>BOPP01000084.1:5133345-5190463 GCA_017312745.1 Gryllus bimaculatus | reverse complement strand
TATATATATATATATATATATATATATATATATATATATATATATATATAAAAGCAGCAAACTCCTACATAGTGTGATCGATATCCATGAAAGTTGAACATCTACGTGCCTTTTCACCCAAAAGGTTTATGCGCTGTTAATTTTGTTTGAACTCCACTACATATCACTGCAGAACAAACTTATTCTTAATTTTAATTCATTTTTCACTCAAACTGAACTCCACCCGGGCTTTATTGTTTTTGAGTAACAATGAGAGGCACGGAGAGACACAGAGAGAGAATTTTTTTATGAAAACAAAGTAATTGAAAACGATTTATTGAAAATAGAAATAGTAATAGAAAATGAGTTTATTATTCACACCGTTTATTGAAAATATGCCTGTTAACGAGATGAAGCACAATAAAAGTTACTAAGGAATTTTTTAAATATTTCAGTTCCTTGGGAGTCAAAGATAAAAGTGCAATTTAGAAAAAATGAGTACAAATCCATTAGAAAGAATATATATATATATATATATATATATATATATATATATATATATATATATTTCTCGTAGTAGAAATTCTCACTATTTATAGAGGTATACTAGCACCGACACTAGCAATACCTTTAATGTCAGAAGACGTTTATGAGATATGCAATTTATGTAGATGGTGTACTGTAAAAAAACACTATATAAGCAAAATCAATACGACTATACGTTAAGCTGGATGCTTCCTTTGAAATTCTTACAGAGCACTTCATACGACAGGCATGCAAAATCACAATGAAAGAGATGACCATGCCGCCATAGCCACCTTCACCTTGAGATAGAATATTTCGCTGTACTCTATTCAATTGCATTCGTATACTCGTTTGTGTGTAAATACGAAGTCTTGCCCCACATGCTAATAAAATAAGATGCAGAAGCAAATGCAATATGCATCACCGAACGATTTATGTACTGGAGGATATTTATTTGCAGTTTAGTATTGAAAGCAAGTGCGTATCGTTGCTATCTCACGAGGATAGAATGTGGTAAAGGTGTAGTGAATAATTCTCATTACTTACATACGTCAAGGAAATCGAACATTTATTTTAGGATATTAAAAATGTATTTAGTAGAATTAAATCGTATATGAGGTGAACTTTGATTAATTTCCGGAAAACAGTTTTGTGTTTGTGTCTGTGTGTTTGTATATTTAATTAATGGGCCTCTAAAACAGTTTTACTACAACAGATGACCAGCACAACCAAAAAATATTGGGATTGCAAAATCCCTTAAATCTACGCCAGGACCAAATTCACTTCACGACTGAGAACAAATGTCACAGACATACTTCAAGATTCTTCGTGGGATCACCCCGCTCTTCTCTTCTTACAGACTTATTTGTGGGTTGTTTCCAGATGACGATTGAATTGAAACCATCTGCTTCTCAAAAAGATCGGCTCAAAAAGCAACTACTAACGTTTCTTAGGCTACATCCTGTTCACTCCCACTACAAGACAAAATAATTTGGCCTCTTTGGAGACTTCAACAATATGCATCAAACCAAAATAATAACAAACAGATATGAATAACTGCGGCAATAGTTTTATTTGGCTAACTCACCTTGTTTGGAATTCTAAGAATCATTGTTTTCAACAAAACAATGTATGTGACCCACAACCTATGTCACACATATTAGACTGAGGTTGTGAAGTTTTAATCTCTTCAAAAATTAGGGGAGGAAAGTATGGTTTTTTTAGGAAATCCGGGGAGGAATCAAATGTAGTTGTAAAACATGTTGTGACAGAATTTTCGGAACTTATTGGGAGAAAGCTACCTTTCTTAGATTTAGCATTTGTGCTAATGTTAATGAGCTATATCCATTTTTGTGCATATTAGAAAAAAAACTAAAAAAATGTAGCTGTATTGTACTAAAATTCAAATATTAGGTATATAGGTAGGTATATTAGGTAAATATTGGGTATATAGTATTCGGAATCAATAGTATTATTATTATCAGGAAGGGCGCTAGTGTCTGTTTTAACTCATAACTATTTCTTAGGTTAGTGTGGTTAAGGATTTTGGGAAACTAAATTTAGAAGCTCTTGCTCAAAACAGACATGATATAGTAGTAAAAGAAATATTTCTGGCATATAGGTGGAACTGACGTGAGTTGCCCTTGTTCAGGATTAAATTAGTTCTTAGTTCCAGTTCTTTGGGGCTGCATAAGAAGTGGAAAACGTGAGAAGTTGTCTAGCAGCTAGGGACAAATATTACGTGTGTTTCTTGGCTATAAGAAATTTCCCACCAAATGTTTATTGACAACAAAGGATCGTCTTCGACTTTACTACATGTCATAGGAGTTAGTAACATTTATTCTGAGATGCTCTGAATAAAGTGCTTCCCAAAATTACATGATCCATTTCAAATTCGCAGGGTCTAAAGTTGAATCAAATGCATAGGAGAATATCAATTTTGGAAAAAAGTACTACCGACGATTTGGAGAAAAGTATTGTTTGTAAAAGTCTCGCACCCATTCATTACTTGTATTCACTATGAATCATTTGGACTCCAATACTACAATATCAATACATTGTCATGCTACCATCTTGACCTTATATGCTAAAGGAAAAATAGTTTTTTCTGGAAAGATTTCGGCGTTTTCTGGCGCACGATAACATAACTTTCTCGTCTCACGAAGAATTCATAAGGCGAGAAAGTAAAAACATTTAAAAAGAGGAATATTTACAAACTTTATGGCTGAACATAGATGAGAAAAAATGTATGACAAGTTGTAAAACCTCCTCTTTTTTAATATGAATTATAGAAGAATTTCCATCTTTTATTCTTATAAAATCGTCTTCTGATAGGAGAAATGAAATTGTCGATAAAGAAATACTTTTATGAGACTGTTCAAGAGGTATTGGGCAAGGGACATTAAGAACTTTTATTTAACGATGTAGATGTACTTCATGTGGTCAGTTCCTATTGGTGACACATAAATATTGAACGTGCTGGAGTTTAAATTTCGGAGAAAGAGTTGAAATGCTTTGAATAGTAGAAAGATGGAAAACAGTAAACTATGAAACATGTGAAACTGTTACGAACTACTTATTAACAAGGTAGAAAAATGAAAGCATTGAATGAAAAATTGATATTTCTAAAAAAAAATTAAAGTTTTGAATTATACGAATGTTTTGATTCTCCCTTTTAATCTGAGTAAAAACCCGTCCATTCTCGATTTTACTTGTATTTAAGTTATCTACTGCTACAAGTCTTCTTGACAAATATTATAAAAAAAAATATCATATTAATAGTAGTTTTGGTTTTAGACTATTCCTTCGTTTTATAGTTGCAATTCGTTTATGCTTTTCTTTTTGCGTCCCTTCACTTCTGAACGGGAAAGTATGTCAATTCTCAAGAGACGTCGTGAGATCGACGTTACTGAAATTACATTGCAAATAAAAGTGAATGTTGCGATTAAAGATACTAGGCGTTGTAATAATTGTAGTAAGCATAGTTGCGCTGTTTCATGGAAAGTCTGGGCCTGTCACAGAATGTTCAACTGCTATGTTGCAAGACAAGTAACACAACATAAAACCCGTTCTAAACGTCTTTCTTCTCATGTAAACGCAGAAACTAAATCTATGATTCTGAGAGTTTAATAGCAATGATGTTATTCTACAAACGAAAACCGCAGGCTAAAAGTCGAGTAAAATAATGAGTAGATAGTCAAAAACTAACTTTCAAATGTATCCTTGTAGGTTTCTGCTTGTTAAAGGATATCAAAATGGGGGCTCAATGACATAATTATTTCTCAGATTATAAGCAAACATACCATATGTATTATTTGAACTTATTTAAAAATAAACTTGACTTATTTGAACTAAAATAAACTAATAACTTATTTAACTTTCCGTTTCCCCCTACATTTAAAGTCTTCCCCACTCCACCCACCAGCATTCTCTCTCGCTTCCGCCCATCCACTCTATTCTCCTGTCCGCTTAGACCCCTTCGTTCCTTTTACCTTTCCGTTTCCGACTCCTTATGCTTCACGTCTTCATCCTACTCTATCCGCCACGGCGCCCCTTCCCCAACCACATTCCTTTTCGCACCCCTTCACCCAAACGTTTCTGTCGCCTCTTCCTCACAGTTACTCTTCTTTGTCGACTGACTTTAGACAAGAAACAGCGTTGCCGCTATCTGGGGAGAGTTCTGGGTTGGAGTCCCAATGGCGCACAATTTTCGACACCAGCTAGGTCAAATTCAGCCATTGTGAGGAGGAGAATTATAGCGGCTAGTTGCTCGGATCGGTTGTTTTATACCTCTTCTCAATTATATTATTTTATATGTCGTCTCCGATCAATACCGGAGCAGTATCCTAGCAAACCGCCCATGGACCTCGCGCGACCTCTCCTCCCTCTCCACAGTCCTTACTCACACACTTACATGCACTACACTACCACACAAGTTGGGAGATCAGTCGGGAGCTTACAGCTTGTCCCGACAGGGCATGTGTGCATCTGGGAGAGACCTCGGAGGAGGAAGTCCCCCAGTGTAGTGTGTGGTTCAGACGTGTGGTTCAGAGCATGCAGCGGGGAGAAACATCTCTAGGTGTAAAAAATACTCGTTACACTAACAGAACCAACAGCCATAGCAGCTGACAAGCATCAATCAATCAATTAATCTTCTCGTCGTCTCTTCCTCGCATCTGCCCTTTTCCTCCCATCCACATTGTCGCCCATCGTTCTCTTCACCCTTTCCTCTTCGTCTCTTATTCATAGAGGAAAGACTGTATCATTCGCCTATTTAAGTATTTTTCCGTCTCCTTTTTTCGATTTCACTTGTCTTTCAATCTCGTGTCAGCCTTTTGATTTCTTTCTGTCGCAATTTTTCTTTTCGTTCCTCTTTTCTTTTATCTTCATCGTTTTCTATGCTTCTTATTGAAAAAAAATTGCTTGAGAAAGTACTTCAAGAAGAATATTATTTTAGTTCGTCTCTCCAACAAATGTTTCGCAAATTTAAAAAAATAGTAAAATATCCCTGGCTTGAAAATAAAAAAAATGTTTGAAATGCCAAAACTCCGTAAATATGATCTATACGTGGTAATTGCCTTGCATAAACTAAGTAAAATTTAAAAGAGAATTATATTGTATGTGATGTGTGTGTGAGGGGGGGGGACTCAAGTTTTATCATGCCTCCCTGGATCTGTCACTGTCTTGAAAACACTTCTATTTTGTTTCATTTGTTCTATGTAATACATTATTACCGGTATATATACCGGTTGTGTCTGGTGAATATATAATGTGAAATCTTAATCATGAATAAAATACTAATAACTAATTGAATTTGAGATTACCGTCTCCGTATTTGCTTTTAAAAGTTATTTTATGTGTTGCAAAATATCGTGCACAGCTTTGTTGAAATAAGTTATTATAGTCTCTAACATTGGACAATAAATAGTAGAAAATGTTTCACTACTGTTAAAAAATTCCCAACACCCAGTGGCCTTGTATGTTACCTCCATTCATGGATCCTACAGGTTACTGTTAATATTACAATTTAAAATATTAAAAATGCCGTAAAAATACTTGTCGGAATAAATGATGCTGAATACTTCGAATTTAATACAGCTACAATTTTACGTTTTTTGCTACTATTCACAAAAAGCATCTGTAAGCTGGTCTTCAGCGTTATTCTCCAATAATATCATTCTCAATTAGTTCCAAAATTTCTGTCTCCAACTCTTCTACAACTACATTTTATTCTTTCACGAATTTGCTTAAACGCCCATATTTTTGTCCCTTAATTTGTAAAGAGATTAGAACTCCACAAAGTCAGTCTAATTGTGTTCACTTCCACTTCTACAATTGCTCTATTAACCGTTTTGTAGCCGAATCTAAATAAACATTAAAATGCGACTGTTTTATATATTTATGTGAATAAGATCTTAGTTACGTTTTAATAAGAATAAGTTGTTAGTCATACTCATTTGAAAATCGTTATTTGCACGCATGTGTTTCTGTAGCATTATTCACAATTTGGTTTCATCCGTTTGTACTTGAAGTTCAAATTGAAAAAGTTCCAAAGCTATACTGTTCGTAAGTGCTTGCAAATTTATTTAAATAAAAACGTTAATAAGGATGCAAATTAAATGAAATCTGCCGCGCGGCGATTTACTTGTCGCATTGAATGCCACCTGTAATAGATCTATTTTGGTGGCGTTGGTTTAATTCTCGGAATACTCACTAAGATGGCAGCGCCTGAAACTTTGCTGGCCGGATCCGAAAACAAATTATCAGTTCCCCACCAGGAAACCCAGTCGCGTCGAATGACATCTTATATGTCTCGATTAGTGCACGGAAAGCCATGCCATGAGTTAAGGAACCGCACATAGTACTCATGCACACTCGGAGTTACTCAAACACTGTATAGGGATAATCGGCAAATATACTTGTACTACATCTTAACACACTACCATTCTTCCTTTCCATTAGGTCTCTCCGCCCCTTCTTCCGTGGCACTCCATCGCTTAACCCCTTTTTTCCTCTCCACTTCGTCACTTCGCCCCTTCCCTTCTTTCCCTCTCCTTCCCTTCTTTCCCCTCCGCCGACTCGTGTAGCGCGGGCGTGGCCGTGTGCGCGCGTTATTTCGCCTGGTAACCAGCCCTCTAATGTGTATAATTTATTCACGAGATAATCTATTCCGGTGTTCATTACCGCTGGATGACCTTGGTCGTCCGCAGCGTCTGCGCGCCAGCCGGCGGCGGCGGCGGCGGCGGCGGCGGCGGGGCCGGCGGGGGCCGTTCGGGCCGCCTCCAACGACGCCCCCCCCTGCTGAGCGCCGCGCCGCCACCGCCCCGCGCCCGCGGTGGGCGAACGTTCATTTCCATGAGGATAAATCAAAGTCCTCATGTGGCGTGTCTCTTTTTTCTGATTTCGATTTTGGCCAACAGATGAACACGTACAAATTTTATCAAGTTGATTGAGAACTTCAGGGTTTTATTTGCGTCTGCTTTCTCCGATTGTGCTTGCCTTACAATGTTGTCATTTTTTCGATTTGTTTCTCTCGCCATTTATCTTTTCATTTTGTTTTCCTGTTGTCATCTTTATTACCTCCTTTTCTACTTTCTGGAAAAGGGGGCTTCTAAAAGGTCGCGTGATTGATGATTCCGTGAGCGTCAACTACTCAGGTCATTAATCCCTTAAGTGTAGTGCATCTTTTCCCACTCGGAATATGACGTTATCTTTTCCCGCATGATGATGAAAACCGGTGCCGACCTATCTGTCGGCTAGCAGCGTTTGTCCCAACCAGGTTTTTCCTACCAGTAGGGCTCCTCCCCAGCCGGGACAGGCTTCAGCTCCCGACTGACCTTCCGACATGTGTGGTAGTGTCGTGCATGTAAGCATTAGTGTGTTAGAAAGGGGTGAGGAAAGATCTAAAAGAGGCAGGCAAAATCTCGCGCTGCTTCTGCACCGTTTGTTACGGTACCGCTCCGGCATTCCGGTGTTGATCGGAGAAACAACAGAAAACTACCGATAAAAGTAGCCGGTCGCTAGAATTCTCCTCCAGACAGCGACTGAATTCAATCTAGCTATGTAGTTAGTATTGAAAATACTGCTACCGTAGGGGCTCTAGAACTTCCCGGTCAGAGGCACCGCAGTGACAGTAGTTGATGCCCTTGGCCCCCTTTCTCAGTACTTCAGCGAGAAGAAGAAATTTCAGTTGATTTCTCCAATAAATGTTTTAGATTAATAAAAAATAATAAAAATTACTAGCTTGAAATTTAAAAAAAAAGTATTTGTTTAAAATGTAAATACTTTCGTGGATGTGATCTATATGTGGTAGGTAATTGTCTGTGTGTGTAATATTTGGTAGGTAATAAACTGAGTAAATAAAAAGAGGATTTTCTTGTGTGTGTGTCAGAGGTGCATGGCTATCAAGCCTCCTTGGATCTACCACACCATCTTGAATCATCTGTATTTTCTACATTTGTCCTAAGTATTGCATTATTATTAGTTTTGCAATTGTTTCTGGTGAATACATAATACAAAATATTAAATAAAAATCGAATACTAAATATGTACTAAATGATATTAAGAGCACCAATCTTTATGATCACAAATATTGATAATCAATAAACGTTTCTGTTTTGCGACCCATCTTAATCGAATAAACCATCATCACTATTGATGGACGCATTTTGACAAACAAATACTCATGGAACTGAATTTACTGAACGACTCATGGATTTCGTGTATATGGAGCATCAATTCAATTTTCTTTGGACAAGTAAGTCGTGATTTAATGTTGTAACACTGCGTCATAATCATTGTTTCGGGTAGATATTGCATTAAAAAGTGCAAGCCGGTCAACGGAAGTTTGTAATATTAATTTTAGATAATAACAGAAAAAACAATCCGGAATTTATGAAATTATTTGAAAATGCGACTATAATTGTTGCGTAAGGTTGTAATTGAATTATTATAAAATTATTATCTGGAGAGCTAAATAATCTCCTAAACGAATTACGTCTAAGTTGACTGAGGCAAATGAGTTGCGGTTTTACGTTTTTCTTTTCCTTGGCTTTCATAGCCTCTACATTTCCCCCGGGTTTTCAGTTTTTCTTTAATCACAGTGTAATGATTTTGCCTTACAAATATCATTCGAGCAATGTCAATCATGTTTCTTAGATGTAAAGGACGTGACCGACGTAACATTGTCTCTCACTGAACAAGAACTACGAAATATTCCCAAGATTTATTAGACCATTTACAATTGAACCATGCAAATGAAATAGCTTCCGAAATGCTTCTCACTTTTCTGTAATTCTCCCATTGCAGGAGTTACACATTCTTCTACATATGAATATATATTTCTAAGACAACAATTTTGATAATGCAAATTATACGACTATCAAAACATATAATGGAACATATCTTCCTCAACATTATTTGAGTTCATCGCATGAAGCATCTGTGAAATAACATATCTTCGTGTAGAAATAACACCAAACACACTTTGAGGTTTTATCGATAGTTGTTGGCATTAACCAGAGCATCCAAAAAATATGTTTTTAAAGATATGATATTGAGAGAGACTGATATAAGTTTATTTCGAATATTCTGTAATATTTGAATCAAAAAACCTCCGAGACCTTTGTAAAAAAATCGAAAGGCATTACGTATCAACTCCCGATAGTTCTTTAAAAAAGACAAGAATAAAGAAAGTAATTATTACCAAAATATATGTACAAACATGGTTACTTTTCTACATAAACGACGTGAAGATTAAGGCATTTGTCGTATCTTAGGATGAGATTTTCGATACCCTCTGCGACGAACGTTGTTGCCAGTGAGACAGGCCTTAAGTTTGAAGCTCTGAATTAATCTGGAAGATTTGGCTCCAAGTCAATTATTAAATTCGAGGAAGAGATGAATACCACTCGACACTAAGTCGAGATATAGACCGGGTGATAAAGCACGTCCCATATGTCTGAGAAATTGATTGGCTGCAGTAGCTCTGTGAGGTCGGGTGTTCTCAGGACATCTCCAGAAACTAGCATTTCTATTCTTTTGTTTGAAAGTTTACAAAGCATACTCGTCTCTTTCTTCGTTCAAACAATGATGAGAATATTCTCTTCTTCTTGAAGAAAGCGAATAGCCTTACGAATTTCGGACTTCATTGGACCGTCAATCGCACCAGTCATCTTCACGCCCTTGCAGCTCAGCTCGAACTGGACAGATGGCTTCGCCGAATGCACATCCCCAAACCCCTCGAACTTGACCAGCAAATTAACGGCTCCATTGGAGTTGAGAAACACGTTCTACGTATGAGTTATACATTTGTGAAACAAATTATTCCTAACGTTAATTTCTAAAGTATCTGTGTTCAAATTAGGTAACCCAAGAACAATTTTAGCAGTTTTAACAACGTGACCAGGTATATTGAGATATAAAAAACGTGAAAAATAAAACAAACCGTCTTAATATGACTCCAACTTAACATACGAATAACTAGTATATAATATCTAGTATATCAACTGGTCTATATTTGGTCAGTGTAGCCCAAAGAAAAACATTGACATTTATAACACGAAGTGCGAGAAACATCTCAGGCTGTCCGAAGTCACAGGCAATAGATCATGTGTGTTAACTTTCCCATGATACAGACGAGAATCATGTGAGCAAAAGGCTAAGGCGGTAACCTCTCTGCGCTAGGGTTGTTAGTCCGATGTCCACGTAAGATAGGGATGCAAGATTCTACGCCATTGTGCGTCATTATTCAAATTACCTTCTAGGTTGGGCGGCGGTGGTTTATAGGGAATCCTGTTCTTAGACGTTTTGTCTGCTTGCGCGTCAGACTTTAGTGGCAATTAGGTCTTACACGAAATGTAAAACCAGACAGCTCGCTGGTTACTGACAATTTTTTTTTCACAAAGTGTTTTCCCTCTTCTTAGGAAGGTAATTTGAATAGTGAATCCAGCCGTGAAAGTCTACATTGGTTAATTATTCATCAATTCGAAATTTACTAGTAAATACAAGAATTTTTTTTAAATTTCCTTATTCACAACCGCTGACGGTATTGTCTAAGAAGACAAAGGAGAAGAAGAAGAGAAAACAAAGAAAAAACGAAAAGAAGGGAAAGGCCGAAATAAAGAGAGAAAAGAAGAGATTAGAGTAAAAGAGCAAAAATAGGAAGAAAAGAAGAGAAGAAACTAGGGGAAGAAGAAGAAAAGAAGGTATAAAGAAAATGAGAGGATGAGGAGATGATGATGTCTTTGGTCGCCCTTGGCTGTTTTCCCGCCCACTGCGCTGCACCGCCGCTGGCCCCGCCCTGCGTTCGTTTGCACATGCGGCGAGCGGCGGGCGCGCGCTCTGCCGCTGCGCAGATGAAGTCTTCGTCTCAGCGCCAGGTGACCCGCGGGCGGCGCGCAGCCACGCAGCCAGTCAGTCACCCACACACATACCCAGACACCCACCCATCCAGATACCCACGCAGACACCCACCTAGCCACCCACCCAGCCACCCACCCAGCCACCCACCCAGCCACCCACCCAGACATACCCAGCCACCCAGCTCCCCCAGACACATACCCAGCCACCTATCCAGCCACCCTCCCAGCCACTCACCCAGCCACTCACCCAGACACCCACCTAGCCACCCACCCAGACACCTACCCAGGCACCCACCCAGATATTTGAAAAAAAGGTTGAAACAAGGAAAACGTTTTACTTATGAGTGCTACACTCGCTAAAACGTATGAAGTTCATTCCTAAAACGCATTTCTACAACTGAGTTCAACTTAGGAAACCCAAGAATGATTTAAAAGATTTTAATAATATGTCCAGATATATTGAGATATAAAAAACGTGAAAAATAAAACAACCTGTATTTTTATATGACTCCAACGTAACGTACCAATACGGATTCGAGGTCCGTTGTGAAAATTTGGGAAATTTTGAACTCGGTCCATTTCAAGTTAGATGCAAATAAATTCTGTGAATTCTTTTTCTCGAAAATTTCTGAGAAACAACATCTAATTCATGGTGCTAGAATTTAATCAAAATTCTTAAACTTTAACCAACCTTTAATCAATGAAAGCTTCACTTGTGAAGAAAACTCAAATCCACATAGTTCTGAGTAAAATATACGCTGGTCCATTTGAATAAAAAGTTCTACAAAAATAAGACTTGACAGATGATTTGGTTATTTCTAACTTGAGTGGGAAAACGTTTTGAAAGAAACACTGCTCAAAGAAGGAAATTGTAGAAAAAATGCTGCCTCTTTCTGATCATATGACCAGATATTTTATTTAGAACTTCAAGTAACCTAGTTCTTAGAACAATGTATATGGCAGAATTGAAGGATGTTTCCATACGATGAGGAACCGTTTGATTAGGGAAATTACGGATGTACAATATTTCGTTCGTGGGTTAGGGGTAAATTAATGGTTGTTAAATTAATACATGTACATTTGATTAATGAAAGGATTTCAACATTCTTGCAAGCAATAATTTGAATCAGTTACATTATAATCGCACTTTAACGTACAAGACAACATAATAGACTCTCTCAAAGTATGTATATTTGTTGAAAATTTCTCACCAAACTGAATAAGTTGAATTTTGGAAGAAGAAGATGAAAGAGACAAACAAATTTGTTAGCGGGTAGCTTTTGATATGCAAATTAAATACCAATCGTAATTTTTGGAAAACTCTGAGCTGTAAACAACGTAAAGAGTCTAGAAGAATTACAGCCTGGGATGCATTGTTATTCAAGGACGATTGTCAGAGTAACATCGAAAGAGCCCATGGCAGAGGAAGCAAACACCTTCTCTTTCAGTCTTCTCTCTTAGAAAGAAGCTGTTAGTCTCCTGTACCTTCTCCTTCCTATTATGTTGCCATAGTCAGAAATGTTCATTTACGAGCTTTCAGCAAATATGAGCGAAATGTATTGTAAGGGCAGCAAGCAGGGCTAGTAATCTCTAACGAGATGAAAGTTCATCGTCTGACCAGGAGCACCTGCGACCCGTAAGAAGACCTGCGGAACATTCCAGAGCGCGTGTCTGATCTTCGCGTATCGGAATGCAGCGCTAGGGCGGCGTCTTCGCACAGGGGAGGAGGCAAAACACGTTGCTCCAAAGCCCTGCGAGCGGCGGTCGCGAGGGCGCATTCCTGCACGTCCTACATAACCGCGCGGAACGAATCCGGCGTCGTCCCGGCCGTGGCCAGGGCAAACAGCGACCCGTTCGCCACTCGAGACAGCCGCAAGGGCTCTAGTGCCTGCTGAAAGTTGCCCGTCGCCACCGCCGTTCCTGCCGCTTCAGCAACCCCCGCCGCCCCTACCCACGACACGCCCCGGTCTGTGCCGTCCCCCCTACCTACTCCGCCTCCGACTTCGTCGCTTCAGCCCTTTTCGCTGCCCTCTCCGGCCCAGCTCCCCTGCCACCTCGCTGTCCCCGCTGCCCCTATCGCCTCCACCAATTGACATCCCGCCCCCACCTTCCCCGTCCCCGTCTCCGACCTCTTTCATCGTCCCCGCCGCTTTGGTTGTACCCGCCACCCCTGCGAACTTCACTGACCCTGCCGTTCCCGCCGCCTTCGCCGCCCCTGCTTTGCCCACCTACTTTGCCGTCCCCGCCACTCCCGCCCCCTCGCTGTTTCCACCAACGCAATTCCCTCCGCTCCGGCCGTTTCTGCCTACCCTGCCACCGCTCCCCCGCCATGACCACCTCCATCATTTCAACCACCCCCGCCCCCACCATTTCCTTCTCCTCCGCCGCCGTCACAACTCTGAGAGGGACCGCGGCTTCAAACTCCGCGTTCGCTCTGTGCCGACGGCGGCCTCTAACGCGATGCTCGAGCTCCGGCCGAGTTGTTAAATAGCCAGGAGGACGAGTGTTCGAATACCGGCTCTGAAGTCGGACTTGGCTTTTTGGAAGTTGGGAGGTTTCCCGAGCTGGGAGGTTTAAAGTTCCGTTCAACGGGTCGAGGAGCGTTTTCCGTCGGACACAGTTAAGAGCGAATAGCACACACGCGTAAGCTTGTTCATCTTGTACCACATTGACTTTCGCTTCCTCACTCCCTTTCTGTTTTCTTTTTCCTCACACATCTCGTACGCATACATTTACACACAGCCACACACATGTAAATAAATTCACATTCTAACTTGGACTACTTTCCAGTTGCACTCAGAATTTAAGATCACGTAAAAAAGGAAAAAACAAGTCATTTGTCATCAATTCTCTTTCACATTTCCTTTATTCCTTTTTTAAATTTTCTTTTGTTTTACGTTTACACATACACAGGCGCTCATCTGCATGCTCAAATTCTCTGCATTCTGAGTGGGTTCGTTGAAACAAAAAAAAAAAGCTGAATTGCTCCTTTAGGCAATGCCCGCCTCCTTTTCTCCTGCCCATTCGGATTATGTCGTATGCAGCCGCATATCCTTTCTCCCCGAGTGCTCTAGGCTTTCGGAGTTTCCGTCCTGCTCCGCAGCGCTCTGCCTCGTTTCACGGAGGGGGGGAGGGGGCGAAAACTCTGTTTTCCTAAGGAAGTCTGTGAATAGCGCTGGCGTTGTCCCCATGCTGGCGTCTCAGGGAACTGGAGAGAGCTGAGTTCATGGAAAGCAGAGTCTCTAAAAATGACGAGATGCCTCCCTTTTCTATTAGTACTTTCATTCTATAAAGCCTACACCAATGCATACGGTAATATTTTCTTATAAAAAATTGTACGCAATGTACGTTTTATATAACCTTGTTCATGTTAAAATTGATCATGGAGTTTTATAAAAAATATGAAATCGTACATGTCCTATTTTCATCAAATAATTTTACGCAAAAAACAATCTGCCTTCATCAATGTCAACGAAAAAACGCAACTGGAAGGAGAACGGCAAGGCTTAATAGATGACAAATTGTTCAATTTTTAAAATACTCTATATTTTTCTTTCTAAATTCTAGACGTATCGATGATATCAATCATATTATACATACTAATAATGATAATAATTAGAACAACGAAATGCACTCTAACGTGTAAATCTTTGAATCATAATAAATGGTTTTTGAAAAACCTCTGAATTTTGTCCTTAAAATTATCTTCACGGACGTACCAATACGTATCTTAGCACACAATATTCTTCATCCACAATATTCCTCAAAATGGGAAACAATGAATTATCACGATGAGATAACCATAAGGAGTTGAGAAGTTCAGTATATTGAGATTTTGAGAGAAAAATACTATAATAACCTAATAAAATTTGAGCTTGATATTCAAGGCAGAAATTGAAAATAAATGCAGATAAGAAATATCTTACTAAAATTAAAAATAACAAACCCATGGAGAAAAGTGTGGAACATAGCGGAACCCCATTGAGGTTGTTTTCCTTAGAAGCAGTTCTGGTGATGGTGAATAATTAACGTTTGGTAAACGTATACACGGGTGACTTCCGTCAAGGGAATGTGTGTTGCGAAAGATACATCAATAATGCAAAAGACATGTTGAATTATCCTAAATAACTTTTGCAACCGGTTGAAGAACATTAAAAGGGTGGAGAACTCATTGGCTCATCTTACAACTCCTCGTTTCGTAACTCAAATCCAGAACAAAAGAACATCATTGCGCAAACGTTTTCTAGTGGACGATAAATCAAAGTTTCTGTTTATAAGATTTATTACCTATTCAACCAGGGAGTGTTTTAAGCCAGTGGAATTCGACTAGTTGAATTCAACGATCTGTCTAGCACTTCACACGTCCCACACAATTCATAATTTATACCATCACACACTGAAGGCAGTTTGTCAACAAACTTTTTAAGAATGAGATTACTTCCGAAACGAATCTGTTAGTAAAAAAGGAAATCTGAATAAATAATACTGATTCCTGGTGCATTGAAATGTTGTGAGGTATATGAATTCAAAACTCGTGAGTTCAATACGTGGAATTCAATTTCTCTTCTTTCTGGTATCTTATTCAGATAAATGGTTGGGATATCTAATTTTACTTTTTACAAATCGGAATCAATAAATGAAAATGAAAGATACCTAAAGTTTTCAAAAAACTGATAGCTGACGATTTAACCACGGTATTCACCAGTAGTGTTGCTCTCAATTATCATATGAAAATAGCGATTAATGTAAAAAAATTTAATTCAATAAGTCAGTTCCAATAAATAAAATTTATTGACCTAGAAAGTCTATAAAACAATATCAATATAACAAATTAAAACACTACAACCCTTGAAAATGAGACTATTTTGAAATTAGTTTCATTAATACTTTAATTTAATTACCTCTACGAATGTATGGTATCTCCTTCACACGACTATTATGACTGTGCTTTTATTTTCACACTTCTAACTTCAAGGATTAAGTTTCGTGCAGGATACCTTTTGTTTTTACATCATAATACTTTTTATCCAGTCTTTGTTAATAGGCTTCTCTTAAACCGATGTCCACTTTCTATCCAATCCTGGTTAAAATAAAATATCCAATTTCGTGTTCTTCAAAAACTACTTATTAACTTGTCAACCTCTACTAATTAGCACATCCAAACTACATGCTGGCGTGTCTACGGATGAACGTTGGAACTGTAGACCGGCGTATCTAAGAGAACGACCGAACTGTAGATCGGCGTGTCAAAACGTGTTTGTTGATTTTAATTTTCTTTCCTTGTAACTCGTCATTAGTTACCTCCAAAGTCCGTACTTCATCTGACGTAACATGTCAAAGACATCTCGATGTAACATATCAAAGAATTTCCTTCTCGCATTACGTAATTCTTCATCTGTTTTTTTATTAGTTGATTCCATCACCTTTCTCTCATCATCATTCACGTTATATTTCGATCCAACACAAGCATTACGAAATATAATATGTCGCATATTGTGAGCCATTACTATGCCTGAGCAGGATTATAAAGAACTGGGGGGTCACTCCGGGATATCCGGGTAATTATGAATTAATAGATGGATGTAAATGCTGTGGATAATATTGTAATGTTTGTCTTCAACGCCTCATTCATAAGATAATAAAAATTCATTTACGTTTTCCGTGAAAATCGAATCTCCAACATTTGCCTTCTGAGGCATGCTTCACCTTATGCATTAAGGTCATAATCACAGCTTACGAAAAATTGTCTTCCACATTTCAATAAAAATTATGTTATTACGAGTTTAGGAAAACATTTTAGTTTTATTAACGTCTACAGGTTGTTTGCCGGGTATCATGACACTGGATTGACGGATTCCATTATATGTTCCTTATTATTTGATAAAAAATAGTTCAATATTTATTTATTGATTTTTAATTTATTTTTTATAAAAAGATCAAACCCTTCTGAAAACGAGATTTTCCTGGAGAAGCTTTAGTACTTTTCCATTTTCCTCCTGTTATTGCCGGAGCAGTAACTCGCTGCGTGTAGCGTGGCAAAGTATCAACAGAGCATGTTGCGCGATATTCTAAATGCTTTAAGTCGCATGATCTTGAAGTGATCTGAGAAGGTATAAAAAGTAGTGCTACAAATGGAGTTCTAGATTATAAACACGCCATCTCATGAAAGGAAGTACATTGAATAAACTGCAATGCTACATCACACACTAGGATCTAAAAACGAAACAATATTCGTAATAATTCTCACTGACAAGCAAAAGTCGAGAAGAAATGTAAAGTCAATGTTAGCGCTATTGGCAGAACTAAATAGAAGTTTGGTTCAACGTTCACTGTTAATAGAGTTAAGGAAAAGCTATTCATTTACAACTTTCACGATAGCAAAAACACTTGAAACAAGGAATGATTGAAAAGTAACTTTTTAGAAATCAGAAAAGTATTGCTTACAAATGTGGGATGAATGTAAAAAAATCTCTTACAAAACTTTTATAACTATGAATGAATATTGGATGGCACAGCACACCAAAACCCAACTATTTTACATTTGGAACTATTTTTCAGTAAACTAGTGTTCCCCCAGAAGACTAACTTAAATATAACTCAACTGAACATTTTCGGTCAATAACATGTAAATTTTATTAATTCCGTTAATGAAATCATGTTGACCAATAAATTCAATCGAGCACTAATCGAAAATATCTGAATTGAAATGTATAAAAATATATTATTTACTTTTGTAATAACTTCGTAGAACTGAAGTATTCGAGCACTTCAAAATTTGCACCGCCCGGGAATCGAACCCGGGTCACAAGAATGGGAATCTTGCATGATACCACTACACCAGCGGTGCGATGGGGCTTTTTATCGGTTTGTCATTATTTGTTTCAGAAATAATTTAAAGCTTCATTCGTCTCACTCTTACTCAAGACCTTTCTTATCGGACGACGGACGACAAACGAATTCGGTGTTGTAAAATAACGATTTGCATTAAATTATATTATTTTCCTTATCTATTTTGACTTACACAAAGAATTGAGATGTACATTTATCCACATTCTGCATAACCATGGAATCTTTTTTCGAGTCTTGGATGAGGCCGGTGAAGACCGCACTAAGCGCTTAGAAAAATGCTCAATACAAATATTAACTGATGTGTGCTTACATAAAACGTATAACATCAAATCATCAATTCATCATGATCATCATCAATGAACATAAATCATGAATCCTTTGGACTTCAATGTTTCACAAAAACTGGAAAATATATTCGGCTAAACCCTAAATCAGGTACGTCTGCTCCCATGTCCCCTCCAAATCCAGAAAGGGCACACACGCAAGCTTAAGTGGCGCGAAGTAGGGAATAGTGGCTTCATACAAAAGTGGTTGCCAGATTTGTTCTATGAAACAACCGGGATTTGTGATATGTTTTTATTCTGTATCACTTATTACTATTTTATGGTTATATTATTTTCAAATTCTGTATAAACAATTTTATTAAGAGGCAGGAATATGATTGGCGAATCCTTTCCTTGAGTTCGTTTGTCTAATGCTTTATTAAATCATTCAGTGTATTGTATGTGATAATGTTGTAAAATAAATTAACTAGACTCGAAAAGTTAACAATTCTTGCTTACAAGAGGACAACACTTTTAACAGACAAAAATGTTTTCTAAACCTCTTAACCTGCATGTTAGAAAGTTAATGCAATCTTTTCATTCTTAAGAACAACCGACTGCAAAATCAGCATACTTTTGATTCAAAATCGTTAATTTTACTTTCAATTGAGAATTTGAAACCTGGTATTGTTACATTTTAATGGATTATTTATTTGCTGTAGTTGAGGAAAATATAATTAATATAGCTTTTGGGGCAACAACTGTTATCTGACTGCTCCAAAATAGTGTCATGGGTCAGGTATCCAACGAGTAACCAGCACTTCAAAGGATTTACACAACTCTTACTTTTAAATCTCGCGTCATCTTCTCTGGACGCAGAGCTCGCGAGCTCTAGTAAGTTACCTGGCCGTGTGAGGCCGCTCGTCCATTGAAACCATTTTATCACTCCAGAAGCATCGTGTAAAGAAACGAATCTGTTAACGAAAATTCTCTATTGGCCATTAAATCTTTGTAGCGCGTTAGAGGAACGATGTGAATTCTTAGTTTTAAATTTTATGAGTTTTCTAAAAATCCTACAGGTAAAAAATGAAGACGAAGGACGAGGCTACTGTTTACAGATTATTATTAGACTTTTATCCTTGCTTGGCGGTATAGGTTTTTCAAGGTTTACATCAAATTCATAATTTAGTAATATTGTTTAATGATTCATGTTGATTTTACAATTACTGATTATTAGATAATTTGTAGCTTTATATGAGAAAACATTTAAATTTCAACTTCATACATGTTTTTGTTCTTTTCTTTTAATACATCGATCAGTTGCTTGTCCCTATGCGGCAATTCAGATCTGTTGGTAAGTCAATTATCTTTCCCCTTCACAATTGCATCGATTCCCAAGGGGTCGATATCTTGAGAACACCTTGTCTAAATACTGCCCATCCATCTTTTCAGTCCTGAAATCAAAGCTTGAGGATTGCGCACAGCTTTGAGAAACGGAAAACAAAATTTTCAATTAAAAAGATAACGTATTGTCCAATACGCGTAGAAACTCTATGAAATACTTTTGTCTAGAAGATGCACTTTCATGAAAAACCCTTTCCAGATCTGGATGCATCTGTCAGATTCGCGTGGAGCGTAGATAAACGATAAACGAAATCTATATTGAAAAGCTTGACACATTTTATATTACACATTAAATTCCAAGAATTAAATTGATCTAATTCTTCTCAAGGTTGCTCTTCCTTGAAAAACCATTTCTAGCTCTGGAATCAGCGCTCGAGAATCACGCGGAGCGTTTAGGAACGGTAAACGAAAATCTAAATCGAAACGCAAAACACAATTTCCATTACGCATTAAATTTCCATGAAATACTCTCGTCTAGCGGCCGCACTTCCAAGAAAAACCCTTCTGCAGTCCTGGAATCAGCACCCAAGGATATAGCGTAGCCTGAAAAAACGGCAAACAAAAATATACATTGAAACGCAAAACAAATTTTTCATTACACGTTAAAGTTCCTCGGAATATATTTGGGAAGACTCTAAGCTTTGGAGGCAACACTTCCAAGAAAACCCCTTTCCATGACCAGAGGCAGCTCCCGAGGATCTCGAGAAGTGTTGAAAAACTGTAAATGAAGATCCAAAATGAAACGTATAACACGCTTTCAATCATGCTCTTAAAACTCCATGAAATACATTTGTCTAGAGACTGCTCTTCCACGAGTCGTGGAAGCAGCGCCCGAGGATCTCGAGAAGTGTTGAAAAAGTTCAAATGAAGATCCAAAATGAAACGTATAACACGCTTTCAATCATGTTCTTAAAATTCCATGAAATCCTTTCGTCTGGAGACTGCTCTTCCACGAGTCGTGGAAGCAGCGCCCGAGGATCGCGCGCAGCGTTGAGAAACGACGCACGGCCCGAGGGCGGCGGCGGGCGAGCGGGCAACGAGCGAGGCGAATCGGAAACGACGAAGACCTGTAAAAAGGCGCCCGCCCACAGGCGAGCGGCGCGTTGCGAAAAGCTCCTCTGCGCCGGGCGACCTACGCGGGGAGCCGTGTTGGGATATGGAAACCCACGTGCGTGGACGAGGGGCTCGCACTGCGTGAATTTGAAGCTGGTGGCAACGATGCAATGGAGGCGAAGTGCGTGATGAGGTTAATATGATTGAACTGATGATGGTTTAAGAAGATTAGAATGGTTTCTGTGATTTATTGATTAATTAGTGATACCCCGAGGTGCGTCAACTTCTAAGGTCATCAGGCCCGTAAGTGTAGTGCGCGTTTTTATCACGGGAGGAGGCTGTGATCTCCCCCTGCTTGTTAGAGCGATCCGGCGCAGACCTACACGACGGCTCGCGGGATTTTCCCCAACCAGGTATCTCCCACCAACGGGGCACCTCCCCGGCTGGGACAAGGTCTTATCTCTCGACTGGTATCCCTAGACGTGTGGTTCTGTAGTGCATGTATGTGTGTGTATAAGTAAGCTGTGAAGATGGGATAAGGAAGAGGAAAGAAAGATCGCGCGCGACCCGTGGCCCGTTTGTTAAATCCTGCCCCGGCGTTCGCCTGGTGTTGATCGGATAAACCACTGAAAACAACCGATCAAAGCAGCCGGTCGCTAGAATTCTCCTCCAGATAACGGCTGAATGCAACGTAGCTAACTAGCTAGTGTCGAAAATCCTGCCACCGTCGAGACACGTATCCTAAAACTTCCCGATTAGAGGCACAGCGGTGTCATCAGTTCTTAGCCACCTACGCCACTTTGTGTGTTAGAAACTAAGTTGATAAAAATTGGAGTCGTATGCATGATGCAGGTGGCAAACGAGATGTTTTCTGAGATAATCCACACTTAGGTATCGCGATCAGTCCCAAGGTCGGTCGTTTCTAGAGCAAATGCTTTAGAAATGAATGATAGTATTCCAATGAAAGTTTCATCGTTACTAAGGTATATTGTCATATTCTATAACCAATTCCATTTAAGTATAGATATATAGATTTATGTTCCTATGTAAATAAGATAAATATGTTCCTACTGTTTCATGTACGTAGATGATGAATAAGTGTGTTCCATTATTTTAAAGTATGTAAACCATACAGGGAGGTAAACCATAATGTAAGATGAATTATCAAGAAAATTTCAGAAATAATCAAACAATCAAGATTACTAAAAATTTTGAAATATGTTGCACGTGAAGGGAAATTTTCACTTCTTGCAAGTCCGTTACGGTATATCAGGCCACAATACAAGTTATTGTCTGGAATATTGGGGCATTGAATTGACACGTCGCGGAGTGCTGGAATTTTGTGAAAGGGATTTTTGTGAAAGCGATGCTGATGGAGAGCTGAGAATAATATCACGTTGCACCCACTTTTGATGGAAGTAATATCTTGCGATATCGACATTTTAGAATGATGAAAATTACGTTCTGGTTCAGTTCACTCAAGATGAGACATTTTAATGATGGCATCAGAAAAGATTCAGTTCATAAATCATACCTATAAAAAATAAGAATATACTAACCCATTGTATAATCATACACAAAAATATGGTTTAATAGTGACCAGAAAAAGGTGATTATCGATTGCAATTAATATATGAATGTTGTTAAAATATGGCTAGAGTGATGTACAAATTCATTAAACCGAAAACTATTAATGACGAGCTTACAAATCCGAGTCCTAACACAACAGGTGTGGTAGGACATTATGGAATTAAATATATAAATATTCATCTGAATTGAAAGGAAAGGCTGAAACTGGAGTCCATGAAATACCGCTTACATTAAGCAGATATTCAGAGATCAAGATGATCAGAAATAATATATGAACTAGCTCTTAAAATATCATTGTTGAATCTTACACTAAGCACTTTAGGAATTGAACTAAAAATGCTTTCTTTTGAACCGACTGAATAAAGAGGAATATAATTTCAAAGAGAGAGAGAGAGGAGAGAGAGAGGAAAGAGAGCGAGTGATACGTAAGGACATATAAGTTATAGTTAATTATAAGTGTTCCTTTTGATAGAGTGCAATTTTTACAATATTTATGATGATATAATTAATTAGCAGCAAATTATCACCTGAATGAAATTCAATACAAGACGTATTACGATATTGAGCCTATCAAAAATATCCACCAATGACAAAGTTAACATAATGCGTTTTGGTGCTTCTTTTAACTGAAATCGCATATGGAAAGTGATCTCATCATCTGAAAGTCGTAACGAAGCACTTTGGCGACCCCTGACTTAAGCAGCAGGTCGTCTTATTGTTAGACGCGAGGCGGGGACGACTCCGCATGCAAGGTGGGATCTGCTCAAAATTCCGAACCCACGCATTCCGAAGCGGCGCAACGCGCGGTGTCCCTGGCCTCGATGGAGCGTCGCGGCGCGGCCCGGCACGGCACGGCCCGGCGCCGCCTCGAACGGGTGGCGCTGCGTCCCGCCCCGCCACGCCCGAGCTCCGCCCTTTCTGGGGTCGATCTGCTCTGACGCCGGGGTTCTGCCGGGTTTGGCCACGCACCGCTTGCCCGGCCATGGGTTGCCCTTCCTGAGTGCGGTGTGCCCTTTCTGGATTCGGCGTGTCGAGGCCTTTCTAGCTCTGGTGGTTCTTTTTCGCTCTGGTCTTCCATCTTGGCTTCCGGTTTGTACTTTCGTAAGCGAATTTTTCTTTTTGGTTGAAGTATTTTTGGCCCCGATCTCTTTTGCCTTCTTAGTTCTGTCTTACCCGGCCCCGGCCTGGCTCAGCATCGCCCTGCCCAGCCTCGTACCGTCCTGCGCGCCCTCATTCTCCGGGTCCCAGTTTTCTATTCCCAGAGAAGCCCTCTCCGTCACGTCCCTCTCTTACATCGCATCGTTCTGCACCTTCCCGCACTGCACCGCTCCTCCCTGCTCTCCAGTCCCACAGTTCCCTTCCGCCCCGCCCCCTCCTCACCCAGAACCATTGTACTCGCCTGGGGCGCCCACGGGTGACGAAATGCCGCGGGACTCGGCCTTGGGTGTCGCGACGCGGCTCCCGCGACGAGGTGCCAATCGCGGATGTCCGCCACGAGATAGTCGGGACATTCGCGATGGGAAAGTGATAGATCTCAAGAACAATAGGGGCGTGTGGGGAGAAACCGCACAACACATTGGTTCTGGGAAGACGGGGACATATTTTTAACGAGGACTTATTTTTAACGAGGGCAGTTTATCTCGAAAAGGCAGGGCTGATGTGTGTTAAAAGTTCACATAAACGCACAGCAATGTGTTATTTTTGGTAGAGACTTGGTTTATCTTACATGTAGGTGTTTCGGTACATAATATTTAAGAAAATGCAGAACCTGGGAGCGAAAGGCACTAAGGCGTAAACTTCTGAGCTGGTTCCTTGCATTTTCGAAGCTGAAGATGTGATTTAGGTGTCAAGAGGATCACTGTGTAACGTGGTTGAAAGATGTCAGGAATGCAAAAGTTGCAAGAGTGCAAAAATGTAAGAAATATAAATGTATGTTAATTCCATTTCCCTTATTAATATCCAGTGTGGTAATTAAATTTCCCTTAGTTTACATTAATTAGACATAAAAAAGCAGTGTGTACTTGAATTTATAGAGAATGAAGTTCACTCGTTCATTCTCAGACAATGATTCTAAGACGTAAGCGCTACATTTTTGCTTGGAAAAATGTGCTCGTTTTGGACTTATTTAGCACAAGACGTCATTTTTACTTAAAATGTCACGAAATAGTAGGTATACAAGCAAGTAATTTTTTTTCAGTCTCTGAACATTCGCATAATATTGATTTTGGCCCAAGAGTAAGTCATTCGATGACACGCTTTACCCAATTATTCACGCGCTTCTTTACGGTTTGTAGGAGACTTATTTGCATTAGCCTTCGTGCTAGTAACTCTCTCTGATTCTACAAGTGTACTCAATTAATTGAAATTATTATCCTTATAATTTTTGTGATACATCTAAAACAGTGACAGTCAGTTTAAGAAACATGAAGGAAAGGTGAAGTTGAGAATGACTGAAATATTATTTTTCCTTGTGAGTAATCGGAGTTATTTTTCAGCTCTAATTCTACACAAGACTACAGACTTTTGAAGAAAATTATTTTCCAGTTTTTTCTATTCATTTCCGACGCAAATTGCATTCTTAACGCTGCTGTAAAAGCCCACCTCCCTCAACGTGAATCGAAGCCGCAACTTTCATTCGACGAAGCTATTCCAGACCACGGGCAACCAATTCTGTTGCAACCGCCGACCCATTAACTGCACGTATTCACATCGCTGCCCCACATGCTTTCCGTTTTCCCCACAGGGCGCTCCTCCCCCCGCTCAGTGCTCAGTGACCTCGTGGCGAGCAAGAGGCTCCGCTGCCGGTAGAATGGGCTTCACCTTCGCATTATGCGGGGCCCAACCAGCCGATGAAGACATGCGCTGCAGGGTGACTGCTTCACCGGCGGAGGGGCACTGATGAAGCGGGAACCAGTCACGATCCCGCCGTCTCTGGCGCGCGATTTATAGCCCATATGGGCGTGGGTGACCCACCCACCTCGGAATGCGCTTTAATTGTGTATAACTGGCTCCCGTCGTAAATACTTAAAATTGAATTTGTTACCGATGTCTGAACGAAACCAGGACGACCCGGTATACCCAACAAGAAGAAATTAACGAGAGTGAAAGAATGTGAATATTTTAAACTACAATGGAGACCGTGAAACTACGCGTGCTATTTCGTATGCAGAGTTAACCAGCTCTAGTTAACCAGCTCTATTTCTGCGAGGTGAGGTCTGCGCGATATTTATGAAAATTAAACAACAGCTGGAATCGAGAATTGAGATCGCCGTGTCACGCCTTTTAATTTAGGAGAGTTTCTTTATCTTTCACGCGTAGTGTAGCGCCAACAAATCCATTTACTGAATTGCTCATAAACAGCTACACCGCTGTTAAGTAACTTTGTTACGCGTTGGAAAAATGATTTGATCACGCAAAATGCTATGTATGAAACATGATGCTGCTAAGAACTTTTATTCTTCTCTTACATGCAATTATAAACAGGATGTGTGGCACTATGCGATCACCTGTTATAACTCATTTGTCGACGAATGAACGTAATAATCTCTAGACGTTTATCTTAGCCGATCGTCATAGCAACTAACTTCAATCACAACATACATCAAATCCCTGCACTATCAAAATTCAAACTAACTAAGAACCCGTTTTACAGATCCAGAATCCTAAACAGATACCCAATCCGAATCTCCCTAAGAAAATTTTTGGACCTAAACCCAGATTAGAGGACCCATAACGGGACCTCTTCCCCTGTGTTAGTGCGTTAGTTAATTTAAAGTAGATTTAACTCGAATGTCGCTGGTGTATCGTTATTGTTAACTTGTAATATCCAATAAATAAAAAAACAAGCTCAACGTAATTGGAAACTTAATTCGAAATTCTTGTAAAAGATCATTAGAAAATATGAAAGGAAGCTAGTTATTATTCTACAGATTAATATATTTGTTAATCCTTAAATGGTAGTGCAGAACAACTAATTGATCGACTTTGTAATACTATTATCTTGCCAATATTATATTCGCAATATTGAAATATTGCATTGCAGTATTGGACAATCAAGAAAGTATTAGATGATTTTACAAAAGCAATCACGCATCTCCTTGCGTACGAGTTTTCAACACCTAACGATATATTACTGCTCCTCGCACATGTACTCACTGTGCGTGAGTGGGCGAGAACAATGCGCACTCCAACGAACGCGTGGTCCCACTCCGCCGACGTATCCCTGCTTGTAAATAACAGTTGGAAAGAAGGAGCAGGGATGCATAAAGGCGTCAAAAAGATGCGAGAACTTCATCTGTTGAGACGAGTCCAAACACATTGCAGAGGCTATATTTGACGTAAGAAGTTTCTCCTTAAAATTAGGTTTATATGAAATCATTATTTTAGACTTTTTAGATTTATTTAGTCAAAAAAAGTAAAATATGTATGTGACGCATGGGAGAGAAGATAATAGAATTATTTGTGGAAGTATGTAAAAATGACAAAAGAAACGCGATGAATAACTACAGTAGAATCATGAAATAATGATTTGTCGTGTCAATGTATAAAAATTATACGTAAAATATATACACTTTTGAAAATGTTCCTCTTATTATTTTTATTTTCTAAACATGGTCATTTGAATTATAATTTTTAAAATGTTTCGCATTTATCTTGAGTTCATGTAACGTTGCATGTTCATGAACTTTTTACTTTTGAAACGGAACTATTTCAAAAGAGCTACTACGATGTAAGCCACTTGTCCGGCCGAAGCTATACAAATGTGCATCGATTTTGTGGTTGTGACATGCAAGTGCATGTTGCAACATCGAGTTTCTTTTCACATTTCAGTTGAAAAGAATCGGATATACTTGAAAACCAGAATACTGCGCAATGTACATGATGATTAAATAACGTTACATTACTGAATATGGGGAAAATTCACCTTTCTTTCAATGCTTGACATTTACTTTTCTCAAGAATTCTTATGCAGAAACTGTCATTCTTCTTATTATTATTGTTTTAGACGATAGGGAATAAATATGTTATGATAGTTATCACATTTTCTGGAGAAAAAAATTAATATGTTAGCACTTTGGTCATGAAGCGAGCTATACCACCATAAAATTCCAGTGAAATATTACCAATTATAGCCTGTTCTGTGAGCTGCTTGGAATATATAGATAACACTATTCTGGCTTGTTGATGATCAAAGCGTACAACACGCCGACAGAAGTGCCTGATACCATTATTTATCCTGAACACCTCATTTTTTAAAACAAATAGATTTGGGGTGTATTTCTCCGGGTTATACTGACAGAAAGGTACCTTACAATTCACAACAACGCTAGTGAAGTTTAAATGAATGTGTTTGTAAGAAAAATGCAAATATTTTATTAAAATAATGCCTGATTAATTGAGCTGTGTGTGCAATCACGTAATAATCATCCACCTTGTCGCAGCAAATTGGATACCTGTTTGGAACGATTAGCACTGTCTGTATGCAACAAACTGGATACATGTTTGCTCTAGCTGCCTGTATGCAGCAGACAGGAATCGGTTAGTTGCGAGTAGTTATTTTGAGGTTGACAGGGGATTTTGATGCGTCATTGAGGTTTACGGAGCTCCTTAGCACTCGGGCTGCGAAGGGACCGAAGCTAGGGCGGCCTTCGCCCCGAACAGACCGAAGACCGCCGGGACGGGGCTGGGTGGGGCGGGGAGGCCGCGGTGGGCGCACGGGCGGCCGCAGCGCGGGGCCCTCTGAGTGCGGGAGCGTGTCCGGGCCGCGCGCTCTGCTGGCGCGATCTGGCGGCCCGCGCCGGCTCCCACGGGCCGCCCCGCCTCGCCACTCCCCACCCCGCCTCGACGCCCACGACTCGCCGCGCCTGACGCCATCCCCCTTCCGTCTCGGAGCCGCCGCCGCCGTCCGCCCCCGCATTGGCTGCGCCACAGTGGTCGAAAATCCGATGGTGGGTTACGGGGACGAGGGAGTATCTTCAGATTTGGTGAAATGGTGACGTCTTGTACCTAACACAAATATTGAGCTTTGGAGTGTGTTATGTATTAGATTTTGAATGCTTGCTCCTAAATCGTTTGAAGCACATAGGGACATGTGCTAAGCATTGTGCAGAGTAAATTACTTATGTTTATAGCGAGCCAATCGAGAAAAAACCTAACATGCTTAGTACTCTTATTAATGACGTTCATTTTAACGAACATCACAGTCTGTTATGTTTATTGGTAGTGAAGATCTTCAGATAGCTTCTTTTGGCTACCGTCTATGATTAATCAAATTTCTCCATGTGCCCAATACAGTCACTTTCTTCACTAATTTTCATTTACTCGATAATGATTTTGATTTAGAACATTTTTTGTAAAAAGCATGAAAGTAGATAAATCCGTATAGATCTCAGGAAGAATTTACACGAATGAAAGCTCTTCATATTGCCCTGTTTCAAGTGATGTAAATTACGAGGACGTTCTCATTTCTGTGATACGTTCTCGCAAAACGTGCCTTTTATAATTGCAATGGCACATTTTAGAGATGTCCGTTAATGAGACTGAGAAAAAGGATTTCGTTTCCAGATTCTTTGAAGCTTTGAGTCCTTCATCACAAGTAGAATGCTTGAAACCTTCTGGGTAATTGGCACCAGATTTGAAATCCAAGTCATATTTTCGGATTTTGGTGAATTTTGCTGATGGAAACTTACTAGTTGGAGTAGAACTGAATATTTTAACCGAAAAGAAGTAAAACAATGATTTCGTAGTCGTATTGAGTTATTACGATACTTCATTGCCCAGAAGAACTTATGCGATGTAAATACAAATTAAAAATTATATAGTTCTTCTGATTTCATGTTTAAGAAGATAAAACTAGAACGAAATGTTTCATATGTTGAAAATATTTGCTTTTTCGGAATTTGTTTTTTCATTCTGACAACCAGACCACAAATCTTTCCTTTCTCAAAACTTAAATTCCTCTGAAAGTTCCTTTAAACTTTTTACGTCTTCTCTTCCATTCGGAAGATTGATTTGATTTGATAGCGTCAGATAAATCCGGCCTTTGCCAGCTAACGGTGTTCCCAGGCCTGTTGCCCTGTTTTTATTTATTATCCTCCCTTGGAGTACGAGAGACATATGGCCTATTCCCATCACCGTAGCATGGCGTACTCTGTCTTGCCGGAGATTTTTTATTAGACAATCTTCTTCAATAGAAACGGAGACGAATTATCTTAGATAACTTTCATTTCATTCAACGTTTGAAACAAGCAAATAAACGAAACATTCAACAGGACTAACTCACTGAAAGCACGCTGAGTGAGTCACCCCAGGGGCAATGTGGAAGATTTAGGAAAGCAAAAATCTGGAGATCACTGCCCTCAAATGTAGCAAAATGTCTTTATTCTACCGTGCTTGTTCATGAAGCAAAATAAAAACTTTCACATAATTACTCGTTAATGCACATTAAGATAGTGAATCTCACGTGTGTGAGTGATAAGGCAAATAAAAGTGTAGAGAGAAGAGAAGAAGATAAAGATTAGAAGAAGATAAAATATGTGCAAAGATGAAATAAGAGGAAGGAAGGAGCCAGGAAGATGAAAAAGAAGGCTATGAAAAATGAATTGGAAAATAGAATAATATTATATTTAAGAATTAGGGAGATTGAGGGGGGAAGAGAAACGAAAGGAAAGAAAAGTGGACGGAAGAAAAAGATAAGTTTGCATGAAGAGCAGGGGGATATTAAAAGAAAAACTTTAAGTATAAATGTAGTTCAATAGTATGAGACTTGGGAATATAAAAGTAAACAGAGAAATTATATAATATGTATTTATTGTCCAAATAAGTGAAAAACGAATATACAGAACATTATTCATATTTGACGTGAACCTTGGAATTTCAGTAGTATTTCGAGCCAATTGGGCATTGATTCAATCACCGTGTTACATATAATCGTATTATTTAATAAAACATTAGACGAAACAAAAGATATTCTTCCCTTGTTCCCTTTAATTCTCACAAGGGGTAGGATGCTCAAGAATTAAATTGAATTGATTCCTTATTGTACATGACGAGACTCGGGCCATCAAGCCTGCTCTTCCGTCTGACCACGCAAATTTCGCTACGCTCCTGTCACCAACTAGGGGAGAAAGGAGGTATTTCTAGGGCGACGAAACAGGCGATTTGAATTTAGATCAGAGACGTGATTTAGGCTTGAGGATCTCTGCAAGTAAATCTACTAACATGGGACAGCCGGTTTTACTTCCCCTCCAAAGGAAGGCGTTGGAAGATTTCTTTTCGCCCTTAAAAATCCACGGCTTCGATCGGTTATGAACCCGCCAACTTGGGTATAACAGTTTAATATGCTAAACGTTAAACCATCGGCCCCAAGAAAGAGACCCCGAAGAAACGAAGAAGACGCGATGTGTGAAAAGATGTACCCAAGCGAAGAACAGACCGGAATGTTTGAGTCCGAATTCGTCCTGAGGAAGGACCGCCCGCCCCGGGCCCTCCTCTGCCCGTCCACTGCCCGCCTCCGTGGCCGCGTGGCTGGCGGCGCGGGCGCCTCCTCCTTCTTAACGCTTGGCAGGCGCTCGTCAATGGCGGAGGGCGAGTGGCTGGCGAGTGGCCCCAGGCGCGGCCGCAGAACGCGCTCGCTGTCACGGAAACTCTCCAAGTGCATTTCCCGGGCCGCATTTCAATAGAGGCAGCGGCCGCCGTTTCAACGCCCCGTTGCCATACGTGAGTGGTGAACGGGCGACGGGAAGGAGGATGGTGGGGCTATGGGTTAGCGTTCCCACCCTCCCTCCAAGCCACCGCACCACGTTCTAAACGTAGACGTAGTTTCAAATGCATTGAGGCTTCTTTGAACCCTAAATAGTAGTTAGGAATAATCATTGGGACATTTTTTGATAGCGCTCACGAAAATAATGTCCCGATTTATAAGTCCGGAATTCAAATGGTGAAACCAAACAATGAATATTATATGGCATCAGACGATTGTAGTATATATTGGTGATGTATATTGGAATCCCAAATATTTGAATATATCGCTAGCGCTCCCCCCTCCCAAGGCACCGCACCAACGGGTTCGAAACGGGAGTTGGTGAGATGTTGTGCCAAATAATTGAGTCTTCTTTGAACCCTAGAGATAGGTAGTTAGGAAATGATCATTGGCGGGCATTGTGGTATTGAAGACGGGTTCGCGAAATAAGTGGTCGAGATTTGTATAAGGTCGAGATGTCAAAGTGGAATGAATATGGTAATGCTGCAGGCAGACGTATGTAATAATATATTGGTGATGTAGATTAGAATCCCAAATATTTGAATATATCCCGTTGTCACTACAAACTCATTTTTATTGGATGAGCAGCTTTCGATGGCCTAGGCATTAGTGTCAGGTCTTCTATATTATAGCGAATTTCTGGCACCAAGAGACAGGTAGTTGAATTTCTGACCTTCAGACCGCAGATCCGATGGTGCTGGCTAAGCCGTTGAAATCTGATAATCTGATAAAGAAAAATGTTGGTAATGGCGGTGCGCCACGACGGAAGTGTCGGTAACCCATGGCGGCATTGCTCCCAGTTTTTCCTAGCGTTCATTGATTAAAGTTAGTTACGATTATCAATTGGATCGCCTGTGAAGATTTTGTAACTGTATAGAAGAATCAGTGGCGCGTAAAAGGGAATTTCGTTCTTCTGCTAGCAGTTACAACAGCAATAATATTTTTTTTAATCAATAGATCGGACCAATGCGTTCACCACAGCTGCTACAACCATCGCAGCTGCCACAGGTCTTATCTCCTGGCCTTCCTGTCAAATAGCTAAGACAACCAAACATATACTACAAGGTAGCGATCGATCACGTCATGCAATGTGTGTCAACAAAAACAATTACAATTGCATCAAGACCAATATCCAAAAAAAAGTGTAAACAAAAAATACTAACATGAGCAGCCACAATAGCAACAAATGGCAATAGAAACAAAATTTCTACTAACCAACCAGAACATGTAGCGTTAAAAATATTTTATCTTTATACGTTTTAAAGCGGCAAAAACGACAATCCAACCCTTCAGGCATTCAATCAAATCCAAAATGGACTGCATGTTCGGTCCGCAGTACGAATCAAGCATTTCAACTGAGAATCATTTTGACACATTTCAGAATTAGAAGAAGCTCCACAGATACCAATACAAACTTTTGAATACATTTCGCCAGTTTATAACTACCTTAAAGTTCAATACTTAAATTTTATAAATGTATTAAACAAATCCTAAATATAGAAGTAAGACGAAATTTCGTAAAAATGCAACCCGCAGTGTCGATTATTATATATTTGTAATGAAATTGATAAAGGCAGCTTAATTATCACGCTTTCTTTCCTTCTGGATTCAAACCCATATCTGTAATAATATATCATAATCAGTAATAACGGAAGACAGACGGCAACCTAACTGCGCGTACGAAGACGTGCGGCTTTCTCACTCCTGCTCAGACGGGAGGCCTTGGCTCAGCTAGGGGATCTTTGTAGGCTAAATAAATAAATCAGTAATAAAATGTCATCCGTCTTGCCTAGAAGCCAATATACTGCAAGAATTAAAATCTCAAAATTATCCGGATAAAAAGTCAACAAAATTTACATGTTTCGACAACCAACATTTATTATTGCTGTTCTTCTCAATGACACCAAGCAAAGTAGAGCAATAATGAAATTGAAAATACTGTTTCATTGTGTAGTCGATCAAGACGCTTAAGACAGTAAACAAACATACAGTAAACAAACTGTCACGTCTATGTGCACTACAATTGTACATTATGAAACAATGATGTAATGATGGGCATTAATATACGAGTGTGATATTACGATACGATCGAGGAACGAAGGATTCTTGTAAACTCCACACGAGTGCATTACTGCCCATTACTTCGTTAAACTTTTACATTGAATAGTTTCGTGGCAGTCGACATACCGGAATCAGCCAAGGCCACCCACCGGACAGCTCCCTACCCTACCCTACCATACCCTGCGGCTTTGGTTTACTACTGCGCAAGTCAAATAGAATCAAAGTGAAATTACGATACAATTTATTTTCAATAATATTCCTCGCAAACAATTACTAATAATAAAATAAATTAAAACTGACAAGCATAATATTAAATGCAATTTTTATGTTTACAGTGGAACGAAACATTTACTAGAACGATTATCAATTTTTAATCAGTGTTAGTACTTGGATAGAAAACTTATCTCTAATTGGTCAAAAACCTGTATCATAATGAAATATGAATCGTAATGAGTATCATCATACAACGGCTTGCAGCCATCAAATGATAGAATTATACAATGAAAGGAGAAAAAAATTGTAGTCGTAATCCAAATTGTGTGTTAATTGTACCGCAAGGAATTTAGAAACAAGTCACCGTGTGAATTATCTCCCAATTGTCCATATTTTACTAGTCTTTTAGATTGCAATCCAAAACGAATAATTTCACTTTCTTATTCAAAATAAACCACACTGAGTAACTCTAAATATCCGAAGTTCCGACCAACCATCAACTTCAGTTTCTTGACCATCAGTCAACAAACCCCAACACTATTAACAAAGGTATTTGAATGATTTCCAGACCTCGAATGCTTATTTAATCCATACATAAATTATAAACACTTATGATTAATGGGCTGTTTTTCATGAAATGTAATTTTTTTATTTTCATTTTAGAACAATGCCTTTTTAGTATAGAAGTTATATTTTGAAACTTTAGTATGTAAGTTAATTTTATCTTAAGCCAAAAGAAAATTATCCATTTTTATTCGTAATTTTTTGCGTTTTTGATCGATTTCAACTAATATGTCATTTTTCATTTTTTATTTTAATGCATTTTCGCTGATTTAATCGATTTTAATATAATTTTAATGGTACTTGCTTCAAATAATATTTACGAGTTGCAACAAATGTTCTCCACAGAATTCCTAAGTAGCCTTTTCGATTTCTTCGCACACAAATTCAAGTGCCAGTCGTTGTGAGTATGTAAACTAAAGGTTCCTGTGACACCTATCAGCAGATATCGGGATAACTAATGACAGAGATTCTTTGGTAAAGAATTGTCCAAACCAAAAGTTTGGAAGCTGAGTTCACGTGAGCGAATAGAAGCCTCAACTACATCAGTAACAATCCAACAGTTTGAGTTTCGAACTGGTTTTGATCATATTTTTACGTCATTTTCTTTGCTTTTAGAGCAGTTTAAAAAACATTCTAAGAGCATTTTATTGATCATTTTTGGCGATGTTTTAGGTCCAGCCCCCACTTACGACGAAAGTTTAAAAATTTCCCCAAATTTATTCACATACGAATTGTCAATCATTACTCCCGCCTTTTATCTCCTGTTCCCCAAGCAAACACTGAGTGCTTAATCAAAGAATTATTTTCGCAACTTATGTTTTCAATGCATGTCTTCAGATAGAAGAATCCAAACAAGACACCTCATGAGTTCGTGTACATCATAGACCACCGCGAGCAGTTCCATTCAGAAAAAGTACGGAAGGGAAGCCCAGAGGATTGTGACTTTACAGAACAGATTTCCGCTGGCTGTCAATCAAGGCATTCAAGATGTGTAAAAGGGCAGAGCGACTTGCCCGTCGTGACTTCCATTAACTCTTCGACTGCGGCCCTCGAGAGCCTGACACGCCAGAACAAACAAGGAGCGATTCGCAGAAGGTCAAGGTCGCCTGCCGACGGATCGGGACCGCCCCCTCTAGACGCCGCCGACCTCGCCGCTACCCACTCGTCCCCGCCCCCGCCCTTATTGGGATCTCCTTGATGCCGCGTGCCCGCTCGAGCACCCTTCGCAATCCGATGCCCTCTGCCCCTAAATGGCTACCAGCGTTGCGTGCTTCACCTGTCATTGGGTCCGTGTCATTTGCAGCTCGTCTACTTCTTTGCCATGCCTCGTTTAATGTTTTCACTCATAAACGTAGCAGTCTTTACGTTCTTTCTATCATTTACACAACCTATTATGAACTGAGATAATTGTCCACTCGCGACCATACCGTCCTGAGTTAACCTTTACAAATATTTTCTTTTTGCTTAGCACATTTTTCTCCTTTCAACTTCGGCATACACGTTTTCACGACACTACTGGTAGGTCATGAGGCACTTTATGTGATGGTGACAGGGAAATATAAAAAAAATCTTTTTGGGAAAAAGTTTATTAAACAAAAATTAAAAATCGCCTATATTTTACGCGCAAATCCCGCGTAAAATACTCAAATTTACGAAAAATTGTACATGACCTTATTTCAAAACCTATCTTTAAGGAGCAGATTTTAGTACGTAAAAAAGCTCTATAATTTTAGCTATAGGAAGACGCAGAAAATTTTTGAATTTTTGCTTAGTCACCTCGCTTCTGTGTTACCCGCGGTGCGCGGGTCAGGCTGATCGCCAGCACGTGCGAGAAGCAACCGGTGGCGGCTAGATCACCTCAGAGGTGAGACTACGTCTACTCCTCCAATGTAGCATTGAGGATCTGGTACAGCCAGTAGCTTTTCCACTAGCCGCTTCCGTGGTTCACACACAGACAGACACACAGACGGACATATGTTTTGCCGTCAATCAATTTTTTGGTAACAAGGACCCACAGAACAGGAATTATGGCTACACCACATTTTAAAGAGTTATTTTTCTAAAGTTGGATGTAAAACGGGATTTATTTACTTTTAGTTACCGAGGCCCTGAAAAATCGTCGTTTTTTCTCGCAGCATTACATAATTTTCTCTTCTTAAGCTCGAGGAAGTAAAAATATTGAATCTAAACAAAAAAAAAGTATGTAACATTTTGCCGAAATCTCTGACATTTTGTTTCATATAATGAAAGATAATATCTGTCTGGAAAAAATTCCGTAATGTTTTGAGACCTCATCGTACGGTCAAAATTTTGACTCTGAAAAGTTTGGCGATGTTGTTAAGCCAGTTGCAAGTGTGACGGATTATCTTTCATTGTTTGGGGACGGAAGTTTCACATGCTAATAATAATTGATTGTGATTATTATAGAACAGAGATACTACTAGAAGTCTGTCAAAGTCATAGAAGACCGTAATTGAAAACAGTAATTGTTGTGGGAGTTAAAAACTGAATAAAAATAACATTTTAGATGGTCAATCTATAATTATGCAACAACGAAAATTTTGATAATAATATCTAGAGCTCGGGACTGCGTGTGTGGAGTGTAATCAAGAATGCATCTGAAAAGTGATCCAAAATGTTCCCACTTAGTGAGTGGAAGTGATAAAACAAACTTTAAAAAACCTCACTGGTCAAGCAATGACTACTAATATTTTTTTTATCAGTGAATACACTTAATGCAAAATCAATGAAGTCCATAATTACAAAAGTAAAAGAAGGGATCTTCCTTTTTTGGGGAAGATACGATAAATACGCATTGAAACACTAAAATTCTTCAGAATTCTATTCTTGGAAAATTTCAATGAGTAAATACTTGCCAGGAAAGTGAACTTAACAAAACTTGGAACAGATTGACCAGTTAACGTTCAAAGAAGATTTATCCAGAAAGAATGCAAAACAAACAGCAAAATATGTGCAGCAGCTGAACGAACGTATTCTCGCTGATGATCACGTTTTCTGACAATATTTTTCATGGACAAGTGCATGTCCAAAACGTGAAACAAGAAACAACTGGATTAACCCTAGCTCATGAAAAAGCTATTAAAAACATCATTCTGCCCAATGGTTACAAATGATGTGCTTGGAATTAGTCAACTTATTTGCACTTATTGCAGATTTGTTCTGATCAGAAAATAATTCATGTTGTCAATGATTAGTCCTAATATTATAAAAATTAAATAATTTACATACTTTTTGTCACTGAATGCAACATGGATTCACTTACCTGGTTGTTGCTCTGAATGTTCGAAGTTTGAAAGAAGGTAAGCGTTGTTTAAGAAAATATAAGGTATGCATTTTGACATTGCATATATGGTACGAATTTAGTACCAATTTGCAGGCATATATCAATAAGTACAATTACTTTTTTATTAGAGGAAACTTCCATAATTTTTTATTGCCATTTTCACTTCATGTTTGACTTAATTGATTTTTTTTCTGTGCCCCTTATGTAAGTCTTTCATTTACTTTCATTATAAAATATCCGCTAATTGTTACAAAAATATGCAAAACAGTTCATTATGAATTGATGCGGCTCTGCGACGGATGAAAGTTTCATGACAAGTTAAAATTAATAGTTACTGTAAATTTTAGGAGGGGAAATTTCCCTCACATCCCTCCGCGTGAATCCGCACCTAACTGTAATCTGAATTGTATTTTAAGAAACAATTATTAAGTCATCATATATCAAAGTCTATATACATGAATTCATCTCAAGGTACACATAAGAAAAATTCAAATATACAAGTTTCTAAACGTATAATGTTTAGGAAGAATAAAGTGTCATTTTATAAATGGTTCTTAAAATGCAACAGTAAATACAGACAATAATTCATTTCCTGTAATTAGAATTAGAAATAGATACATTGACAGCATCCTACTGTAAGTGGTCACGCAATTTGTTTCATTCTCCTTAAATGGATGAAATATAAATGGGATGTTCATCTATTTGGAATTCGGCTACCTTTCTATTGCTATTTAACATGACAAACATGAAATTCCCTACCTTCTCCCTCCTTCTCTTTCTCTTCCAATCCTTTTCCCTCGCCCTGCTCTTGAAATTCCTTGTCCATCCTTTTCTCCGGCGGAAGTCGCATTAACACCGAGGTGTCACATACCGCCTGCCTCGTCGCGCCTTTCTCTGCCACCGTTGCTCGTTTGCAGCGAGACGGTGCGGGGCGGGGCGGGGCGGCGGGACGATGTGGCCGAGGCGGGGAGGATATCGGAGAATTGAAAACCAATTTTAATAGCGCCTTCCCAGTGTTGTGCGGGACGCCGCCGCCGCCGACGACGACGGTGGCGGGGTGCGGGTCCGAGGCGGGGAGGGGATGTGGGAGGAGGGTGGTATAGGGAGACCGGGAGAAGAGAGGGGCAGGAGCAGGGGGACGGGGCGGAGGGGAGAGAAAGGAGTGGGTATGGGGGAAAGGGGAGGGAGGAAAATACACGGGCAGCCGGACGGAACGGCGCGCTCGCATTGAAAATCGCTGACTCGTGGCGACGGCTGTAATGGGAACGTATTTGTGGAATATTCTCGCGATTTACATCGCCGCTGTGCTGGTGGCGGAGTGACGGCCTCTTGAGACGAGCGAGGGCGCCGGGCGGAGTCTGGAGGGGGAGAGGGAGCAGGGTTTGTGCTGACGGATGTCGGATTAGCGGGGTCGGGTGAGGTAGGGAGGGGAGTTATGACGTGAACGGGTCTGTGGGTGTTGTAGACAAGAACAACTTAGTGGAAGACTAAAATAACCATCAATTTTAAACTTCATGGAAGGTTACAGGAAATGTTCGTGAGGATGCGTTATACATTATATTTAAATGACTTACAGATTTCAATAATTTGCCGATGAAATATATTTGAAAAATATTATTTCTAATAAGTACATTTCAGCTTGATTACCTAGTAATATTGCTTATTTTCTTCTCTTGGCATACTACATGTTTTTACGAGATCAACATTTTCCAAGTATTATCTGGTAAAAATCATTTTCAATACGAACACGACCATTAGGTAACTAGATGAACAGAAATCGGGCAGATAAAGAGATATGTAGTATTAAAATAATATTATTGATCAGTTGTAATATCTATATTCAGGATCTATATTCAGGTCAGCATTTCTACAGTAATTCCTTTGTTACCCTTCAGGAAATCTCTTAGACTAATTTCTTTTTTAGACACTAGAGTCTGCAGTTGGCCGTGGGCCTCTTTAGCTTGTTTACCTTCGACCTGCATAAAACCATTTTCCCCCAAGTCCTTCTTTAAACGCGAGAATATCCTCCAGTCCTGACCGTGGAGGAGTACTATTGCCTCTCCACTTGTTTCTTTGGCTTTACGAATGTCTTTACATTGGGTTGGGTCCATCACTTGACCTTATCATTTCATCCTTGCTCTTTTATCCTTAATGTTGTACTTCTCCTGGCATATCACATTCAGTTCTGTATTCAAACCAAGATATTCTTCTTTTCCAAATATTCTACATTAATATTAAGAGACATACATTTTTAATGCATTTTCTGAAAAACAGTGTTCAAGTGCTCGATCCTTATATGCACTTACTTGCTTTTTTTATTTGAACGTCGAGATTTATGAGCGAAATATTTCTCATTTCAAATATATCTCAGACGCGCTTAACTCAAAAATGCCCGAACTTAGACCACATTTGTACCAAGGAAGCGTTATAATCGTACGTTAGAGGATAGGCGCCAAAATTGAAAAATAGGAACGCGTAATGTGGTAACAAAAGGAATTCACTTTTACGCAATCAGGTACTACTACTGCATTCAGTTATTTAGCACATCATCCATATTCAGTTCTTCGCCGGCGAGTTACATCGTCGCCTCCTACTTGTTCGTCGAGGAATGGAAAGACGCATTTGGCAGCAGTTGCGCACAAGAATAACCCGCGCGCCGATGGCTCATTGAGCTGCCTACGCGCTTTTGCGCACAATGGGAGCGCGAACAATGAAGCGGACGCGCTCCGCTGCGTGCGACTGGCGCCGTCGCTGCCGCTTCCATCCACACACGCACTCACACACACACGCGTACGTACAGACACGCGCACTCTCATACGCGCGTGTGCGATCGCGCGCCCGCCCGCCTGCTCGTGTTTGCTTTTTAATAGCTCCCGTTAATTCCCGGTAGCGGTGTTCGTTTCACTGCTATTCGCGTTTGCGGGATCCGAAAGCTGTCATAAACGCGCGCGTCTTTCCCCCTTTCGCGTTTCGCACTCGCAGCAATGTGAGCTATTTTAAATGTTTTTTTTATTGTGCCGTGCGCAATATGTGACCCGGTTCGCGTCGATTAAGTATGATTGTTTCGTAACCTTTTGGAAATAGTTTGTTACTAACGATTGCAGTTAGAATTGTTTGTTTACCAGCTTTAATTTTGTGACAATCAGTGTAAGGAAACAATGTGTTATTGTGTTGAAAATTTCAATCAAGCACCACTTATTCGTGTTGTTTGTATTCTTCGTTTGATTGCCTTTGGGATGGAACTAGTAACAGATATGATTTTGGAAACACTTTCATTAATTATCGACATTTACGTCGTATTATAATTGAAGTTATATAAAAATGTGATCCAAATTGAATTAATAGTTCATTGTCAAAAATTTAAAAAAACATATTTCCTGAACGTTTAAAAACATTTTGAAAATGCTTTCAGGTAGTACCCAACTTGAAACAATTGTTTTCTAGCCCGCACATGGGCAATTATTAATACCTATTCGGAAAAGGTGAAACCTATTAGCGAAGGGAATAGTGGAAAAACTCACAGCAGCTCTACTATTCTGAAGCGAACACTGCTATCACAATTCTTTTGTTGAATTCGATTCCGTGCACTTTGCATTCAACTATGTTGTTTTGTGTAGTGCTTACGAGTATTTGGGTAAATTTGCAGTGAGCTATGGCACTTCATTTTTATTTTCACCCGAACTGAATACATGCTACTCATTTTCAATTGATCAAAATTGATATTTTTGAAAGTAAGTGGTACGTACAGTGAAGGAATATATGAAATCGCTCAAGTCCACGACCTCAAGATTTATTTGTTATCTAATGAATCGAAATTGCAATGTTAATTGCTTATGAATATTCAATATGCAAAGAAACAGATTAATAGAAATATTTTTGCAAGTACTTAAAGAAGCACACATATCTCGAAAATCTGTTGTAATTGTTCCAAGTAATCAATTAGATCAATAACATTCCTTGTAATTTATAGTGGTTGATCTGATTACATTGAAGTGAATCTGACTCTACATAAATTCATTGCACCAACTTAAAAACCATATCATGCAATTCAATTCTGATTAAGTAATCATGATTAGAAATTAACATCAGTAAAAAATACCTTAAAACACAAATGGGGAAGATCTGCGTTTGAATAGTATCACTTACTGTTCTTCACTGTACATATTAGTTGTTGTTGTATAATTAAATTTAAAAAATTCATTCAGCAGTAGAAATTCAATCCAAACATTGCACTGTTGTTCCAGTTGCAGCGTTGCCGAAACGTATGAACGCAGTTTCGAAGATATTTCTCGACGTCTGCTTAATTGTTTTGAGGTTTCCACGTTATCCTCTCATCTCACGAAACAAACTTCAAACAACACGTGTCGGGCAGATTTTGTTATTTAATTTTTTCATCTAATGCTTTACTTATGGGTTATCATTTAATAGTAATAATTATTATTATCGTCATCTTAACAGTTTATTACTTCGACTTTTTTTTCCAATCTGAGCGCCCTTGCCCTGCGTTCTTTGCCCATCCTCAGGTATTTGAATCGAGTCAAGCAACATCTCTGGGTCCCTAGCGGGCCGCAGTTCCCTATGTCAACGTTTCATCACCGTGTGTAAATGTCACATTCTCTATTCGCATAACTAATGTCACATGTAGGCTAATATAATACATTGTGTTATAGTGACATTACCATACGTCGGCAGTGAGCACTTCGCAGGCGTTCGAAATATGTCAAGGTTGTCGCCGCCGAGCTGTCGTGGCGCGCGGGGCTGCTTCGCGGAATGGCTCCGAGTTATTGCGTCTCTTGTTATTGGTATTTATCTTGATTTCCATCGGAGCGGAATCACGGCAAGAAAATGGCTATCGTAAAGCGAGTGCGCGTGCCATTTACGAGTTGCGGATTCCACTGAATCGGGCAGGTGCACGACGGTGACAGGGGACTCGCTAGACAGCTAGGTCCAACTCACCCAAGGAGTGGGGAAATCTTGGGCTGTTGATTTGATCGGTGGTCTTCCGTGGTTTCTGCGATCCCTACCAGGCGAATGCCGCAGCAGTACCCTAATATTACGAGCCGCGGACTGCAGGCGATCTTTTCTTGCCATTCCTTGACCTATCCTCACCTCTTATTTACACACACACTTACATCCGCTGTATGCACTACCACACATGTCGGGTGACCAGTCGGGGGCTTAGAGCTTGTCGCGGCTGGGGCGGAGCCCCACTGGAGGCGGAAGTAAAACCGCCCCCTCACGCAATAAAACACGTCCTCCGCTGACGGAAAAACTGGTCTAGGCAGCTGATGTTCCCAGAAACCCAAAATAATGAATCAATGCGAGGGGGTGAGGGCAAGTAAGCAACTTGGGAGAAAGTGATCGAGTATTTTCTGTTTTCGGGCGTGACTACTACTACTTAGTCCTAGAAGTGTATTTTGTGTTATGTCCAGGGATGTGGAGGAGTTTCGTTCTTGCTGGAACGTGAGACACGGTACAGACCTACAGGTCACCTTACGGGTTTTCCCTCTTTCATGTACCTCTCTGGTCATGGTAGCCTCTAAGCTTGCGATAGGCGTCTCGAAATATATGGCAGTATGGCGCATGCAATTGTATATGAGGTTGTAAGGAAAGAGGAAGGAACGAGGAAAAGAAACGAAATATATACATCGAAAATAAAGTCGTCTCTCGATTGCTGTCTTCTCCTGAAATGTAATCGCACCATTGAAACGAACAACTAGATTAGGATGTCATTGGTCAGTGGATAGACGGTCGGACGAAAGGACGGAATAACGGAAGGAAGGACGGACAGCCCGAAGTAAGGATGGCCGGAAGGACGCTCTGCTGGAAGGATGGCCTGCCGCGCGGAGGAAAGGACTGATGGCCAACAGGATCGCTGGTCGAAGGTTCGGACGACTGGAAGCACGGCTGGCCAGAAAGATGGCCTTTTGGAACGAAGATCAGAAGGACTGATGGACGGATGAAAGAGCAGATGGATGGATTCAAGGTTGGACGGACGGACGGACGAATGAAAATAAGGAAGAACGGAAGACGAACGGAAGCACGGACGTTGGAAGAACGGCCGGACGGAAAGATGGCCTTTTAGAAGAAAGGACAGAAGGACTGATGGACAGATGAAAGGACTGATTGATGGATTCAAGCTTGAACGGACGGACGGACGGACGAATGAAAATAAGGAAGAACGAATGAACGAACGGAAGGACGGACGTTGGAAGACCGGACGGACGGAAGAACGGAGCATGAGAGGACAGGCAGAAGGACATTTCGAAAAGAAAACCATTTTCGATATCTTGGAATCCTAAAACGTAAAATTTCGTTTCGATCGTTCGTCGAAATCGGTAAATCGATTTTCCACAGCATTACATAATTTTCTGTACACTACTAATATTACTCCTAATATACGTACGTACTTGTATGTGCAAGTAAAAGGAAAACCTAGAAAAGAGCTAATCGCCCCCTAATCCTATTCAGGTGATTCTTGCAGTGCACAATTGCACACAATGAGAAAATACACATACGTACACAGCACATAGAGATATAGACTCTCACATGGCACGTGCAACTTCTTTTCTTCGTTTTTGCGTACTTGCCTTTTTTCTTATTAGAGTGGTTTAGAGTTTCTTATTAGACTGGTACTATAATCTGTTGCAGATTGCCACTAATTGCGAACTCTCCTTTAAAAGTGTAATGAGGCACACGCTATTGACCAAATTAAATGCTTGGCACATTCATGTATCTCGCATATTTGCAAAATCGCAAACGGATAATGAAGGCAACATAGAGCTATCTGTACTCATACATCAGTATTACTCACTGTCCTTTAAAATATAATACAATTACGGTGTTTCAATGACTTTATCATTTGTTAAAAGCATTTAAGGCGAACGAAACCTATTTGTCGAGATTGGACAAGTTGAGAAGAAAATGTTTATGCGAAATGACTGTACATTGGCGCCTGTAGCAATTCATGGTATGTGTTAGTCCTTATCTGAAAATAGTTCTAAATGTTCTAGACTATTCTTTTTTGCTTATCGTGTTGTGCTTGTACCTGGCAGTGCCGAATGCTGGAACACCCATTTATATAGATCTCTCGCCGACACTTGGCGTGGTGCCATCTAATTCTTTTTCTATAAAAGATGTGCATGCGCCTTCATTCCGTGTTTTACATGCTTTTTTCCTGCAGATGTTTTTCATGTTGAATACTCGAGTACTCGTAGACATCTCAAGTCTCTGTGACTCTGCCACTCCTTCACATCCTCGTGTCACTATTTGATATTCCTTGAGGGGAAAAAAAAGTGTGTGTATTTTTCCGTCTTTCGTTTTTCGTGTAAATCATGTTTGTTATAAAAATACACAAACATATTTTCTTTCACATAAATTGTTTGTTTTTTACGAAAAGGAATATATCATATATTGGTAACATCACATAAGATAATACAAGAGGACATATGCAGATAGACATATACAGAGGAGACAATAAATAAAATGTACTTGCTTAAGGTTGTTAAAATACAGAAAGCAGTAAGAAAATCATATCTGGTTCACAAGTAAGTTAATTTCATACCTAAGAATTAAACATATGGGTTTATTTTTTCGGGAATTTATGTATTAATGAACGGCTTGGGTTATGAGAAAATGTAATTGAAAGCTTGTGGCAGTAAAAAGAAAAGCCACACAAAACACATCAATTCTCCGGCTTTTCGTTAATCTCAAAATAGGATTTTGGCAAAAGTGTGACTTATCTGGGTACTAATACTGTTACTATCACTGTTAACACTACCGACTTGTGGCTGTGTCAAGATGAGACACTTCGACAAAAATTGAGATATTAACATTAACGAATACTGCGCGACATGCTGTGGCTGGTGTGGCTTATTTTGCCACTACTCCAAATTCTTCAATTCAATGCACACCGGTTTGTCTTCCGAATCTCAATCACAAGGTGAAATAACGCAAATTCGACGCGGGTTGAGAACTTGCAAATTTTGGTTCCGCGTAGGGATGTGCTCTTAACAGCTAAACTGTTATTACTTAACACTTGTTTCGTAACTGTTACGCGAAATAACAGTTATTTCGTTTATACTGTTATTAACTGTTATCGGTTGAAATGCATAGAATTGCAATCTTTTGCAATCCGAACTATACAAGCTTTAGCGGGATTATTTTGTATTAGAACTATTTCTTTGAAGCCAATCAATCGTGATTAACAAGTGTTCAAATTATAGATTCATTAATAAATAATTCATCATTATTGCACACCATGCGCCTCAATATTTTTATGTTTTTATTGTATATAAAAATAAGAAGTTTGTTCTTTAAATTATATCCATCCAATTTGTTTCTTAATTTCTTCTTGTCCTATTGCTGCTTAGGCTGCTTGGAGAATCAAGTCCGATAAAATAATATGAGTTACGGTCAAATAACTCGCATTATAATTTTTGATATTAAACTACTAATGTAGCTGTAGGTAAGCAAAAACAGTTGCTCCTCCTTTTTATTTTGGCACTCGTCATTTCACTATGCACAAGTTGCATATTCCAAAAATTATTTGCAATCTCAACCTGAATCACGAATCACTGTTATTTTAGTAATATTCAATACACATTTGCAACTCATCGTATCGATTTATATTCTTCATTCATCCAGACTCGTTCATATTAGATGTTTCTCCGATCAAACTTGTTTGGAGAAGTAGTGCAAGCAAGCTCAGTGAGGTAGCTGCTCAATGTTCACGGTGCTACCAACGTTATTCGTTTTGGCTGGTTTAGCTCTTTGCAGTGGCCACACCTGATTTATCTCTTTGCAGTCGTCCACAATCGGCAATGTTAGGTTGATGATAAGGAATCTCTTATTTTTAAACTGTTATTAATAACCTTTATTACGAGACTACTGTTATTGTGTTAATAGCTATTGTAGAAAAAGCTTTTAAGTCCGTCTCTAGTTCACGCAGTTCGCTTATTTTCTGCGCCACCTGCCAATGACGATGCACTTTAGGTCTCACATTTATAAAGTCGCATAGGAAGCTTTTGACATTTCGTCTCTATTCATCTTCTCGTTCCGTGGTTTCTCTGATCAGCACCAGGCGAATGCCAGAGCAGTATCATAACAACCGGGCCACAAACCGCGAGAGATATCAATTCCTCTTCATTGTCCTATCCTCAGCCTCTTACACACACACACTACCACACATGTCGGGACAGCAGGTCCACGCCGGATCTCGCCATACAGCGGGAGAAAAATCACCGCCACATCCTGAACAAAAACCATGTATTACACTTACGGGACTAATGACCCTGGTAGTTGAAGTGCCAGGAATCACTAAACAATCAATCAATCAATTAATCAATTTGTCCTCTCGTTTTCTGGAAAAGTTGCATATTCCTAATTACACTCTTATAACACACGTTCAGGGGAGCCTTTGAAGAGAGAATTTTGCGATTGCTCTCACTATTCCACTGCAGTTGTTTCCTCTTTTACAATAATTCATCATAAAACATAACGTGTCTAGGGGGTTCTTGACAATAACACGATCTCCGATTCAACCTCAAACTCTACCACTTCTCCGGCGAAGAGAGCGCTTTCTAGAAAAGAAAACAAGAATCTAGGGTTCCATTCGGGCGCGACTGGACGAAAACATGGTCGTCGCCGACCAAGGAGAAAACATCTCTGGGGAGACGTTGGATGTCGAGACTATGGTGTCGAGGTCAAATGTTTCTCTATTTTTCGCGCGAAGAGACGCCACAGCTCTTCTATAGATGAGTTTTCGTAGCTGTCGTCTGCATAGACGACCTAATTCCAACTTGTCTATACCGATAGTTGACAATGATTTTGCCTTTTCTTCTGATTTGACTATAGAAGACAGGAACTTTTTTCGTTCTCACATCCAATTTAGTGATGTCAAACAGGTCAATGTTTCTTTGGTCTTACGATATTAGTGCCCCTTGTAAAAGCTATAAAGTGAAACGCAAATTACATTGTATCCTCAACACTTATCCATCTAAATTTATCATGGTACCTCTTGAAAATGTATAAGAATATATGCTACTTTATAGTTACAACCAATACCTATGCCTTTTACACCTTATCTTTCCCCTACACCTTTTATTACCCAATCCTCTACAGTTCTGAATTTTTGACAACTCAAGTCTCCTGATAGGACTGCATCTCACCATCGGTCACCATCATTTCAAGAAGCATTTTCCAATGGATCCACCAATATCTCAATCGCTAACAGCTATCATTATCGTCTTAATAATAATAATAATAATAATAATAATAATAATAATAATAAAGCCTTCCCTACGGCACCACTATCATATCAGCTCTACACCTTACTTCCTCCTGTACCTCCACAATTCTCGGCCCCGCCCAATGAGACAGGAGAACGCTGTGCTTCTCGAACTGCACGTCTCCACCGCCGGGGGCGACGCAGTAAACAGTTTTACAGCCGCAAGGTCAGTCTCGCGGGGCGGGGGCGGCGGAGGGGCCGTTGTTGAACGAGCGTCGCGACAGATTTATTCAAATTCGAGAGAGAGAGAACGGAACGCCGTGGCGGCTGGCGGCGAGAGAGGGGGAAGCGGGCCGTTTACATGAATCACGGGAGCGCCGTCTTTATGGGCGCGCGGGGGCGGGGCACGGGGCGCAAACGGCCCGCGAAAATAAAATGAAAACGAAATAAAACATTGATCTTGCGAGATGCGCCTCGCGCACTGGCCCGAAACGAGGAGAAACATCCGTGTACGAAAATCAATTGATATCCAAAATTCTTTAACTCAAGATGAGCCACGTTTGTGGGGAGGGGGAGTTAGAAAATTTGTACGTTTGGAGGTGAAGATGTTGGAAATAAGATTTTTCTCGGATAATGTTTAACATCATACATTTGCACTTCATAAATGTTTAATTGTAAGGCTATGGAATAAATTCGTGTGTTAATTAATCATGTAGACAGTAACACACGAAAAAAGGATGAAACAATATTTGTTTCTCAAATATTCGTACAAAGGACATTCATTTTACACAATTTAAAAATGAAGTTGGGAAGTAAGTTAAAGCTTCTAAAAAGTTAATAAAGATAAACAAATATTCATATTACATTATTTAACTTTATTTAAATGAATATTTGACGGTTCATTATTTGACATTTCATGTTGCAGTTTGTTCAAATTGACATCTCATTTCATGCTCTTTTGGAGGCGTTACGACCAATAAATTCTTTTTACTACTTTCAAAGACGTTCAAAGCAGAACAGAAAGTACGTATTATTCTTTTAATACTATTCCTTATAATCCAATATTGCTCTGCATTCCGCTATCTATAGAGTAGAATGATAATGGTATTGCATCCTCATCAAATAGTATTAAATTTATCACTTCTTAAAAGTGTAAAATTAGATATGCTGCTATATAATGTGTATCAATACCTAAACCTCTGTCATCTTATCTTCTATTTCTTTTATAACCCAATTCTCGGAATTATTGGCATTTCTATCCCCGTCGTATTCTATCATAAACGTTATTATACCGAAGAGGGAGTTCGAGTTTCTGTTACTTTTCTTAATTTAGTCACGTGATTCATTACTTTCACATCCATTTATCCCTAATGAAACTGGAGGCGCAGAACGTGAGTCTGACATAGTGATTCTTAGGCCTGTAGGTGAAAGAGCTACACATGCTGACAAGCCTTAAGGCCTTTCGTGTGGGTGCGTGTCGTTTCAGCCCACTGTGCAAAGCGCTTGGGCCCTGGCGCCGCGACGGGGCGCTGGCCCTCGCCCTGGCAGCGAGGTGCGCGCAAGGACGGCGTCTGCTGAACAAGCACCGCGGCCACCGCCGCCAGGAAGAAGGACGCCGTTTTTCGGCTTTTATACTTCACGGGATCGGGGAGGGACTTCCAAACAACATCAAGAATTTAGTAGATCGGGGCAAAGGGTCGTTTTTTAAGAAGTTAAAGTTTTTCAATCACCACTTGGTGGAATATTTGTGAGGTTTTGGAATTTCTCGTAATATTACGTATGAAATTCGATTAATTAGAAGTTTAGATAATTTGAAAACAAGTGCTTGAACAAATCATGAAGTTAATTATATTTAATAATCTCAGCATTCATACATACCTTTGATAAATTTAGTGCAATATTTTCTTACATTAGTCTGTACAATTTTTTGAGTCAACCGGACTACATTTCTACACTTTAAGGATATAATGAAATTTGATGTTAGGGTACAAGTAGAAGAAATATGGATTATATTACCAAACATTTGAAAGAGATATTAAGTAATACTTGGCCTGTCATTAAGGGGAACAACATAAAATGCTACTCTCAGGCTTTTTCACAAGATTCTATGAATTGCAAACATTGAAATCTTGAAAACAAAATAGTTCACGAAGATTTTATGCGGTATGCATTAATAACGGCACACTGTATTACTTTTCAATTCTTGCAAATTAATTGAAGTTCTCATAATGTTTGTAACTCGTGTTTAATTAGTAACGTTTCCTGTAGCTATAAACATTTTGAAGAACTTTACCAATCTACCCTATTATTGTTGGGTTGATTATCTTCCAGATGGGGCATTACATCATTAATACTTGTACACATTGATTCAATCGCTTTACAAAACGAAAAACTCCGTAAATTTCAAATTTTATTGTTTCTCTTTTGAGTCAGGGCTCCGTCTCTGGAAGGAAGAACTTACAACCAGAACGATTTGGAGATTTTTACGACACGTCGGAACACGCAATGCTTTGCCAATTGTCAAACGCCCGGAGTCTTGCCAAGGATACAGTGCGCAGAGTTACGGCTTCCGAGCAGTTTCGCAGGAAGCGCCTAGAAGTCACTCATATTTTTCGTGCCCTCCCCCCCCCCCAGAACACGCGAGCAGTGGCCTGTTTCTCCGGTGACGCTCCGGGCTACGCGTCGTGGGGCCGGTGGCATTGTCGTGGAGCGGGGGTTGGGGTATTTCGCGTCCTTCCACCCTAGACGACCCCCGCACCGTTATTCTACGCTCTACCGGTAAAGGGGAACATTAAGATATGTCCGCAGGGCGATGAGTAACACCCCCACGCGAGGGGATGCCTTAAAATATTCATAGGCCGTAAGAGGGAGGCTGCGAAGCATGTGCGTGCGGAGAGCGTGGCCCTCCGGGGGACGGGAAGAGGCGTGGCGTGCAAGTTGCGAGGGGGCGGGAGTGGTAATGGACAGTATTTGAACCTTGATAAGTGGACCCTCTTTAATGGTCACGTGGAATTGTAGGCTTCAAGGCCTGAGCTTCCCCAATAATAAAGATACGTTTATTATTATTATTATTATTATTATTATTATTATTATTATTATTATTATTATTATTATTATTGATAAAGTGACTGATGAAAAATCGCTATCACGCAAAGCGTACTGAAATTAGTGTGTTTCTTTTCCAGAAATCTCTGTAACTGAAGAATATATCAAATAGGTCGTTTAAAAATGTTTCACTCAACGTATTTTAACACACTAAATGAAGTTAGTAGAATGGATTGAAATGAAGTCGCATGATAAAATCAATCAAAACTCTGCACAAAAAAATTAATATTTATTCAATTTCATCCCAATTTTTTTTATTATTCCAAAAATCCAGTAATTAAAATTTTTCAATGAGATGTTTCCTTCCAGCGTATTCCTTTTTCCGAACTAAGAGATCGCCTGACTTTAGCTCAGAGCCAGCATTGCCCCTTTCTGTGCAGCATCTGTGACAGGGAATTCCTAGGGCTAGGCTCTCCTAGCTAGAGAGCTAGGCCGAAGCCGAGCGCTGTTTGGAGAAGTCTAGTGGCCGGCTGCTCTGATCAGTAATTTTCAATTTTTTCGTTCGCGGACTGTACCTGATAACCTTTCTTTTTCCATGTCGTATCCTCATCCTTTACTTACAGTTACGCTTACACTTACATGCAATACACTACCACACATGCCAGAGGAACGTGGAACTTAGAGCTTGTCCCGGCTGGAGTGATGCTCCGCTGGAAGGAGATACCTAGTTGGGAACCCCCGAAAGTTGGCATGTCGGTGTCGGATTTCACCATCCAGCGGGTGGGGAACACCACCATCTACAGTCTTTAAATCGATCACTACACTATCGAGACTAGTGGCCATAGTAGTAGACTGGCCATAGCCAAAAACTTTAATCAACCAATCGAATTAGAGAGGAGTAGCTACTGGAGAAATATTAAGGCAGAGTAGGGGAAGTGGATGTAGCAAAATGTGAGGCTGGGTCTCACATTGAGTGGCAGGTGCAGTCCCTTGGAAGGTGATGTCAATATCTGGAGAGGCAGGTTGAGTGGAAAATGGAGTTACCCGCAGGGCAGGGTGCGTGAAGACAGAGGGTAACCGAGACTGAAGGAATAGAAGGAAATGGGATACTGATCAGTGCGGAAGTGCTGTTGGGTGGTATGCACAGACAGGAGGCAAAGTAACTGCGTGATGGAGAGGCAAAATTGCAAAAGTGAGTTGGAACAGCAAAACCTCTCGGTGAGACAACGTGACGGTCTTGGATGTGCTCTAAGAAGGAACGAAGGAGTAGATAATTCGAAATGTATATGTATGTTTTTGAGAGAGAAAGATAATATATATATATATATATATATATATATATATATATATATATATATATATATGTATAGAGAGAGAGAGAGAGAGAGAGAGAGAGAGAGAGAGAGAGAGAGAGAGAGAGAGAGAGAGAGGCTCTGACAATTGTGTTGTTTGGGATTATAACTACACATGTTTGTATGGAGGATCGCAAAATGTTGAGAAAATATATATTCATCATGCCGTTGGAGCATGGTAATCATTTCATAGCTCCAGAAATCTTAATCCCAGTTGTCTTTCATTCAGAATCATTCCCAATTTTTCTGTCGAAACACAGATGTGCTGAAAAGGGTCTATGAGCTTTCTCAACCATAGAGAAATAGAAGGATATATGGACAGGATGGAAAAGTGACTGGGTCATAATGGCATACTTGCAACAATGAGGTGGAAGAGACCATTTGAACCGGGTGACAGAGTGACGATTTTCGGTGTGGCCTGAGATAGGACGAACGAATAGGTTATTCCATATGTGCGACGTATTTTAGAAATGTGAATGAGCGCTCATGGTTGAGAGGATAAGAATTACAAATATTACTGCTAAGAATGGCTGAACTGACGAAGAAATATAGAATTAACTAGTGGTTCTAAAATAGCACATACTTCCTCGCATTCAGTAATAGTTGTGTAATACTATTTATACCAAACTTTATCTCCGAATTAACACATCTTAGTCATCAATTTTTGTAAAACTCATTACAAGTCGTACAACACCTTCACAATTGTATTTGTAGGAAAAGGCCATTTTTTTAAAATTTCGAAATATAATTTCGAAGAACATGACACCTGCAAAATTTGCTTAAGTGTCCTATACGTTATCTAAATTGTAAATTTAAGAAAAAGTTGTGCCGTTTTTAGGAAAAAATTGTGTAAAGAAAGTAAAAATTGTCTATGTTTATCACACAATTTCTCCAAAAATACTCATGTTTTTGAAAAATCGCTCCTGACATTATTTTGACATCTTTTTTAATAAAAATTATTCATTCAGAAAATAAAAATTCCCCAAAATTAAAATATGGGTTTCAAATTCAAAGGGCCGTGTCAGTAGTCATATCAATTTACTAATATCAATTTTGGAGAAAAGCTGCTGAGCGGTTTAGCTGATTGTGTTGTTCACAGAAAGACGGACAGATGTTTTGGCGTCAATCGATTTTTCGATATTAAGGGCACACAAAACATTAAATCTGCCTGCACCACATGTTAGAGAATTTTTTTTTAAAATTTAACAATTGGATTTATCCACATTATCTTTCCAGGGCTCTGTAATAAGAGTTTTTCTGCAGAAAATGCATCGTTTTTTCGCGCAGCGTTACATAACTTTCTCGCTACCGCTATCGCTTAGTAAAGAGGAGGTCGTCAAAGGCGACGTGTGTGAGCTGTACACCAAGGACACTAATGTCGAGACGGTACAGTATTAATATTAATAATGAATTGTCTGTTATATATATATGTATATATATGTATAGTATATATATATATATATATATATATATATATATATATATATATATATATAACGACGCCTCACTTTATGGGTAATGGGTTAAGTTAATTATGGGCCATTATAAAGTGGAAGTGGGATTCAATTCCGCTTACGAAATGTGTTCGAGGCACGGTAATGATTTTATGGCTACCTGCATCTCATCCTCTACTGCCATTCAGTCTCAATCATAAATCATTCCTTTGTGAAAGTGGAGTAGAGAAACGCTGTCTAGGGTCAATGAGCATCTTCAACATTAAATAAATGAACTATCTGAGATGGCCTTACCTTAGTGAGTCTTACGAAGCAAGAAATAGCTGCAGTCACTTCTGGATGTTAAACTAGGTACGAGGTACTCTGCAATATGAACCTACTCCACAGTTGTACCTCAGTCTTTCAAGGTGTGGGTAAAGACGTGTCTTGTAGAAATAAGTGTCTTGTAGGTGTAAGAAAAAGTCATTACATACGTTCATCAATAAATAAAATGAAAATAAAAAATAAAGGGACAACGGTAAAGTGGTCGGAGTATAAGGCGGCGAGAACACGGAGTAAAGAACAGTGGCAAATTTGGTACAGTGGCATAGGCTGTTGTTACAGTCATTTTACACTAGAGTAACAACTGAAACAGGAACCAGGATTGACGAGGAGTAATGCGTGTTTATGGTCTTGAGTATCACAAAATTTCAGTGAATCCTCGTGTTGAACGTCTTTGGGGTCAATTGAAGTGGGTTCCATAATTTTGTTGCAAGGCAATGACGAGGATATTCGAAAGACAGAGACATCGAAAGTATTGCTTGGTAATAGCAGAGGCGTAACCAGAGGGGGCAGCGGGGCCATAATCATTCCCAAAACCAACATTTTCTGTATTTTTACTCAGTTTATACAAAATAATTTCAAAATATAGATCGTGTCATATTCAAAGCAGCATAGACATTTCTAATATATTTCGATGTTTATTAAATTATCTAACAATTAAAAAATGCTTGAAAAATGTTTATGGGGGTTCTACCTAAAATTGACGCCCCCTCCTGAAATATTTTTTGGATCCGGGGCTGAGTGTTAGCCAAAATGAGTATTTAGAGCGCAGCCGAGGGACGCATTCTCTACCGGTAGCATCGGGGCGCACGGTGTAAAGTTGACAGCGTTCTCATGAGCGATTGCTCCCGGTGTTTCTCTGTGTCAAAGCACAAATAACAGCAGAACTGTTTACCTGCGTATGCCAGGTACCGGCATGGCAATTCTGTAAAAGCCACTCTGCGCCATCCGTTGCATGACATTCCCGTTCCACGGTATGCATACTACTACTTATTACCAACTGCTGTTTAGTGTACTGTCAACAGCCTTCTCCTTTTGTTTACAATACTGTTGCTCCCTATACTTGCTCGTGTATCGTATTCACCGTGCGTCATTAAACCGCACCTGTTTTCTATATGTCCTACCTGTTCCTCTTTTTGTTATTATGTATCTACAGTGCCGTTTATGTTTCAAACGTTCTTCAGCGGATTTTTGCAATTGATGATGTAACATCGCTAATTACCGATAATACAATGTTCTGTGTAGCAAAGAACTATAAAAGCGCTTGCTCAAGCGAGCTGCAATAACAGGCCTCTTACGTTCCAGTTTGAAAAACGCCCTTTTACGTTCTTATTTGAAAACATTACAAATAGAAACAGAGAAGAGAGTTTTTCAATTGAATCGTTTAAAAAACTTAATACCGGTTTATTTAGTTTTTATTAATAATATTTTTAAGCTTTGGTCATGTAATCACATTACTTTATTTTTCTTTCAAATTTATTTGCACCGTATTAAAGATAACAAGAAGTCAAAAAACTTTCGTTTTCGCTACCTGTTTTCTCTAGGATAACGCCGCTGAAGTTTTCTCAATTGTTTTTGATAATTTGAACTTTTCTTTGTAAACGCTTGCAGGAATTCGGAGTCGTTGAATCCGTGAAATTGTATTGTAAGTTCTTCAGGCTCTGCCACTGGTGTCTTCATTATTGTAGTATTGTAGCAATTAGCTACGTCATATTGTCATTCATCATTCTTTAGTCACTCCCATCTCTCCAATGCTAATGACAGTAATTCAGTGATGATTTGGCAGCATGTGAAGTGAGTTCCTCGGAAGGGACTCCCATGAATAAATGACAGTAAAATTCGATTACGGCGTATAACTACGTAACTCATCATTGTTATCATGACGTGCTATAATAACACTTACTACTATTACACTTTCTTACTACTATGCAGAAAGAAATGTTCACATTTATTACAAAATAGATTTTCAGTGTATGAAAAATAATTCGATATTGATCGTTGCTAACTATTGTATCGAAGTAAGTAAAGTATTTACACTTACGAACGTAAACCTCCGTTTAACTTCAATTTCTCCTTAGAAACCCGACTAAAATTAATATTATATTGTAAAAATCAATGCGATATCAACTTTGTTAAGAAATGACTTCCAGAACTCCCCACCAAAGCTATAATCCTTACAGCTGCTATTGTTCCTAAACACGTTCTCTATCCTTGCACCAGCCTATTTCTTCATCCCACAACTCTCACCAGGGCGGCCTGCTCCCTCACCGCCAGAGCCATCGACGCCCCACGACCCCACACATCGATGTATCGAACGCTCGCGCCCTGCGTGCTCCCCGCCCTCGGGAATTCCTCCGGGGGAACCCCCGAGAGACCACGTGGCGAAGCCATCGCCATCACTTTGCCCGCTGCGAAGGCGGGCGCTGTCGAGGGGAGCGCCACACACTGGGCCAAACTGAACCGGAACGCGCACATAGGTTGAAAGAAAAAGGTTTTAAAACAATTATTTTTTAGCTTACAGTGGAACCTTCATGATTATTCGTGTTATATATGTGAGTTTTTCGTGTTTATCGTTTCGTGTTTATCGTACAAGTTCATAATTCAAATAAATTTTAAATATACAGTTGCTTAGTTGGTCCATCCTTGGGGATAAATTTCGCAAGAAAAGTATCAATCAATTTTTTCAAACAGTTTGCTTTGTCAAAAAATAGAACGTTTAATTATTGTTAACCGAATGGATTCAATTGTTTTTATTCAGTAAAATACATGACGAGTATACCCACCCTAAACTTATTAAATTCAAATTAGTAAAAGTTTCAGCAGAAAATTTCAAAAGTTTATGACTTAACTACTTCAATGGCAATATTAAGTATTCCTACAGAATTCGGAATATATTTTAAAACATACAATTAACAGAAGATATATTCAATAAAATGAAAAATAATACATATGTTGCTGTTGAAAACAACTCCAGACTGCTGTTTTGAAAATTTTGAGCAACTACGTTGACACGAATTGTTCCGGATGTATATTTGATCTTACTGTGCATAAAACACTAGTTTAAAAACCTAATATAATCATAGAAAACATCTCTAGTGAACATCCAACATCTCTAGCGAAATAAAACATTTTGATATAAATTTACAGTACCAGATATTTAAATGTTGACGCAGATGTTTAAAAGTTGAAGCCACTGTGCGCCGCGTGCGGGAAGGGCACGATGGTGCGATTGACGTACGGCGCGGGCGAGAAAGGGGGGGAGGGCAGTAAAGGGTGCAGGACCGCGGAGAAGGTTCAGCTGGCGGCCGCGCATGAAGCGCGCGCGGGAAGAAGTGGACTCACGCCAATGGCTCCACGGGATAATTATGTCCGCATGGTATAAGGATTGCCAGGGGTGCGATATTTACAGTGCCGTTGCTTTTAATTGGACTGCGTGTTTTTTGGACTGCGTGCACAAGACTGTAAAGAAACATACTCCTGTGAATTAAAGTCGACGATAAGTAATTTAAGGAAACTATTGTGACGTTACCGAATATATTATAATTAAATATTAATTTCAATAGTTGTCCAATAGTAGCAGGCCACAGAGCTCTGTCTCGTGCCGGGACGCTCCCACGCGTGCTCGACCTCCCCTTCTTCGATTCGCTACTCGCAGCTGCGACCCTTCTTTTGTGTAGGAATCTCTCCGACCGCTGCCCTGTTACTAATTCTTGTCTAACTAATTTTTAAAGTTAAGTTTGGGAACTTGATGGCAGAACACCCCCCCACATACACACACACACACATATATA
>BOPP01000084.1:5101070-5127908 GCA_017312745.1 Gryllus bimaculatus | reverse complement strand
CAAAACAATGTAGACAATAATAACAAGATTTTAAATCAAATTTTTGGCAGTTTAACAATTTTAAAGTGACACGAAAATGTGATGAATTATTTCACCAATATTTAATATCAATTTATATTTAAAATTAATTAAATCATTCTCATGTAGCATTCTCTTGTACTAACATGACCAATACACTTCTTTGCTGAACGTCCTTCGTGTTTCTGTTCCCTTGTTCAAACCTCTCATTTATTATTTTCGTTCGTCACTTTAAAGAAAAATAATGGAATCATACTATTACGTTCTCCTTAAGTAATTTTGTAGTTAAGGATTCATGTGAATCGTGATCGCAACGTTTCAGAGGCCAAGCCTACGCAAGCGAAGAGTGACCCCTCCGCGAGAAACTCCCGCAAGTTTGTCGCCCTGCATGCAGGGTTATGGCCAACACGGCGGCGGGAGGGCGACTCCGCGCTCCCACTGCACGTCGGCGCGACGCGTGAGTTACGCAGGAAGGCGTCGGATCATGGTTCGCGTTTCCTAAGTTTGTCAGTTGTGTTTTATTAGCTCGCGCCGCCAGGGCTCCACCGCCGACGCGTCTCAGCCCGCCCGTCCCCACCGCCACCGCATATTGGACCGCCACGCCACCGCACCGCCACCGCCGCACCGCTGCCGCCTCCACCACATTTACCCACACACCAACTTACGGTCACACAAATCACTAACGCCAACGTCACCCCCGCCCCGCCACGCGCTACTGCCACGCGGCTACCACCACCGCCACCGCCAACCGCCACCCGCACCCGCCATCGCATCAGGCAAAGCCCTGCTTCCCACCACTCTCGACTCCCTAGCCGCCCCATCGCTCGACCCCACCCCTACCGCGGCGTCGCCCCCGGCGCGGGCGTCGCCCCTGCCGACGCGCATTATCTGCATGATGCCAGCGTGAGGGCGCGCGGCGGCGCGCGGGAGGAGGAGGAGACGGATCTTCGCCCCGGCGAACGAGGCACGGCGAAACGGTTGCGTTGTAGAGACAGAATGGATGACGTAGCCTCACGCAGGAGTTAAACCGGTGCAGCCACAAGCGCAAACCTCAAGCTTTGTGTCTACGTAGCTTGGCGTTAGTGATGATTGCATCAACTATGGTGAGGGGAGGTTAGTGGCCTAATCGTGTGCCATTTCCTCGCGGGGATTTAGAGAACGCATGGGGGGTAACCCCTTTAAAAAAGGAGGAGGTGTGAATAACAGGGGTAGAATATTAGGGGCGAAGATTCTGGGGACGTAAGGGATCTTTCATAGAGCATGGGCGAAGATTCCATTAAAGTAAGAGATATATGATGATAATGATGCCCGGTGTTGAAGTACGATGAATTGGATGTAAAAAGGAGGCAATAGTTTTGAATTGGATCAGAAGAACTCGATTTGGGAGTTGGTTGCGTGGAATGGTAAATGAAGATAAAATGAAGTTGTTAATGGTGATGGATGCAGTCAGGTGAGTTTGTGTGCTAGAAAAATGATATGATCGGCCTTCGATGAGACAGAGTGATAGTGAAGATGAACATCGTGACAGGTTGGGAGGGATTAGAAGGCTAAGAAAAATAATGGCCGACAAGGGCAGAGAACGTCGGGTCACAGATGGACGAAAGTCGGAGGCGGTTGTTAGGTGAAAGACCGGGCGATGGGTTTGGAGCGGGGACGACGGGTCGGAGACGGACGGCGGGTCGGAGGCGGGAACGAATGTAAGGGGACGGAGTTACAGACGTGTCGTTGGGTTAACGATAGGGGCGAAGCGTGGTTCGAGTGGACGGAGAACACGGTTGTGAGGGAGGTGCTTGACCGCAACGCGCCCTATCCCTCCCCATCTCGCTTCTGGGCCGACGCCGCTGTTCCTCTAAAGGAGTCGCAGTTTATTAAACCGCAGAACTTTTTTCCGCCCTGACGCTGCAGTTTACCCAGTTTGTTACGGCTCTTGCATAACATACTACGTAACATTTTGCAAATATAAATTGTACATTTCAATGTATACTTTATTTTATAATTTTGTGTATTCAATTATCAAATAATTTCTGTAATTTTGAATTAGATGCTGATTGAGTGTTCGCTAAGTGATCGACATTAAAAATTCTGTCTCTCTCTCTCTTCTCTCTTCTCTCTCTCCTCTCTCTATATATATATATATATATATATATATATATATATTATATTATATATATATAGATATACTAGATATATTAGATATATAGATATTAGATATATCGATATATAGATAGGATAGATTGAATAGATACCTGACAACACCTGTTCTTTAATTATTAGATAAAAAAGGGTCTACCGCACCAGCGACGTTGCAGGGTAGCCACGTGTGGCGGGAGGAGTGGCTGGCTGCGGGGTGTCTGGCGCCTGCGACGCCTTCGCAGTGCTGCGCCCGGAGGGGCGGCCACGTCCTCCGTCCCGTCAGAGGAGAATTGACGCCTGCCGAGGGCCATTAAAACCGGCGCTGCACTTGTCGCCCTCCTGCGATGGGGGGGGGGGCGCACCGTGACTCCATTTACACGAATGCGCCGCCGCGGCCACCTTCTTCTTCGGGCGCGCTGCGCAACGTTCTCGCGCCCTCTTGCCGCCTGCACGCGCAGCAGCGCCCTCAGCAATGCGCGGGGCGACGACCGCACCTGAGCCCCCGGCTCTGCGCCCCTGGCCTCCGCTCGACGCGAGGAAGTGGTCAAATACTCCAATGATTAAATTCTCAGTGGCCTCAATTCAAGTTGCCTCGCAATCATTGGCAATTTACATCAATCACCATTCATCCACCCTTTTGAATGCAAGTTACTTTACGCAACTCATCTAATTATTACTTTTTTGTATATTTGGTGATCAAACTTGAGTTAAGAAAATCAACTGGTTAATAATCTATATTGAATTGCACTATAATGAAACATGGTTTGTGTATTTTTAATACTAAAATTTGTACACTTCCAGCAACAGTGTCATTATGTATTCTAAAAACTATTATAAAAATAGTCTTTCTGATTATTGAATGTTTGTGGTATTCACAGTGGCACAATATAATTATAACTCTCGTCTTAATTAATGTCTTTTAAAGTACTTTTAATTTACTGTAGCGATATAACTGAGACGATATTTCTCCTCCTAAGGCATGATTTTGTTTGTCGTTCATTAACAAATAGTCTCGGCGAATAGAGCTTCAAACCATTAATTCTTCTTAGAAATATGTAATTGACTCGTTAGGCAGTTTGCACATCAAAAATCCTTCACTGACGTTTTGTATAGATTTTTAGTTTTACTTTATTGGTAGTACAATTAGATTCAGTCTTATTATTAATTAGTTTTGAGATAATTACATTATTCTCCTTATAATGCCTACGAAATGCTCTCTTTTACCTCTCCTATCCTTCTTTTTTTAACTCCCTCTCTAATTCTTACGTCACCGTCGTCTTACCCAATTCTCCTTTTTCATCTCTAGGTCGTCTTCATCATTCCTTCATCCGTCATTATTCATTCTCCTTTACTTCGTGCCCTTTTTCTTCTCCACCTTATCTATCTCATTTACTCTATCCGCTAACTTTTACAGTTACTTTTCGCCCTACGGTGGTGATATGAGTAAGCAGATTTTCGATAAGGATGTTAATTGCAAGAAAGGAGTGCTAGGAAAGGAATTTTGAAAGTTGATCCAGGTGAGTTGGGAGAGTAATACCTGCATCAACTGCAAGCCAACATCATGCCGCCGGCGCGGATTCGAATAACGACCAATTTTTTTTGTTGCCTTGTTATCGCAACGCGTGTTTTGAACCTTGTTGGCCGTTGAACGCCTTCATGGTGTAACCCGTCCTTTACTTATCTCATCAAATCTCGTCATTTTGTAGTCGGTGCCTTTATTCCTGTCGGCCAGGGGTCTTTCGCTGTGTGCTATTAGATTCCGAAGGTTCCTATCCGGTCCACCCAACACGAACCCGGAGTCCCTCGATTCGTTGTAACTGTCGCTGACTTCACGTGAGCGTAGTAGACGAACTCGGCTAGCGACGCGCTGGCTGTAAACTGATGTGATTGGTTAGAGGATTTCGGCGCGCTTCAACTACTAAGGACATTAGTCCCGTAGCATCGTGAATTTTTCACGGAGAGGTCTTGTCTGGCGACACCTGTGCCGACTGAGGGTGGCTTCGGGATTCCCCAACCAGCGGATGCACTGCCCCAGCTGTAACAAGCTCTAAGGCCCGACATACGGTAGTGTAGTGCAAGTGAGGCTAAGATGTAAGTAAGGGGGTGAGGGACATAGGACATGCGAACGAAGTAAAGAAAGGTCGTTCGTAGGCCTGGCTCGTCAGTAATTGCCCGCACCAGTAAATATAAGATTTTTTTGTGCCCGTGTTTAATGACTCAACAAATTATTATTATTAATTGATATTATTATTATTGTTATTATTATTATTATTTTGTCAATTATTATTATTATTATTAATTGTTGTAGATATCTTCGATGTTGTAAACTTACTCGTATCTACTGGAATAATTTTTATATTTAAAGGAATTTCAAGTAAGTGGCGCTTGTAATCGAACAATTATATCCAGCCCCCTGACATGATATTGTTTATATAAGAAACTTGCAAACAACACCTGGGGAGGTAGTAGATTATATGCGTATGATTATCATTGCTCTGTTCAATGTGGTGATATATATGTATATATATATATATATATATATATATATATATATAACAATTTCCTTGCTGAATTTTGGAATGTTTTCTTGCGAACGTGTTGATTAGGGTATGTGCTAACTTTTTACACCCTCCTCATTGGAGCATAAACAGGCAATGATAGTTCCCGTAATTTGAATGATATGATTGTTGATTATATTATATAGTATTAAAATTATAGTTAATAGCAGCAGAATGCATGGGTGGCTTGCCACCGATTCGCAAACGAGTCGAGTACTAAACTTCAGCCCGCGCATCCTCAGGAGTGCAACGGCTCCTGTGCACTCTCCGTCGTGCGCAAGGAGCCCTGGGAACGCGCTGCAAGCCGAGTTTCTCCCACTGAGGGTACTTGGCTCTTTACGACTGCCGTTAGCGCCTTCTCATCCTGGGCGGGGCGGCTGTTCTCAACCTCTTCTGCTGCCGCTGCCGGCGCTGGGCGCGGTGCTCCTGCACCGGGGGCATTTCTCTTCCGGCAGAGAGTACGTCTTGTGGTGGTGAGTGCAAGATCGTCGCTTACTAGAGAAATAGTTCATTCAGAAGTTGTTAGAATTACAATAATAAGTGACTGTGTACTTATAGGAGCCTCACAGATAGTTGAATATTCTTTAGAAATATTTATATGAACTAGAACCGTCTTAGGTACTCAAGGCATCATGCTGAAGAGAATGCAGTGCTTCTGCCAGGGAGGTCTTAGTTTCGAGTCCCGGCGGTGGTTGGCTTCTCGACACTACTTAGATATCTGGGCCGAGTTCAGTCGCTGTCGGGAAGAGAATTCTAATGGCCGGCTGCTCTCATCGGTAGTTTTCCGTGGTTTCTCCATCCAACACCAGGCGAATGCCGGAGACTCCGTATCCTAACGAAGGGGCCTCGGACCGTGCGCGATTATTCCTTTCTCTTTCTTGTACAATCATCATCCCTTACTTACATACACTTACTCTTACAAGCACTATTCTGCCAAACATACCTGGATTGTGAGCTTAGAGCTTCTCCTGGTGTCTGGCTGATGGGAGATATCTGTTTTGGAAAAGCAGCGCTAGTCGACGTGTAGATAGATCGGCGCCAGTTCTCACCTTCCAGCGGGAGAAAATCACCACACCTCCCGAGGAAAACATACACTACACTTACGGGCCTAGTGATCTTAGCAGTTCACGCGCTCGGAAATATCAATGAATGAATCAATTAATCAAAATTAACTGGAATGTAAAAAGATGTACAATGGTATAGAATACGCGTGTATAAGTACACAAGTCCAGGTAGGTCCACGAGAAAGAAAATGTTTTTAGACCTGCTTTCTAAATCCTCTTGGAAATAGATGGAGGTACTTTGGCCACCCTTAGTTTCCAAATATTTTCTGTTAAACAAACTAGAAAAACTTCAGATCTTGTATGAAGAGAATTAAAGAGGATCTCCAGATTGCTCTGAGAAATTACCGAAAGAAATTTCCATCCCGACTCGAAAAAAATATTCGTATTTCGTAGATTCAATTACTGTATTCTGTTTCTTTTTCTTATTTCCCTTGTGGAAAGTTTATTGATCCGATTCATATATCTATAGTAAGCTCGTCATAAATTATTCACCTTGGATTTCATCGGAAATGTATATTTTAGTCGTGTAATATTGGAATACATTTCTTTAATGTCACATGACTGATTCAACGACAGTCTTATATACGCACCTTTACTATTGCACTGAAATTATTATGTTGTCTTATTCAGTTTAGTGAAGTCTCGAATATGGTCATTTAATAAGCAATACAATGTTGAAATAATGAGAATATGCTGATTTACCAATAGGGATAAGCCTGTAGAAACCTTTTAGCTCACCCAAATCACTCAAAATCCCCCAAATAATAAACCATGTTCTAACAGTTTGCATTCAACAACCCAATAGTCTGTTCGTTGCATAGAGGCAAAGTTGTTTCGGGAAATTAGGAAGTGAACTATTCATTTACGTTCGGAGTGAGGAAACTTACAGTTAACTGACAACGAAGCGACGGCCGGGGTCAAGCCCCGTCAGGACCCAGGGATCATTTTCATCAGGCCAGCAAACCTCGTTCATTACGCTCAAATGAAGTTTGCGCAGCGGAAGCGATACCCCGATGGAGAGACAGGGGTTCAGGACAAAGGAGTGTCAAGTTCCCTTCATGTTATCTTCTTCTCGTACAGCTTGCATAGGAACAAATGCACAGACACACAATGCTTTAGTAATTCCAAAAAAGACATATCAATAGTTTTTTCCTTCGGTGCGCTGAATATTTGACGAAATGTTCCACTATTTCGAAACATTAACAATAGTGGCTACTTTATTTCGTAGAGAACTCCACATTCAGCAAAGTTTAAGAGATTTATGGCGTAATGTTAACATCGTATACGACTTGCTCGTATTTACTCCTTTTTTTTAGAATAATCTGATTTTTGCAATTGGAATTAAATGAATTCCCGATGCCCGAATGTCCGATGCTCTAGCGAATGAGCTTTCCGAACTCCGGTCTGTTTCTCAAACCAAAGAACATTATTTGAAACTATGCTCTTAGGAAATAAGACATGGGAAATCGAATTTTTAGAATATAATATCTATCTATTGTTTTCTGTTCAATACCAATGGAATACTGATATGAAATAATGAGATAACTTAACAATGTGAATAAACAATGTAGATACATAAATGAGATGGATGTGTTGATTATGATGCTTGTGCAGCATATGGTATTGAATACGCATAAGATGATAGTATTTTTTTTTAAATTTATACATTAAGCAGATCATTTGAGAACGAGAAATTATTTGATGTTGACATTTGTTGAAGTTCTGGCGTGTTTTTGAATAACGTTTTCCTAATGTTTTAAGATATTACGTTTATCTTTTCATAAATTTGAACCCGGAATAACATACGTTCATTTCTCTTGCTGATTGTAGTCCATCTTTGTTTTAATGTAATATTAAAGGAAGATGTTTCAAACACATTGTAATACATTTTTAATTGCAATACCTCAGTAAAGTCGCGAGAAAAAGGGCCTTCTTTTATATAGATTTTTGAGAGATTTCTTGTAGCAAGCATTGCAATTTTTGTGGAGGACATTCCAAATTTGTACTAATAAATTCCCTTGAAGTTATTTATCAATTTTTTATTTAATTTACTTTTATGCATTGCATTTTGCTTGAAAATTGAGATTGTTTTGATCAACCAAAAAAAAAAAAAATGATAGAAATGTCATGTAAAAGAGCTTCAGTTGTTGTAGGATTTTTATATTGTAATCAAATTCCATAATTTTTTCATGGTTTCATTATCACCGTCCGTGTTCTTTGTTACACAAAAATAATTTTCCTAGAGAATTCTGCTGCCACTACAAACAAAATATTGCTTCATTCTTTAGAAATTTGTATTTAGTGTAGCAATAATTATTCAAGTCAAACAGTCCAACTTCTCCTTTTTTAGTTTATTTATTGAAGGTCGCTTTTGGACAACTGGGTCATAAGTGACCACGAGAATCAATTTATAATTTACACAAGAATTTACATTTTTTACAGTTATGCCATTTTACAATTACATACAATTCATACAAACATATAAATGGTCAATATGTATTAATATTGTGGGGATTTACATAATTGGGATGGATACACATCTTTATTTCTTTATTTACATTACACAAGTATTTGATATTGACAACATGTTTGAAATATTATTGTATATGAGATTTAGGTAAAGGATGGTCTGTATATTAAGGTACAAATTTTAGGTGTTTTTAAAAGTTGTAAGACTTTTATACATTCTTCTGGGGAGGAGAAGGAATTATATAGAAAGTCTTTTAAATTTAAGGACTGTCTTATATGGGCTAGTTCAGGGCTCTCCAGAATTATATGGGATGTAGATACTAGGGATCCACATTTAGGACAGAGTAATGGGTCAGCTTTTGTTATTAGGTGAATGTGAGAGAGATTAAAGTGGCCAATACGTAGTCTGCTAATTTGGACTTGTTGGAATCTAGTGAGTTGGAGTTTCGGGAGAGCAGGTTCAATAACGGATTTCCTTACGTGGTGAGGTTTGGAGAAGGTAGTCAGCCATTTTTCATTCCACTGTTTCTTAACCATATTTTTAATATATAGTTTGATATCGGAGAGAACTCCCTTCACACACTTGTCCGTTGATGGTAATGAACTTCTTTAGACGATTTACTCTAACGTCTCTTTACTCTCTGATGTATACCATCGATTTTCTTGAAAGTGTTGATTTCCTTTGAATCACAAATTCCCTACGCGCTGAGCGCTTGCAAGCTCCCCAGTGGCGCAATTGCTTAGCGCACGGAACTTATACCACAGTGACTGAGACATGCCGTGGTAGTAAGTTCGAACTTCACCTGGAAAAATATTCATATTATTAATTTTTTTACCAGCATTCTAAGCAAAACAAATTTTTCCTCATTGTTTATTCTATTTCTCTTCTCTTCTGAAGCGTTAAAGTGAGACGTGAGGCTTGAAAAGAATGAAAAAGGTATCATCAATCATGAAAATGCATCAGTAATTGTGCTTTTACTATTCACTTAATAATATTAAAACATCAATAATATTTATGATTTGTACACATTAAACTTGGAAGAGCGCCTCCGAAAATTAAATCTGCTTTAGTGTATTCATATGGAATATAAAATTTCCGAATTAAATGTAATAAATTAACGTAGTACGTGTGAAAATTTCAAATAACTCGATATTACAAGAATTATATGAAATAATTTCTTACACCTTTCTCTCAGTTTGGTTTATATAAACATTATATTTCTACCGTATTGGTTGTTTCTGTTCAGTATTTCCGTCAGCGCTGTTCTTACGTGCTCGCGCAACTCCTCGCTTCAGATGAGCTGAATTACCCACCGACCAGCGCCAGAGAGCAGAAAGCGCAGGGACAGGTATTGGAACGCAACGCCCTTGCCCCTCTGCCCATCCGGATCACGTAGCCCGTCCCGCAATGTTTCAAAGTATCGCGACATCAAAGGGAATTATTCGAGTGGCATTGTTCAAACGACGTTTAAACACAAGGACTCATGCAATTACGGATTTCAATATTAAAGTACTCCGATAATGAGGGGAGGAGTATTTAAGGAACGAAGGGGAACTTTACCGTGTCTTTTGATGTCTCTTAAAGGACTTCTCATTGCTTCTAATTTTCAGCGAGGACGAAAGCAGCAGCACTTAGGTCCTTTATTTACTGGGCCCGCTTGTCGCTTGATACAACTGGTGGGCAACATAGGTCTGTTTTGAGTTACTGAATAATTGGTTAACTACATTGTACGATATCGTGAAATATTACTGCGTCTAAGCATGTTCGTCAAGAACAGTTTTTTTTCGAATTGATTACATTGTCTTCACAAGGGTAACTGTGTTTAAATATAGATGGGCGATTTTCTAAATTTAACATGTGAGCACAGTGTTTATGTAACAGATATTAAAATAAATATTCATGGAATGCTTGGAAAGTGAAACGAGAGTAAAATTATATATTTTAAATAGGAAGTAAATTCATTGAAATAAATTATGCATTTTCTACGGAGCAAAGTGGCTCAGTGCCTATCGCGCTGGATTCGCATTCGGTCCCCGGACCAGCCACCCTGACGGCGGATTTCGAGGTTTCTCTTTGTCACAAGGCGAATTCTGGGATGGTTTCAATAATAACATCATTCTACTCCCTTCCCGCAAAGATACACTTATTGGGACCCACGGATCATTACCCAACACAGAAAATCTACTCATCACACAATTAAACATGTATTGTGGGATATTTTCTAAAAAGAGCTTTTTACTAGCCAAAAGTATCACTTATTTATTCCTACAGCGGCTAATTACGACATTTTTAGTGCAATTTCAAAACTTTCTAATATGCAGTTTCAACAAACAAACAGTAAGCAAGATCAACTGGATGCAATACTCTGACATTGTAAAAGAGCATTAGAATCAGTAAAATTATAAAAGCTTTACGCAGCAACTATTCGATAAAATGCCATTAGTTAAACGGTTCCCACCCGCACAAAACAACCAAAGAAAATAATGACAAGATATGAACAGTATCTCCAAACAACTGGAATGTTCCTCGCTGAATTTCGATGAATTGTTTATGTTTAACAGAAATTAACAGAAAAGTTATTGATTATTCAGTAAAAAATACTCACAATTGCTACGTGCACACCCATATCGCAGCAATACAGCATCACCTTTTCTTGTCAACTACGACGACAAAGTTTTGCTCAGCGACGACCCCGGACGCCCTCCGACGCGACATCGCGGTACTCCAGTTTCGAATCAACGAGGTGAAAAGAGCGATGCAGCCCACGACTCGACTGAAACCGACCCGACCTGACCTCGGGGTCAGGTTGGACTTACGAGCTAAAAGCACCACTGCCGATCCCGCGGGCGGTGCGGGCGGTCCCAGCTCACCGGCTTCGACACGCCCACATCTCCCGCTCGTATGCGCGGATGGTGTCAGTCGCCACAACTGCTTCATTTCTACTCCCACGGATGATCCGTGTGCCGCCCCAGGTTTCCCTCCGGCGCAGCGCATGCCCCCTGACCAAGGAGGGGCCGCGGCGGCGCGCCCTACGCGGGGAAGGCAATCTGCTGGAGGCGCTCACCAGGGGCGAAAGGGTCCCAAAAGTTGGTTAATGACAAGACGACCGGTGAAATATCTCACCGACTAGAACCGATTTCTAGAATTCTTTTTGGTGACTTTGAACATATGCCACTTTTGCCATTGTTTAATAATTTGTATAAGGGTGTCTCACAACTGTGATAAAAATGAACGACAGGCGGTGATGAAAAGAGACGTTCTAGCAACATTTTGGAGATATTAATATATTGTTAACTTATTTCTGTAAATTAATGTTAATATTAATCAGTCAATTAATTAATATTTGAAAGTAAATAAAAAAATGTCTCTGTCTATGTCTATGTAATTTCATCGAATATTTCATAAAGTCCCTTTTATTTAAGATGTGTTTGTGTGTGGAGGGTGGGGGTGTCAAACGTGTTATTTCATATTAAATCATTTGAGGGATTTGAAAATGATACCACTTGTTACTGAGAGAGAGCGGATCAAAAAGCTATATTTTACGAACATGTAGATATACGAGTATTTTTATGACCACTTAAGAAATATCATTAGATTCTTTATCATCAATGAACCTGAAAAAAATTATTTTTAAATTTTGTAATTGTGCAAACATTGTGTCATTGTGCAAACATTGAGAAAGTTTACTCCATTGGGTCCGTAATGAAATGCATATACCACTCCAATTTTACAATTTCTCCTGCATTACGGCATAAAATTAATTAATAAAAATTATGGCCTCAGTCGCATTTACAGATGAATCTAGAGATATTTGAGACGTACAGTCGTTACTCAGCATATTTACTTTAGACACGCAAGTACGTACAAATTATACAAACGACTTATCATGACAGCGCAACTTTCGCAAAGAAGTGTGCGGCAACATTTTCACAAAAGCAATTACCAGCTTTTTATTCTTAAAACCCAGAATTCCTCTCCATTTAAAGTAAGCTCGTCGCCAGAACAGCTGACGAAGTGTTTACATAAAACCCGGCTTATTCTTCTCGCACTAAAGGCCGTCAAGAGGCACTCGCAGGCTCGAGTAGTCGCGGCCGCTAACGAGAGCTGCGCGCGACGGTGGTTGCTTCCCTCTGCGCGCGCAGACACCTTATCTGCGCCCTCTGTCGCGCCGCGCGCAATCGTTTGCGAGAACGCAGCCTCCCGGGGTTTTAGTACGCTTTAAAAAGCGCGCTTCTCGCGCTGTGCTTCTGAGATGCAGCGGGATGGGTCTGGAAGGCTCAGAAGTGTAGGGGTGGGCATGAACGCTAAGGGCGGGCAAAAGCAGCGAATCGGCGCGCAAAGCGACAGGCATTCACGCAATTTTGTTGTTTCTATTGCATATGTTTTGTATATCTGGGTGCGTGCGCCTGTTACGGTCGTTACTCCTGTACGGGTAGTGCATGCTTTTATCATGGGAGATGGCGATATTCTTCCCCCCAGATGATAAAATCCTGCGCAGGCCTTCACGTTGACTTGTTGAGTTTTCCCCATCCGGGACAAGCTGTAAGTCGACGTCGAGTTTCTCTACATGCGTTCCAGTGTAGTGCAGGAACGTGTAGGTATGTGTAAGTAAAGGGTGAGGATAGGGCAAGGAAGAGGTTGGAAATATCTCGCACGGTCTTTGGCCCGTTTGTTAGGGTACTGTTTGGCATTCACCTGGCGTTGATCGGAGAAACTATAGATCAAAGCAACTGGCAGCTAAAATTCATACAGACAGCGGACGAAGTCGCCTAGTTATGTAGCTAGTGTCGAAAACCTTTACAACAATTTTTATTACGAATTTATTCACATTATTTACGAATACAAGCGCTGTCAATGTGTATTTTCATTGTGCACATACTGTGATGTTTTACCATTTAAAATTACGCCGTCGCCAGTTAACTGCGGCGCGAGGGAACGCCAGGACGAGGGAAAATACCTTAACGAGGAGTCAGGACGAGGGAATTTCCTTAACAGACATTGATTGAAAAAATGTATTATGTTTTGAATCTATTTTGATGCTACTCGATTGCTACAATTATTTATTTTTGATTTTCTTGTGAATAGAATAAACATAAGAATGCACAATTTCTTATTTTGATAATCTATTCTATAAAAGTAGAGTGCATGTCTTCAGTAGGTGCAAAAATTTACATATCTTTCTCAGTTTCTTTAGAAAATTTACTTGTATTTGCCAGTGTGGGTAGATAATTAATTAATTTTTTAATCTTCCATACATTCTTTTCCTGTGAGATATTAATGAGAAATCAATTTTTATTTACTAATTTATTTGAAAGTTATCAGAACAAAAATTAATTAACTATTCATAGCAAATAAATTAAGTGAATTTATTTTCTTGAAGTGTTTCTAAACCGGTTTTCTGGAAAATGACAGCAAATGTTTTTAACCACTGGTGGAAGAATGATACAAAGTACATTGATCGTAATAGTTTGCCTTGATTATAGCAAATTATGGTGGTCCTCGATCCCCTGTTCATCAATGCGCATGATTGGAATTGAAACTTGTAGTGACCTTGGCAATGGCACGGTAATTCCCAATACAAGGGATATTAGCAGCCATGTCGCCCTGACTTCTCCCAAATGAAAGCTTACGTCTCAGCGAGAATTACGTGACGACTGCGTGATGCTGTGGTTCTGCTGGTTCCCACCCTCGCTTTGGCTTGTCCACAGTGATAATTTTAATTGAAATAAGCAACGAACTAAAGCTGATTTCCGAAGAGAAAAGGAAGGAAATCGCTAACGTGATTTCAAAGGATGATGAGAATAATTTAAAAATGAGAGGAAGACACTAACTAATATTGAGAAAAACATCAAGGATAAATAAAGAACACGTAAATGGATTAGATATTCCAGAATACTTTCGTATTCAAAAATGTTTGCTGAAAAATATGTAGAGGTTTTTGTTGCCTTCCAAATCTACGAGGAAGTATAAAATTCCTCAACATCACCCTTATGAAATCTGCGAGGGAAGTGTTAGCAGTTTTTCAAGAATCCACTCGTTTTCTTAATTAATTCACTCTGTGGTTGTCCCTCTTCCATATATCTTGTCAACCACTACCCCAAATGTTCGTTATCACGCTCACATTCACATATACTCACATTCTCTCATACAGAAATGCACGGTTCTTCTCAAGACGTTTCTGCAGTTCTCGAAATGCTTTCAGGCTCCTCATTAAGCTTTAAATTGAAAATATTATTGTGTGTATGTTTGAATTATTGATTATTTCTTATTTTTGGGCGCGAACGTTTTACTGTGTTCATTAGTTTTCAATAACTACTATTGCATGTTATGTCCCGGGAGATGGTGATATTCGTCCCCGGTAGAACGTGAGTTAGGATGTCGATTTACGTCGATAAGCATCGTTTTGCGGGGGGTTTTCCTCTCCAAATATCTCCCCCAGCGGCGCACTTCCAGCCGGGACTAACTTTAAGGTCCAATTGATCTCCCAAAAGGAGTGGACGATTAGTGCCTAGAAGTGTATGTGAAGTATGTGAGTAAGGGCAGAGGAAGATACAAGAATGAAAGCAGGAGAGTCGCTAGAGTTCTTTGTAAGGTACTGCTCCGGTATTCTCTTGATGTTGATCGAAGAAACCACGGAAAACTACTGATCAGAGCAGCTGGCCGTTGAAATTCTTCACCAAGTTCACTTAATCCGACCATGTTATCTAGCTTATGGCGAAAATACACCACGATCAGTACTCGAACCTTAGAATCTCTCGACCGGAGACATTGCGGTAGGAACAGTTGTTGCCCTAAGCGATCTCAGGCTGTGAAATGTACTTCGCAATTTTTTATTGCCTCTTCCGAGCTCCACCGGCACCGCCCTCGGTGCGCGTTGCAACGCGATGGCTCTTTTGTTGCTGCGGGGAGGGGGGGGGGCGGCGGCGCCTAATCAGATAGACAATGTGTTTATGCGGTTTGGCGCCTTGTCGCCCGGCGGCGGCGCGGAGGCGGGTCACGAGAAGGCCCGCGCCGCCAGCGCCGCGCGGTGGGCCGAAACGAGAACTAAGCTTCGCGTTCGACGGAAGAAATACGAGAAAAAAAAGAAGGACGAAATAAAAAACGAGGGAAAACGGAAAAGAGGAAAATGCAGAAGAACAAACTTAATGAGGGGCAAATGAGAGGAAAAAAATACGTTCGTAATGTGGGTTGTTTTATATGAACAATGTAAATAAAATGAAAATGTGAAAAATAAATTGTATAATATTTTGAAGACAGGAAGTGAGATTGTGAATGTTTGCGGAGATGCTATGTTTACTGAAATTGATGATTTTTTTAAAATTTCACATGTGTACAATTTACAATTTGTACTTGAACACGTAGTAAATGGTTTGAATTTACACAAATAAAACTATTACATAGACTTACAAGGTATATTTAGAGGGATTTTATCTAACTAGTGATTAAAGTAACGGTTTGGCAGTTCTAATATATATTGACGTTTCAGTCTATATATGTACTCACTGGTGTCTAGTATATATATATATATATATATATATATATATATATATATATATATATATATATATATATATATATATATATAGTTTGTATGTTCACTTAGTTTCTTCCAATCCTTCTGGAGTGTTTTTGTTATGACGTCCGTAATAATTGGGTCCTGTGTTTTGTTAGTGAGGAATTACGGTGCTCCAGAAATGGTGAGATTTGCGACCGCAACATTTATACTTCTTTGAATGTGTTTCAAGAGTACATGAGCTTTTCCACAGTATTCTAATGGAATAAGTGAATAAAGAACGGATTATCCATTTTTTCACTAATTTCGATGAACTGTGACAAATGTGACACGGCGCTCTACATGGCGCAAGTGAGTAGACATAATTTTCCCAAAGGCAGGTAGTCCTGAATATTCCCGAGTGAGGTGGCGGCTTTCAAAGGCGTCTACAATGTTCCAGCTACAGTTGTAAACGATAAAGGTGAATTACTGGACATCAAAGTGTGGTTATGAAATATGTAAACACGAGCACAAACACCCCCATCCCACGGACGAACTGGAACACGACGCTTTCTTCCGAGACGCATTGTGACCGTGTCACTACCATTTCACAAACCTGGTAGGCCAGCAGTTTTGTCGATTTATTTTTATCCACATCTGTACTTTTTAGTTTCTCCATTGATAAACTATCTTTGAAAGTTGCCAAAAATATTCTCGTCATATATTTCGGCTCAATTAATTTTCGTACAAGTGCGTGTCTTACGTCTATGAGTAAGGCTAATGGTTAGGTAATAATAAACAAAGATATGATATAAATGACTATGGAATAATGATGGATTGGTCGGTTGATTTGTGATTGCGGGAACTACTAAGGTCATTAGTCTCATAAGTTTAATGCCTGTTTTATCGCCGGAGGTGGAGGTGGTCTTCCCCCGCTCGATAATGAGATCCGGCGCCAATCTACCGTCGGCTACAGGGAATTTCCCTAACAAGGTATCTCCCACGAGCGGGGCACTGCTCCAGCCGGCACAAGCTCTAAGCTCCCGACCGGTCTTCCGGTATGTGCGGTAGTATAGTGCATGTAAGTAGAAGTGTGCGTAAGTAAGGGCTATGATATGGCAAGGAATGGGAAGGAAAGACCGCGCGCAGTCTGTGTCCCGTTTAGTTGTACTGCTCCAGCATACGCCTGGTATTGATCGGAGAAACCACGAAAAAAACTACTAATCAGAGCAGCCAGCAACTAGAATTCTCCTCTAGACAGCAACAGAACTCAGCCTAGTTGTCTAGCTGGCGTCGAAAATGCTGCCACCGTCGGAACTCAAACATAGAACCACCCAGTTAGTGGTACTGCAGTGTTATCAGTGGTTGATGCGGAGTAATGAGAAGCAGAAGGAAAAGGGAGCACCAAAACCAACCGCGAACCCGCATTGTCCACGCGGATCAACGGGAATTCAACCGCGCCACCGTCGGTGAACCGGTGAGCGGTCCCGCCGCTGCGGCACGAGTCGGCCCACTGCGGGTCGCCCGCCCGCCATGCCGTGACCGCCGCGCACGCCACGCAGATATTCAGATGCATAATTACGGCGATCCGTGCGCCCCGTGCCGTGCGGTGGCGTGCGCCTCGCCGCTTGTTACGTGGCCGCCCCTCCGACACGCCCCTGTCCTTTGCCCTCCCTCCGCGCAGCGAGGGGTCGTGCAGGGAGTGGCCCGAGTGGCTTTGTAAAAGTGTACGCTGGGTCTGTTTTTCATGCGAGATTTAGTTGTCAAAGTGAGAGGTAATCGAGTCTCAACAGGTGGACGGAAAAACTTACAGGCCAACTTAAGGTTGGAGAGTCGTACAATGGGGCGGAAAAAGATGTGATACGCGCACAGGCAAGTTGGGCAGAGGCTGGGCGTATGTAGGTGGAGAGACTGTCAGACAAAATCACACACATACATACGTACATACATGTAATCACACATAGGGAAATATTAACCACCATTTGCGTGTCTATATCACCTTCTAAAAACTTACAAAATTGGTTGCTATGTTTTCGTAACAACTATTTTCATTTATTTTAAACAATCGACTGGTGGAATCTGAAGTTTCGAGTTGCGCTACGAAAAAAATTTCAGCTCTCTTGGTGATCGTACACGTAATTTGCGTCATAACGTTTCTTTTAAATTAAATCTTTACCAAGACAATGTGCTTTAAGAGAATGTGAGTGAGCTAACATTGTAGTCTAAAACAATATTATGTACTGATTACATATTGCGGTAGACAGTACTCTTTCAGGAAAAGGGTGTCGACCATAGAAATAATGATTTCACTCGTGGAGAACAGCTGCATTCATGAGAGCAGAATGGAAGTTTGTAGCTGAAGTAGTGCAGAGTTATAAATTTATAAATAGACTTTTACGTGTGTATTTTCTATATGACTAAAGAAACTAAAAGCCAATCGTCAAAAAAGAAAATTGGTATGCCTGAGAATCAAGTGTTTTGAAGATCGTTCTTCGCCGAAAATATTTCTTCGCCGAAAAAAGATGCTACGATCTATAATGATAATAATTTCAAAAGTGTGCTCCCTCCTGAAAATGTACTTGAAAAATTAGAAAGTTTCACAAAAATACAGAGTTGAAAATGAAAAGAAAGAAAAGTACATGAGAATTATGAACATGCAATACTGTTATTTATGTGACGTATTGTGACGCATCTCATTAAGTATCATACTTAGAATTATTCAACGATTTAATAGGGAACTATCAAATAACTTTTTTTATATGAAATGATCATGATAAAGTACGTTATGATTATGTAAATATTTTTATATTTTAGTGAAATAATTAATAATCATTATACAAATAATCATTATTGCTAAAAGTTAAACCTAAGCGTTAAAAACAGAGTTAATCTTTTCTAAAGAATACACACGTGGGAAAAAATAAGACTCTATATGCCATACGTATAAATTTAATTATCTGGAACGATCTCTGAACGTTTTGGAGGCCAATACGCAACGAGCTATCGACATCGTAACTTGATGATTAGAGCTTTCTATCCCGAGCGACGGGAGTAAGCTCAAAAGCTGGAAATTCGATTCCGAACGTTCGCGCCGTCCTCTTTACAACATGGCTGCATCGTCCATCGCCCTCTCCCCTCCACCCTCTCCACTTGATTGTCTCTTGTCGAGAGAGCCGTGTAAAGTTGCACTGCTGTGCTATCTCAAGCCTTCGAAAAGGAGGAAGAAAAGAATATAAAGGCGATTGCGAGAATTCTTTTCTACTGCGAATTTTCACTTCGAGAAACAGATGTGGCTGGAAAAATGTCATACAACCCTTTAATTTTGAAAAGAGCCAGGGCTAATATGGGGCCACCTCTTTAAAGAATAAAAGAAATTAAGGTACACAGACTGGAATGAATCATTGAAGAAGACCAAAATTTTGATCACAGTACCCGTAATTTGAATAATAAATAATTTATTGATAAACTTATAACATCGCCATTTTTTATAATAGGTAAAGAGAACGTTTATCGATGATTATCAATTTAAATCACAGATATAATTAAAATTTTGTCTTTTTAAACGAAATTACAGTAAGGAAAACGTTTAATTTTGGCGTGGTAAGTCAATAATTAGAAACAAGCGACGAATTATATAATTTTCTGGTATATTAGACATTGGTAACATGACAAATAGAAAAAGAACTAGTTGGATATCTTCAAACTGGAAAATCCCAATTGGAAGGTTAAACAAAATGAGTTTTTCCCTCGTCCACACACAATTTGCTTTAGATGTCCAATGCAACACATCGCGTACTTCGCACGCAGAGTTTCCCATTACGTCCATTGCTCTTTGCATCCCTTGCGCCCTCACAGCACACTAAGTTCACATCGATCGACGCGCGTTTAAAACCCTGCTATAAACACTGACCTCTGCCTCCATCACCACCTCCTCCCATGACTCCCTCGCCTCCTCCCACGCCATCGCTGCCCCCGGCGACGCTTGGAAGTCGAGCTCCGCTGCCACTTTAGTCACCGTTCCCTCCTTCACCCCACCCGCTCCTCACGCTTCCAACCCCAGTCACGACCCCCACCCCTGTCGCAACTCCAGCTCTGGTTTCTCCTCCATTTGGACCGCTTCTCCCCGCTGCAGCCCGACCTCCACCCTCGCCACAGCCCCGACCGCCCGCGCGGCACTCGCCACCGCCCCGCCGGCACCCCACCACAACCCCCTCCCCAACTGACACACGTCTTTGCTACTGCTGATCCCCCTACCGTTGTTCTGTCTCCTTCACCACCACCACCTCCCCCCTCTTGGAACAGACCTACGGCCACCGTCCTTCCCTTGCTGTCGACCTTCCCACCGCCGGCCTCGCCATTATATCCGCTCCATTCACCATAACCCCACCACCCGCCACCAGTTGATACACCCGTATCCGCCACCCACGCCCTATCCGCCCCACCCCGCCCCCGCGTGCCGTGCTGCCACCCAGTCTCCTCGCGCCCCTGCGCTCAAGAGCCGCCCTCTGCAACGGGGCAAAGTAAACTCCCGGCTTAAGTTAGCCCTTTCAATCGTAAATATCGTGCCGCCACCCCCGCTTCAATTTAAACCGACAGCGCGGCGCCGGACCAGCCAATACACCCCGCCCCCTCCTCACCTGATATACGCTCACTTGCCTCCCGCCCCAGACAGGACCGTTTGGGGGAGCGTATGTTGTTTTATCAATGGTGTCGGAGATGGGATTTGTTCTGCTTTAACCGGCTCCGATTGCTCCGTGGCAGAATCTCGACGGTGGCGGATTTTTAACACAGCTGGCTACTACATGCTCATAGCTAGTGTTTGTGCCAGCCCGAGAGGAGGATTCGTGGTTGGCTGCTTTGATCGGTAGTTTTTCATGGTCTCTCCTCAATACTAAACTACCACACATGTCGGGAGACCAATCAGAATCGTTAGAGTCAGTCGGCTCCAGACCAACGGGAATGTTCCAACGGGGAAGGCACACCGACATCTACAGCTATATAGCATGTACTACCCTTATAGGAATTATGATCTATTGCGTTGACGTCGACGGAAACACTAAATAATTAATCAATTAATTGCACTTCTTTCAGTGTCACAAAATTTTATAGAAGTTACTTATTGTGTCTGCTGCACATATTTCTGCAAAATCGAAAATTTCCCTAGAAGTACGTTAATAAGATTATTACTGTTTTTTATTGTGAAAGTTCTGGAGCCTACATGTCAATTAGTGTAATACCCTGTAGTTTATAGGTTACTTATACCGATATTTAATTGAAGAGAAGCAATTTTGTGCCTTAATTGCTTTCCTTGGGTTTTGATGTTAAGTGAGGAGTTATTTTCTAATTGTTTTTGCTTCACCATTATAATAGCACAGAGTTGTTTAACTTGAATGCAGGTTTATTTATACTATTACTTTATTCGTTTGTTTTTATGTGCGCTAGAGTGAAATATTAAAAACGTAAAAATACCACAATGTTAAAAAGCGATACATACATGTTTACTTGTGATTAGAGCATGAAGGCCATTGATTTTTACTGAGTTCTGTGTAGGAATTGTCGTTGATGTACGAGTAAATCAAATAGAAGGTTAAGATACATTGGACTCTATGGGATAATTTTATTCTATATTTCTCCGTGAATTATGTATATACAGAGATAATAGTGAACTAGATCTTATTTGGTCCTATTTTGGAACTACGACTTCGATTTAATGAGTTCTATCTACTTCTATGTTTTTGGTATATTCATCCGTCAAACCCTTTCTACACACAATGTGTTTTGGATTCGAATTAAAAATTTCTGGTCTGTCCTTGACTTTCAATCTTGTGGATCGTTGGGATGAAATTTACGAGTTAGAACTCACACAAAATATAATGGAATGGAATGCAAAGGAATAAAAACAAGAGCATCCAGTTAGTCTTGATTGAGGAATACTACTGTACATCCAAATCGGGAGCAAGGAGCCGGCATGTTGCCGGCTGCGGTATTTTGCGGTATGTTAGCATAACGTCAATTTTGGGTATTCAATAACAAATCTGAAAAGTGTTCATAATTAATTAACTAAAAATAAATCTATTAATACACTTGCACAAGTAGATCCTAATCATCAACAAACATCAGAATGTGTCAACTTGTTTTCACTTGTTTATTGAGATAATAATTGAATGGCTTATGCAGTACTATGACTTAAAAGATGTAGCATCTCCTCAACCAATTAAATCGCAAAGGCTTCTAGCGAGGCAATACCCATTATGCGCTAGTACTGTAAATTGCCAGTAGACAACATATACAGTCGCATACACATACACATCTTTTATATTTAAAAAATCGTGCCTTGATTGGGCAGGTAGACATCACAATCGCGGTAGTAGTGATCAGCCTTCAACACTTAATTTCAATTTGCAATATTATCAATTGCTTGTCTATCACACACTTGCAGCCAATTATCCCTTCCACTCTGCTGATAGTGCAATCGCCAGCCCCATCGCGGGGCGCGGCCTAATGAAGTCGGCTGTCGGGGCGACGTGCACTGGGAACCCGAGACCCGGGGCGCGCCAGGCGGGCCGCGGGCGGGAGATGAACCTGTACCCGCGGCCCCGGCGCCTGCGCCCACGTCGGCGGCGGCGGCGGGGGCAGCGGCGGCGGCGGCGGCGGCTGTGGCGGTGGCGGGGACAGGGGCGGCGGCGGCGTCTGGTGCTGAGTTGTGGGCGCGGGGGCTCGCATTAATCCAGAGAGCGTTGGTATCGTCCCGGCCCCCGCCCACGCCCCCGCCACAGCTCACGCCCTGGCCTCCCAACCGCTCGCTCAACTCCCGCCGCTACCGCCTCCATCCCGGTCACTGGCGTCGCAGCCAACTCCGTCGCCAGATTCGCTGCTCTTGCCCCCGCACAGTGGTGCAGAATGGACGAATCTACCGGGAAAATGTCGCTAACTTCGTTTTGAACGATTTTAATTTGAAAGAGCGAACTATTTATATGCATTGTTTTTCAGGACTTCAACATATCTAATTTTCAATATGAAAAAAGGTGTAATAACACCTGGTGGCCCAGCTGTTGCATTCACCCGCGATCAGTGTTTCAGTGTACAAAAATATAAATGCAGCTTAATGTTATTTGGATACATTTTCAGAATTATATTTGTAGGTTTTGGGTATTGGTTAATCCTCAATCAAACTCTCAGTTTCATATTTTAAAAATGCAGATTCAGTTGAGTGAGCGCAACGATTTAGAAAATGCATTTCATTTAAACACCGACGTTTTGGGTTTTGGAACCGCTGAATAATAATATTATACCTTAATTGAATATCCAACACAAGGAATATAGTATTGCAGGATAAGATTAGCAGGATATTGCTGGATATGGTGAACTCAATTCAAAAACTATTTGTAATTTTGTTATATTATAACACTTGAAAAATGTTTTTGGAAAATATTGAATCCCTTATCAATAAAATTTTAATGTTTTTCAATACATCGTAGTACAACGTTTCTCATAGTTTCTTATTAAATTCATTTCGAGATTTTATCATCACATGCTATTTCACATTCTATCCATGAAATCAATTTTAAATAAACTCCTAAAGTCAACAATTGACAAAAAAGGGGAAATGACAATTAATACAAAAAAAAGTAATAATGAATGAAATGAATACTAGTTTAGTAACCATCCGGCCACTTCCTTAAGCTACTTCCATCTTCATTTCTTGAACGAAGAATTGTAGATTATGTCATCAATAGTAATAAACTATTTGCGAATATAGTTTGCCTTGACAGTGTAAAGCATCAGTGATACCCATGAAATAAGTAAGGAATTTAAAGCAAATAATGAACGTATAAAATTAAATACATTGAAGGTACGGCAATAGGTTTTGCTTGATGCCCATGACTCTCTAATTTTTAGGTTTGATCAAAAGATACCATAAAACTATGCAGAGTTGTGTGAATAATTACAATACGGTGAATATATTATATATTAAACATTATACATAATATAGTTCCATTATTAGTTATGTGAAGCTCTTGTAAAATACGTTCAAAAATTCGTCAACTACACGAACATTTAACTTTCGTGGACGATGAGAGTAATATGGAGTGTTGCGCAGACAAGCTGTTCACTAAGCAAATGTTTATCACCAAACGTTGGTGATGGTTGAGGGAAAACCGGCCAAAGGAAAAACTAGCCAAAAGTTTATCGAAAAGATGCAACAATGGATGATGCTAACCGCTAGTGAATATCTACGTTTCTGCTGTATTACTTTTGTAATTGAATTTCGTACTTTTCATCTCTTCGTTTTGTATTGTGCTTTTAAAATAGCAAATATTGTAACACATAAAACTATTAGAAGATTTTAATATCAGCAGTAACTAGTATTCAGCAGCAATATTGCACCTGACTTTATTAAATACTTTATGTAATTTGTTAATATCACTGACCGACTGAGAAGGCTCAGGGCACTGAGGCCTCTGACCTGAGGGTGCAAGTGTTAGAGTCCCGACGGTGGCAGGATTTTCGACACTAGCTACAAAGCTACGTCGAATTCAATCGCTGTCTGGAGGATTCTAGCTAGCGGCTGCTTTGATCGGTAGTTTCCCGTGGTTTCTCCAAACAAAACCAGGCAAAAATGGGAGCAGTACCTTCACAAACAGGTCACGTACCGCGTACGACTCTTCCTTGTCCTATTCGTACCCCTAACTTACACACACCTTACACACGTTTGTCGCATGACTAGTCGGGAGTTTGGAGTCTTTTTCCGGCTGGGGCGGTACCCCGCTGGTGGGAGATACCTGGTTGAGGAAAATCGGGAATAACGACGAGTAGTCGACACCTGACCCCACCGTTGGGCGGGAGAATATCACCGACTCCTCCCGTGATAAAAGATGCACTACACTTACTGGAGTAAATGACCGTAGCAGTTCACGCGAAACAATTTTACGAAAAATTATAAAAATAATTTTCGAATAATTTTACAGTAATCGAAAAAAAAATACAAAATAATTTTAATATCCCTTAATTTTATCTAGTAGTTAGCGGTAAAAAAATAAGTTTCCGTTTTTAATTCTTCCCGTTAGTTTTTTACTCTGCCTCACTGTGAGCCGCCGCCGTTCCATCGCCCCGAACACCACCCGTTACACCGCCGCTGCCGCCACCGCGCTCACCTGCCTGAGTTATAGCGCAGCCAGCCTCTCCGCCGGTGCTGATAATTACGAGGCGGCGCGGCGGCGTGGGGGCGGTGGGGGCGGAGGTGCTGCGGTGGCGGAAACGCCGCGTGCGCGCGGGGGCGGTCAGGAGGCGGGTTGGCGCCGCGCGCGCGGACACATGACGGCGCGCCCCCGGGGGTCGCGTGTCGGCGCGTGTGAGATATAGCCGGCGCTTTCTATGACCAGGCGGATCAACAATTTTTGCCGTGTGCGAGTAATATGGACACACATCGGGATCCCTGAGCTAGACACTGCTATTCTAAGTCAACAAAAAAGCAGCATAATATCACTGAATAAATAATTAGGATTTGTTATTATATATTTTACTTCATCGTTCTATTGTACCTGGAAAAGTTACCTGTCTTGAAAGCGTTTTTGTAGGTTTTGATATATAGATGAAATTCATAATGCTAATTTCGCAGTGATCACATCGTATACTTGCTGGGTTTTAGAATACAAGAAATAATTGGACGATTATAAGCAAATAGCACCCACGTAATTCCTGTAAACCTCTCTTTTTAAGTTAAAAATTCTACCATTACCTTGCCTATTCATGTAAAAATAATTTGTTTCGATCAACACTGACAAACCCAAGAATGGGAAAATATTTTCATTTATTTTAGATGACTATTACTTTAACACACGGTGTAAGAATCATTTTCATCAGAACATCCAGTATCCATCAGGATCCAGTATCAATGAGTCATTACAAAAATGTCACATGTAATACATAAACATTACCATAGAACTCATTGATAGATGACATTAAACAATTAAAATCAATATACAAGTTTATGTGCCTAGAAAAATCTTAATTGCTGGATAATTGATTCTATACATTTAGGTATACAAACCATCAAGAGATGAGGATTTCGAATAACAAAACAGCGAACAACATCAAACCCTTCACTCATCTCTCGAAACATTTAACCACACAAAGCACGAGATATTCGAAAAATAAAGCAAACTTCCATTTTTAAAAATACAAACGTTTGAATAAAATCAAAGTATTTAAAAATTTGATTATGAATAATATTTTTTATTTAGAAAAAAAACTTATCTTCAGTAATGTCTGTCTGTCCCGCGAACGGACCATGGCATACCAGCCAGCATCGTCCCGGCGTCGCACGGGTTTAAGAGATTCGTGTGATTAGCACGAAGACCTCCCTACGCCGTGTTCTGGTGTTCTCAACCTGGGAAGTGAGTTTGTCGACACAGAGCAATATATACTGAGACATTGCAAGGAAAACGCACGCTTTAATCTTGACCGACCAGAAAGCGAAACCGAGGTCGCGTGGTAAACATACGTAAATAAAAATCTGCACAATTTTTATAAGCAGACTTTGCTCTTATTTCCGTTAGACATGAAAGAAAAATATTGGCTACATTCACAAAAAAGTCGAGATTTCATGTAGTTTCCTCAAAATGAAAAGATCCGTCAAATTCGAGATGCTGCAACATTAGTCAGATCAAACGAAAGATATCCACTTAAGTGAAAATCCTGCAAACGATTTAGGCACTAGTGATGTTCACAGGCATTTGAGAAAAAAAAAAACTTTTAGTAATCAGGGACCCCAAAAAATTGCATTTTCGGCAAAATCCACACATCAATTTTTACTGGACCATTAAACTTTCTCTGTAGTCATGAATGTAATTACACAGAAGTGGCAATATGAACAGACCGTTGGCCAGGTCTACGCGCGCCTGTAGCAACAATGCAAACAGCCTCCAGGAGCGGCCGCCGGGTGGGAGGGGGATGTAGGGCGGCGGGCGCTGAAGCGGGGCGCGCTGGGATAAGTGAACTCGAGCGGGCAAGCGCGCAGTGTGTGTACGGCGCGGGGGGCGGCGGCGACGCGCGACGCACGCGTGCGGGATGTGCGTAAGCGCCTACGCATGCCGCGCCCAC
>BOPP01000084.1:5037374-5101065 GCA_017312745.1 Gryllus bimaculatus | reverse complement strand
CCGCCCGGCCCATCGCGTTTCGCCTCCGTCGCTGCACGCCCACGCCGCAATCGCCACTGCCACGCCGATCGGTACTACGGATGCGGCATCTACGTCGATGTTTTCAAACCGAGAGGGATGACTCGGGGCATTAACTGATTGATGTCTGCAGTCCATCTGACCGGGAGGTCCGATGGTTGAGGCCCGACGGTGGCAGGTTTTTCGACACTAGCTTGTTAGCTGGGACGAATTCAGTCGCTATCTCTAGAGGCCGGCTGCTCTGAATGGTAGTGGTTTCTGCGATCACCCCCAGGCGAATGCCGGAGTAGTACAAGCGAGTCACTAAACGCGCGCGATCTCACCTCCCTGTTCCTTGCCCTATTCTCACCTCTTACACTAACATACACTACACTACCACACATGCCTGGAGACCCGTCAGTAGCATAGAGCTTGTCCTGGGTGGGGCGGTGCCCCTCTGGGGGAGATACCTGGAAGGGGAAGACCCTCTAGACGACGATAGCTTGGCGCCGTATCTCGTCATCTGGGGGAAAGATCACCGCCCCCTCCCGAACAAAAAACATGCTCGAGACTAATGACCCTGGTAGTTGACGTGTCTGGAATCACTAAATAAACAATCAGTCAACCGATGTTTTCAAAACACCGATGCTTTTGTAAAAATATCGATGTTTTAATCGTCGATGTAGTCAAGTCGATGATTTTTGAACATCGATGTTTTGTGCTCGATGTTTTTACGTTTTCGATGTTTCGCTCCTGGATGAAAAATTCCCATAATCACAATTTAATGAAAATCATTTCCACCATAAAACTCGTAAATTTACTTTTAATACCTCAGTATTTATCGGCACCCACCCCGAAACAATAAAGTGTGTGACTAATGCCATTTTTCCTTTGCACTACCTAAACTCTTCTCAATACCCCACATTCTCTTTGGGCTCCCAGTCCTCCCTACCGATCCCCCCCGCATCCGCTGCTAACAAGAATTCGCCAACATAGCCTCACCCGGCATTCTTCCACGCTGCCATTGCATCACCACTACACCGTTCTCCCTACACCTTTACTCCCTTCACATACACTTCCCTGGCCCTGGAGCAGTAGATCTATGGGGATCCCGTGTTTCAAATTGAAACCGCCCCATACGTAAACGGAATCCATTTCTCCATGGAAGAGAAATAAAAGATAGTTGTTAATTTGTATTAGAAGTAAATACATTTTTCATTTGCTTAGAATGCAAAAAATATCTGGCCCCTAATTAAGAGGAGGCCAGCAGCCAATTGCTCCAGTTGGCCCCGCTCCCCTGGCTGCGTGGCGTGCGAGGAGTCGCCTCCATTGCCTCCACCGCAGGTGTTCGCACGGCCACCTCGCGGGCTGACAGCTCGGGTAACGGCTCGTGTAATGAGAAGTCAATACGTTACGCCGCGTTGCTCGCCGCGCGCCTGCGAGAGAGGCAGTGCGTTGATGGACTCCAGCCGCCTGCCGCCCTTGCCCGGTGCCCCTGCTCCACTGCCTGCTGAGCCTCTTTCCCCTGCCCGCCGTGCACGACGACCGCCGCCACGCCCCGGTCGCCCCTATCTCCGACACCGCCATCACCGGCCGCCACCGCCCTACGCCTCACGTCGCCCTTCTCGCACGTCCTCAACGCCGGCCGCCGTCCTCACCCGTCATCGTCCCATTCGCCCACGCCGGTCGTCCACATGACTGGTCACTGCTATCACCGGTCATCGCTCCTATCGCCCACGTCCCACGCCCACGTCATCACCGGCCATCTCCCCCACGTCGCCCACGCTGCCCGACGTCCACCGCAGACACCGACCATCCCAATTGCCGACTGCCATCACCGACCACCCTGCCCGTCGTCCACGCCCCACGCCGACCTCTGACCACGCCTCCGGCCGGCCGTCGCCATCATCACTCGCCGCCCATCGCTAATGCGGTCAGCTTCCTTCGTCTCCCGCCGCTACTGCGCCCAGCGTCCTAGTCGCCCGACAAGCCACCGCCCCCGCCCCCGCCATTTCCGCCCACTCCACTCGTGACCGACGCCACCCGCCACTAGTTGTACCCACCGCTCACGCCATCCGCAGACGCCTCCTTCCCGCCCAGGCTGTCCACAGACCACCGACGTCGAACGACACGGAAGCTACTCGCCGCCTCCGCGACCTCCAACCCCGTCCTCCAATCAACCTCCCTCTGCTTCTCAACCTTCTCTGCCCTACCGCCCGCGCTTCGCGCGCCCTCCTGCGGACGGCCTTCCTCGCCGGTCCACTAAGCCGCTCTTTACCCTCGTGCCGCATCTCTTCCTCTCTGTCTCTCCGCCATGCGCCCACCATAATCCTTCTGAAACACCTACACATACGATGGTGTCTAATGTGCTTTTAAACATTCCTCGGTGTGTTAGAAATCCTCTCTCCCCACATTATAGTACGCTATTTATTTTGATTTGACATTTGAAAAAAAGTTTCCTCTGCCGTTTTGTGGCGATCGTTCATTGGTAGCTTCAAATTGATATCCTAGGCAATGTGTGAAATTTTATTTATCACAATTAACTATTAACGAGCTCTATTCGCATTGGCTGCCCTGCCAACTCCACACAACTTGCGCGCTCCACCGTTGTTATACCACCATTTCATCCCTCCCACTCCCTCATCCCTTCCCCACCCCACGCATCCCGGCCTGCCAGCCGTATCAGCCAGACCCATTTGCTATGCCAAATCAGTAGTATCCGGAACAATGTGGTGAATGAAAGGACAAAATATGTTCATAAATATGTTGTGAAAACAATAACATATAGCAAATACGTAAAAATGATATTTTATACAATATAAAAATACGTTAAAATTTATAGAATTTTTAAAACAAACAAAATGAATTTACAAACGGGCCGAATAAGGGGCTGAAAAATGCCTCCAAAACGAATCGATAATCGCGATGCTCATATAAAAGAGAATAAAAATAGGTCCGTAATGTATTTAAAAAATCAGCCTCCTTGGGCAATCTGTTGCAAAAAACGTGCTTTTCATGATTTGTTTTAGCTTCTATTGCAAGTATCAGGTTGGAAAAAATTGCAGAGATTAGGAACGCATTTGAATTTGAAAGTATTTTTACCAACCAATTTCGGGGCCAAACTGAAATAGAAAAAAAAATTGAAATTGATTTTTGACGCGATAACGTTGGAGTACTGTCTCACTTTTCCCCCTAGAATATGTCTTATAACATTATATAACATTTTTTCAAGTTTTTAAATAATGTAGACGATAGTGAAAAACAATTAGTACCAATTTTATCACTTTAATAATTTCAAGTTCGCACCAAAATTTGATTGGATTTTCCCCCCAATGGTTAAAAAATATATATTTAAATTATTGAAGAGTCTCACTTACCAGCATAATTTACTACTTTTGATGACAAATGCTCTTTTTATGTGGAAAATATTTATATTTTCGAAATAAAATCTTCAAACACCTTTTGTTTTCAGATATATGTATTGATTCTGATATACTTAAAATTACTCGGTTTTAGGAATACTAATCATTCATGTTCATAATATAAATCAACTTCTCAGTTGTACATTTATTAACCATTGACAATTAATCATAGACAACTAATCACTGTCACTGTCTAAGTGTTAGTCCTGTTGCACCGAAAGCAGTTTTATTAACATTAAGAGATCACAAACCTTTCTTTGTTGTAAATGAAAAATAATTGATTTTCAAGACTTTATTTTAAGGATATACATTACAGATTTTGTGTATTAAGTGACTTCGCTCGCGTTAAATCTTTTGGGACTAGGCCTTGAATCATGTCCTGATGAGTTACTGACTTTCAAATGGTATGGTCGTATATGACTGATCAAAGCTGATGATTACGATGGATGCCTTTGTAGCACGCAAATTATAGGAAAGACATTAGTAAATCATTCTATGAAACACCAATTCATTTTCCCCCCTTTCTTCATACTTCCACAAAGGACTCACTCTTTGCTTCTCATCATCAACAAAGCAGCTTTAGACAAAAACGTTTTCCCAAATTTCCATTAACGTGATGACATGGGTAGGGAGGGTAATTCCAGAAGATTATAAAATATTATTTTAGCTGATCACTCCCACTTTCATAACGCGAATTGTCCCCGCAACGCTTTACTTGATCCTACGTCTCTCGTTTCATTCTTGTAGCGTACACAAACGAATGAAAATACATTGATACAGCTTCCAATCAAGGAAATTATTTTTATGTGTTTTTCAGGAATATTGTTTTCACATAAGCGATGGTATACTAAAACAAGAGGGGAATTAATCAGATTACTAGTCTCTTCTGAGCTCTCATTTCTACTAAAACTTTATATGTACACACGACTTACTTCATAGGAAAAAAAGAGAGAAATTATCATTTTAATAATATAGTTAATTAATACAGTTGATTTTATTTTGAACCATATACAGAATTACCCCTGGCTGAGTTGGCTCAGGGTATCAACGACACCTGCTGGCCAGTCGGGAGCTCTGAGTTTGCCACGCTAGGGTGGTGTCCTGTGGTAGGAGATACCTTGTTGGGCAAACCCGTAAACTGACATGTAGGTTGGTGCCGAAACTCACCATTCGGCTGGGGTGGGGTAAATATAGCTAACTCCCATGATAAAACATGGAATATACTTACGGGAGTAATGACCATAGCACTTGATGTGCCCGAAAACACAAAATCAATTAACAACGAGTTTCCGGATGGTTAGAAGAATTTTGAAGAGCTTCTTACCCAAATTTCGTACAAGAGTTCCCCAAACGACAACTTAAAAAGGAGAAAATCAGGAATTGATCGTATGTATGGAAATAAATTTTGTATTACGTATAGATACGGGATCCCTTTAGAAGTTTGCATGGGTTCAAGGACATGCCCTCTGTGCGTCCGCCTATGACTTTCCTCATTTACTCATTGATTTGATTTCACTGTTAATAGCTCAAGCTCGAATAATTGAGAACTGAAAATTCAAAACATAAAAATTTAATTAAAAGTTAAAATTAAAATATAATAATTTTCTTTCAAGCAATTGTTTGCAGTCATATACCCTTAAAACGAACCTCTTAAATAAAATATTCATTTAAACAATTAATAATCTCTTGAATTGGAAGTTACAATAATCATTTTATAAGTGAATTTTATATGGTAAACTTTAAATTATTTTAAAGGTAATGATAACATAACAACTCCTTGTGTCTTCTTTCTTTCCTTATTATTTGCATTTAAAAGTTGCCCAAAATCAATCAATGGAAATAAATATTTCGTTAAACTCTCTACCACATTCTTATTATTGGAGAATTAACAAAACGCTGATGTGTGAGAAAGGAAATAAAATAACATTGCTGGCATATGTGGTGAATACTTTTGATCATTGCAAAAATGTACTATTAAATTTTAACTAAAAGACGCATTGCAATATATTTTTATATGCTTCACAGTTTTGCAACAATCTTCCGTATATGATAATTTATTGTTTCAATTTTACTTTTGTATTGGTTGCTAAGAGAAATCATACGACTTTCGAGTAACTACAAGTAAGAATTCAATCTGAATGAGATTCTTTATTGAAAGGAAACTTTGAAGGTAAGTTTTAAAAATGTGTTTATTTCAATCTCTCTATGTTTTTTATGTTCAAAGACTTCCGGAGTTTTGTGCGACTCTCAGATGTGGAATAATATAAACGAAGGCGTGCAGATTTTTAAAATACAAGTTTTCACTATTACATAATGAGCAATAAATAATTCATCTTTCGCAACCTATGAAAATAGTGTGACCCACAGTAACTCCAGAGCTTCTATTCCTCTTTCGATCCTCTGAGAAGTCTGATGAGTGTACGGAATCATTAATTAGACGCAATAATGCTCTAAGTATTTTTGTTTGGGTGGAGTCAACCCTGATGGCCGAAGTGGCTAAGAACGCGTACCGACTCAGCGCTTGAGTCCGAACGGTCGTGAGTTCAAGTCCTGTCCTGGGCATGATAGTTTGTCCGTCTCTTTCGCATGTTTTGGCGCGCAGGGCTTGGTGTTCTGCTGACATAAGATCAAAGAAGACCGCAAGTATGTTGGTGTTTAGGCTACGGTCGAATACGTATCTCATCGGGACGTAAATGTTTACCGGCAGCCAGTTGGATATAAGTCCCAGAAAAAAATGATCCCGCTCTTAAAGTCCGGTGTTCTTTAAAGATTTAAAAATCATATGATCGTTAAAAATGACTTGTGACTAAATGAGTTCAATGAGTACTCATAAGACAATGTATTATCTATATTTTTTTCTTATGAGGTGGTATCATAAAAAATGTATTGTACGATACACGGCCAATATAAAAAATAACGGACTTGATTATCGATATGCAAATCGATATACTTGGTTGGTTGTCATCATTGTCTAGTCTCGATATACAAACTTCAATCCTGTCCGTTATTTACCTATTAACGCCAATAACTATTACATGCTTTATTTCTAAGCTGAACTTATTATAAACTTTTGTATGACTTAACTTAGACTGTTTGTGGCGATGATATGCGATTTATTCCAGTCAAAGGTCTTAGTGTTCGTAACATGGAAAGAACGATGAATGTAGATCTTACATGTAGAATTTCATACATTTATTTAACTTTCAGTTGTACTTACCTAAAAGAGCTTCTTTTACTTTATACAAATTAGAAATTGTGTTTTGTGAATATTTACGGTACGTTAGTCAGCCAGAAATAGAATCTGCAGGTTTCTGAAAGAGCTGAGTTTATCGATCTTATCTACTATAATGCTTTGTAAAACTTGATGCCTAGTAAAACAATCTAAATATGTGTATTGGTTCATTCTCAGTAAACGTAGAGTTCGGAAGAGCAGACATTTTGCAGGCAATTTGACACAAAATTATGATAAGTGGCGACATATAGAAATCACCGGTCTGTGACTACCACGACATCTAGAGTTACGCCATTCAAATCAGGCTACTGGGCTTTCCACCCGCCTCCACAAATGCCGAGCTGTCGACTTAGGGCAACGGGACATCTCAGTGTTTCACTCGACGCAGCTCCATCGGCGCCGGCGGCACGTGCTGCAAGCTACTGTAGACGAGCGAACGATGACATAGCAAACGGGCGTATAGGTCAGTCGCGGAAACAACAGCCGCTTTGCCGCCCAGGGGTTCTTTGGCCGATTGCACAAATACCCAGATTTCGCGGGGAACGGTTCGCGATGGAGCAAAGGACTGTGTCGGGACTGGGTCATTAGCGAATTCCACAGCGCCTCGCCAGGGCGGTCGGCGTCGGTTGCGACGCCAAATCGCCCAGGTTATTGTGCGGGGTCGTTGCACCGCAGCGGTGAAGGCGACGGAGGAGGCAGCAGGGGTGGCAGAGATAGTGGAGGCTGGTGGCGGAGGAGGAGGCGGTGGTGATGGCAGAGGAGAAGGCAAAGGTGGGGGAGGAGGCGGTAGCGGTGTGCCAGGCGAGGCAGCGTGGGTGGTGGAAGAGGAAAGGGTGGGGGTAGAATTGGTGGAGGTGGCCTAGGTGATGGCAGACATTGCGATGGTGGCGGAGGAGGCGGTTGCGTTGTGGGGGCAGAGGAGAAGGAGACGGCGGCGGATGGTGCAAGTCTATTTCGTCTGCGGTCGCCCTATCGCTCGCTGATGGCGCGCTCACGACGTCTTTAGGTGAATGCCCGACCGATGCCCCACCCCACCTCACGCCCTCCTCACCCCCTCCTCACCCCCGCATCACTTCTTGGCGCGGTGGCCGTCCCCATCCCCTCGCATGTCGCCGCCTCGCGACTAAAGGCCCATTCACAATACAAACGTAAACATAAGCATAGCGCATAGACGTAAGCATTAACATAAGTGATAGACTGAAGTATTCACTATGTCTAACATAAACGTAAAGCAAGCAAAGTACGTAAAGCAAAATAATGAGTTTCTATTGACTGTGAGACATTCCGGTTTACTATTGTTTGGATGTGAGAATAGATTGCAAGGTATAGACTGTGTCCATGACCTATATGGCGTTAGTTCTTCTATCAACTTCGCTCCAATTTTGAGTTACCGTTCTGTCATCGCTTCATTTCTTATGTCTTACTTAAGCATAAGCCCACAGGCTTGAAGCGTGTAAGCTTTAAGTTAACATCTTACATGTTATGCTTATGCAAACGCATTGTGAATTAGTCTGGTCATGGACATAGTCCTAACTTTTATGTTAACGCCATGCTTATTTTTATATTTGCGTTGTGAATGGGCCTTAAGTTTGATTGCTCTTTGTTGCCGTCACTGTGGCTTCAATCAAGCGGCTTCAATTTCTCGTAGATATTATTAATTATGATCGTAGGTGCTGACTTTAGTTTACTGCTTCGCATTTTAACTTCCTTGATTTGTTTCCAGAGCTGGGTCAAGTCTTCGTGCAATTAATTTTTTCTCGTGTCTTAAATGTTTATGTTCTATTCGAAATAATTTTCAAGTTCGATATTAAGTTTGTAATTTTATGACGTTCTAGTAAGATAAAAAAAACTGATTTTGTGTTTCTGTTGTAATTCAGTGTCTCTACTCTGTTGCTGTGTGAAATCCAAGTGACTTCTTGAAAGTTATCTTTTTCTGCGGGGAATCTAATGTGGAATATTTTAATGTGTCGTCTCTTCAACTTTAATATATTAAATGAAAAGCAAAATTATGTAGTAGGCGCATATGAATAAAAGAGATGTACACATATTCCATCTTAATGAGGAATAAAAATAACATTTGAAATTTGTATAATACCACCCCATTAATTCGAATGAATTCAGAATAATACATACTTCATGTGACTAGGCACGTCATTAAGAGATATTTTATATAAAAGTATAATTCAAAATTTGATGAAGTAACTTCTTCAAATATGTTTCTATTAACTGCACTTTATCTGAAGCTGTAAAGCTCAATTTCGAACAACGTGGGAGGGAGGGAAACTCTCGTAAAGTTCTGAGCCTACATCTTTACCAGAATTAGTCTCGCATCATTACACTCTCCTTCCTCTGGTTACTTATCTTTAATTCTCCTCCTTACCGACGATAATTTCACCCAGAGCTCCTCAACAGCTTGTGCTTTTGTACACCGCTCGTATCGTTGCCGTAGTTTACATTATCCTTCCTCATTATGCTTCAAAGCAATTTGCAGCTAAGTATCGAGAATATTCAGTTATAATGTTCTTATTAGAGACATGCGTTTTAGTGATAGGTAAGCTAGAGAAAATAATGGCCGGAGAAAGAATGAGGAAATGTGGTTCTGCACGATTTTGTGAGAGAGGATTTTTTGACATAGGTAATTCTCTAATAGTTCTAGATTGCGGAGAAATCGACTCAATACTGTGGCTATGTGAAATTCAAGTACCTTTTGTAAAATTATTTTCTTCTGAGGGGTATCTAGTGGGGCATATTTCAATGTATCATAATAATATTATGTAACTTGATAACTGTTTTCGGAAGTATAACATGTTGATGGAACACCAAGATAATATATCGTTAACAACATCAACGTCACAACATTATTATTATTATTATTATTATTATTATTATTATTGTGATTATTATTACTATTGTCTAACATTTTCAATGCTATAAATTTAATTTTCATTAATGTTGAGATATTTGTAGCAATTTTCAATAGACATTATGCGTTAATATTGTAATTCTTGTGCCGGAAACTATTATCCACTATTAAATACAATTACATAATTATTTTTTAATAATGGAAATGAACCGAAATTTTAATAGACAGATTTTTATAACAAACATTATACAATACTTTGTGAAAAAATGTGATCCAAAAACTAAAATTAGGAAATTCAGAATTAATTACTTTTTACTCAACACGAAAAATCTCAAAATGGTAACAAACACTGTATCTTTAAGTAATCTAAATTGCCAAAATTTTATAGTAAGTAAACCATTTTCTAGACAATGTCCACCCAAGTGGCTAATTAAGCATTGGATGCATCCGTGGCACAATCTCGCCACGTTACTCGAATTGCTTCAACCACGTCGTGCTCATTGCAGCCAGCTCCGCCCCCGACGCCGCGTCGCGTCGCGTCGCGCCGTCGCGTCGCCGCCCATGTGTCCCAAGGCGAGCGCCGCCGCCGCCCGCCCTTTGCGCAAGGCGAAGCGCCCTGTGACATTTCGCTGCAGCGTCCGCGTCATGCGCGCCGTCGCGCTGGCGCTCATGGCGTCGGCGACGGTGACTATGGTGGTGATTATGAAGATGCATTGGGACCGTCGACGCGCGGATTTGGGCGGCGGCGATGACGACAGTTTCGGCGGTGGGGTTTTGGGCGTTGAAAATAACACGGACTGGGGCGTGGTCACCGGATGGGGGAGGATCTTTTGACGGGACGGGGTCTGGAGCGTGGTGCGAAGAAAGCCTGCTCCGTTGCTGCGAAGTGTTCATTGCCGATGCTGATAACGGCTGTTGTGGTCTCTGTCCGCCATTGTTTTGTATCCCCTCGTTAACGCTGTAGTGGAAGAAAATACCGCAATAAAGTAACTTTTTCTGATGTTTGAGACATGTACGTATTTTTCAGAAATATATTAAAAGAAAGATAAATACAATACAAGGAAGCGAGTAGGACAATAAAAACAAAATACTTTTATTTAAATCTGAAATAGTGTAATAACGTATGGATGAAAAATTGATGCCAAGTGTTCATGCCAATCAGCCACCAACATTTTTTTACATTTAACCTACTTACGAATTTAAAAAAGATTGGAATGTAAATTTGGATGTAAGAAATCTTTATTCAAACCATAAAATTACACCATTCAGCATATGTTTTTTGACTGTACAAATATGATTCCAAAGGCAACAAATAACTGCAACGATTCCAAACTTCATTCATTATTTTTTCAGCATTCTGCAGACCAGCACGTTGAAAAACGAGTAAACTAGTGCTCTTCGGAAGCGGAGAAATTTTAATGCCTGGTTAGAAAAGGGTGAGTCATTCACGTAAAATAAAAACACACCACCGTGTTCTTCACAGAACTCGGAAGCTTGGGGCTCCGCAGGGAAGGACAGACCTATCGCAGTCTAGGCAGGCAAAAGGAATTTATTTTTACTAAAGTGGGTGTTCAAAACGGCTTTTTTAAAATTTCTCATTACATAAGTGATGAAAAATTAAAGAAAATTTTTGAATGGATTTTTAATAAAAAAATGCGTGTTTTTTATTCGCAAAGTACACAAAAACTATTCATTTTATCAAAAAAAATTGTACATGACCTTTTGCAAAGAGCTAATTGTGCAACATACTTTGTTTTTTAAGGCAAAAATCTATATCTTCAATTTTTCAAAGCTTTTTTTGCAAGTTTTCAAAAAATCGGGAATTTTATCGAAAATACATCTTCACCATTCTTTTAAACAATTTTGCACTACTCAACAACAAAATTTCTTCAAAAAATTTGGAAGCTTTTTTTGAAACGTTTGAGTATGTGGTGGGCCTTATTTGAAGTACCCCCAAAATTAAAATATCGATTTCAAATTTCAGGGGACGCGACATCAGCCATAACGATTGGGGAATTTCAATTTTGGAAAATATCGGCTGATCAGTTTATGCACTAGTGTAGTGCACATACGGACAGACGAGCAGACTTTTGAAGACAATATTTTTTTCGGTAAGATGACGCCTTAAACATGGCTTTCATTCATTGAACATGACAAAACATTTGAGACTTTTTAACTCACAAATGTAATAGTGTTGAAAGAGAAAGATATTTAAAAAATAAATTTTTGTAATTTGTTAAAAGAATACATCACAACAATTAACTTTATGTCATTTTAACACTGCATTTAGCACTACCCGTTGAAAAAGTGTAAAGGAAGAATTTCTGAGAAAATTGTATTTGAGTGTTTCTGAAAATGCAGAATTTTAATCTCGTTTTAATAGAAAAGTGTTGAGATTCGTCAAACATTATGAGATTTAAAGCACATGTATTCATAAATACAATAATCTGATGAAATTGCCGAAAATGTAAATATTAACGACATGAGAGACAAGTCAAAAAATTACATTTGTGTAACATTTGAAGAAACAAAAGATAACTATATGGTGTTTATTTCAACTTAAAGAGTGCATCTATACCAAAAGTTAAAAGAAAAAAAATTGGAGTCAATTTTGAAAAAAATTCTGTTTGTATTTTTTTAAAATTGCACATATTGCAAGCAATATTGCGCGATGATTACTAAAAGTTTCAAAAAAATGTATATGACCTTAATGAAAGACCACACTTTAGAGAAAACACTCTATTTGAAGAAAAAATGCTTTCTTCGATTTGATAGTTGTAGGAAGAGGCCTGATAAATTTTAAAATTTTAAATTGTCAAAAATTCAAAGTTAACCGTGAAAATCGATCCTGTGCCACCTAATTAATTATTAAAAATCAGCAAATAATTTTAAAAAATCAGGCCATTATTGAGAAAATTTTGAAAATGATATTGCTTCATGTTATATACCCCCAAATTTTGAAGAATGTTTTTCGAAATCTCAAAGCTACGGCTCGAGCGAGATGGGCAAGGAGTTCTTTTTGGAAAAAATCCTATACTTCGTTTAGGTGCGAGTAGTGTTCACAGACGGACGACCAGGCGTACACAGACTGACAGACGTTTTGAAAAAAAAATATCAACAAAAAAGCGCTTTTTCGACATTAGGAGACCCCAAAACGTGAATTTCCTTTGAAATCTGGATATCGATTTTCCAAATCATTACGTAGCTTTCCCTATACTACGTTTTTACTCCCTATATGCGTACGTATACGGGAAAGTAAAAAGTCATTTTGCCAATCATCCTGGCTCTAATAATATTAGTAATACGAGTAAAAGTAGAGGTGTTACAGAATTTCACAGACTTTCTCGTATTAGTTTTCTATTTCCTTTGGTCTCAATTAGCTATTCGAACTTGCCAACATGGTTGCTCAAATCTTTCGACACCCAAAGTACACTTTTTTTACGTTTTCCTAATTTTTCGGTTTCCTAATTATAGAGCGAAAATATTATTTTAAGATTATTAAATAATAGTAAAACCTCGTTTTCAATGAAAATTGTCTTTGAAAAATTTGGAGCCGTTTTAAAGAAAATGGCGTTTATGCACTACAGTAAATACGAAATTTGAAGCACTGTTTCACAGAAACTTTTTGAGATTTCGAAGACGTTCTTTTGAAGCCTTTTAAAGCACGGTAACTCACAAGTTGCATTTTACAAATTGCTGGAAATTATCTCAATAATGGAGTGAGAGATCTTTCAAAAAATTTACATTTGGTAATTTTTGAAAAAACAAAAAGTACACCGAAATTAACTTTAGGTCATATTAAAGAGTGCAATTACCACTATCCGTTCGAAACGTTTGAAGAAACATTTGGTGTTGTTTTAGAAAAAAAAGGAGTTTCAGCGTTTCTGAAAATGCGGTGTTTTGAGCTAGCTATCACAGAAAAAGCTAAAGTTTTCGAAAAATAAGACATAATTTAAAGCACATGTACTCATAAATAAATTTAAAGAAAAAATTCAAGGGCGTTTTTGAGAAAATCTTGTTTCTGTAATTTTTTTAAATTGCGTGAACACTACTAATTTTTTTTAAAAATGTGCATAACATTAATTAAAGAACTCACTATGGAGAAAAAATTATTTGAAGGAAAAATTTATATCTTCAATTTTGTAATTGTAGGAAGGCACTGAAAAAAATTCATACTTTTGAAATTTTCGAAAATTTAGTTATTTATGAAAACGGATCTATGCCACCTTTCTGTGTGTATTTTCCCTATTCTTACAAGAAATGTAAAGTAAATCTTTGGAGCCGTTTATGAGAAAACTTTGAAAATGTCGGGATGGGGGCTTCCTCCAAATTTACCTCCAAATTTTAAAGAAGTTTTTTCAAAATATCAAAGATTGGACTCAAGCCACATAGAGATGGGTTTCTTCACTTTAGGAAAAATCCTACTCATGTTTTAGTTGCTATTAGTGTTTACAGACACAACGTTCGTTCATTTGATTGAGGAGAAGACGGTGATGAATTTTTTTCCCATCTGAAATGACTTACCTGTATTAGAAATGAGACGAACCATGAACATTTTAAAATAATTCTAAAAGAATGGGGAATCTTTAAATTCCGTCATATACTATTTTACACTGTTAAATAATGAGGCACAAACACAATCCATCTTTTGTTTCCTGACAAAATATACTTAAATAATATTCATTGCTCAATAAGACCTACATTCTTCCTTCATTGTACTAAGCAAATAATGTTGTTATATTTAGTTATTTTTAGTGAAGTATTGTCATGGGGTGTGACATCACGTTTTGATTTTCATTGTTTTAATTTTAATGACATTTTATTTTATTTTTCCTCCATATATTACTGTATGGAACAGAATTGGAATAATGTTAATAATAAAAATCGAATTTTTTACCCTCACTTATTGTCTCATGGTTGACCTGACTTCATGCTTCAAATTCTTATAAACTGTTAATTTCCATGATTTCTTGTCATATTTGTACTATTGTGTTGTTCTGCTTCGTCCCTTGAAACATGTATTATTTAATTCTTATGTCACTCCTATTATTAAGAGATTGAATTTAGAAATTTCGTTTAAATACGTAAATACTAGAGCCAATTCAAAACGTCTTCAGCAACCAAAACCTGTTTCACTCTTCATACATGTGATCGCTTGGCTGGAGTTAGAAACCATCTTCTTGGATTATGTATGTACCTATCAGAGGGGTATGATTAAAAATACTAATAAATATATATTTCTAAAATAAAATATTTGTGTGGAAATTATTGATATTAGGAGCGGATGCATCGCAATTAAAAGATAAAATGAGTAGAAATTTATGTAAAGAATAGTGTAAGGCCTTCTTCAATAGGTTATTTGATATTTTCTTGTGTTTATTGGGTATTGATAGAGGTGGCCGGATATGAAAGGTTATGATTTTGGAGGAAACGTAAATCAGATACAATTGTTTTAATTTCTAGGAAACAAATACTGTACTATTCTTAAATTCATTTTCATTACCTCTAACTACAAAGTACATCTTTAATTCAAGAGATCTAGGGTCAATTCGCTTTGGGCGTGTTAGATATTACTGAATTTTTATGCGAGATATTTACTCCCCGACATAGATTTGAACTCGTAAGCAAACCTGAAACTAGATTTGAAAATCCATTTCACATCTCGAAGAAAAATTATGGAAGGATCGCCAGAAGAAAGAGGGAACCATCGGCAAGTTCAGATCTATTTCACTCACGCGACATGCTCTTGACAGGTTTCCACAGACGGGAAGCAGGAGTTCGCCAAGTTCACAAGAATGCTTCAGAATGGGATCAGAAACTGTTTATACTTCGTACATACGTTTGTTATATATGTATAGTTATGTTTCTTTTTGTTGTAGGTCTTTCGTTTGTGAGATGTAATCGTACGGATTCAGTTAGTTTCCGTTACAATTGTTTAAAGACATGTTTGGTTTACTGATTACTTTTGAATTGAATTGAATTAATGCCTTATTTTACGTGGCGAGACTCGGGCCAACAGGTCCGCTCTTCCGTCTGACCACGGAAATTTCGCTACGCTCCTTCCACTAACTAGCAGAGGAAGGACTTCTTGGGCGAGAAACAGGCGATTTTGAATTTAGCTCAGAGGCGTCATTTAGGCTTGAGGATCTTTTACATGCAAGTATATCTACTAACATGGGACAGCCGGCTTTACTTCCCCTCCGAAGGAAGGCGTACGAAGGATTTTTTCGCCCTTAGAAATCCACGGATTCGATCGGGTTTGAACACGCATTCCGATACGCTAACCGTTACACCATCGCCGCCGTCAAACACCATCGCCACCGTCAACTGCCTGCCGTACAGATTACTTTGTGTTTGCAAGAATAGCTGTGATTCCCGTAAGTGTGGGATTTGTTTTTCTTGCGAAGGTGTTGGGTGTTGTCCTTCCCCTCAATGAGATTCGACGCTGATCTCAGCGTCGACCTGCAGTGTTTTCTCCAGCAATGTAGCTTCTACCAGCAGGGCACTGCCTCAACCGAGACCAGCTGTCCCGACGTGAGTGATAATGTATTTCGTATAATTTTGGCGGTTTGTTATTAAGCGGTTTGTGGCTCGTTTGTTAGGGTATTACTCCAGCATTCGTTTACCATTGATCGGAAAAAGCATAGAAAACTACCGATCGGAGCGCTAACCTAAGATCACTCGGCCGCTAGGATTCTCCGTACAGAGAGCGGCTCAATTCGATGTAGCTGGTGTCGAAAATTCTACCACCATGGAAACTCGAATCCTCCCGACGTATTTGAGTTCGTCCCGAGACTATCACCCGTGTCATCACACCGCCAGCCGCCACCACCTTGTCCCCGGCGCCAGCGCGCGGGCGAGCGCATTAGAAAACGGGAGGACTCGTGCGCCGCCGCGGAGACGGAGAAAGCGCTCCCCGCGGGAACGAGATAATCTCGGTTGATATTTTAATGTCTTCCACGCGACGTTACTCAAGGCTAACGCAATATCAGGAGAAAGACTGCGCTTATAACTTGGCCCGGGATTATGCCACTTGACACACGGCAGCGTGTTTTTCGTTGGCGCCCACCCCACCCCACCCCACTCTTCCCCGTCGCGTCCGTCGCCACCGCAGATGCCGTCTGGTAGGCCTGAGCGAGGCCAGTGGCGTAGACGTTGCCGCAGAGGTATTTTGATATGTCAAATGGCGGCATTAAAAAATAGTTATTTGTTCACCAAGGGCGTTATTTCAACTCTTTTTGAATTTCCTTCGAAATCGCAATCTTTTCGATCCAGATGAGTTATGCTGTGTATATTGAACTTCGTATCGAAGGCAATAACAAGCTATAATCAGTAAGAAACTAAATAGATTTGTTATGTCTGCATTGGATATTCGTTCATTAAAATGAACAGTATGACGTTGATAATGACAAGGGTCATTTACTAATTTCTGAGCGTAAGGGAGGTGGATACGTAACCGATGTCAATTTTTTAGAACATCAGTCATTTTGTAAAAACATCGATCTTTCTATAACAACATCGACGTTTTATTAGCGATTCATTATAGCTGGTGTTTTTTCCCCTTCGGTATTTTGTGGTCAATGTTTTTACGTTTTGTATGTTTTCTTTTTGAATGAAAAAATTGATAATCAAAATTTTGTAAAAGTTAATGTATTTGAAAACCTAACTGATAATACCACTGTAAGTTCACGTGCTTAGAATTAAACAAACGTTTTTTAATTTATCTAAATCTACCTTAATCGAGCAGACTATCTCTCTCACGGGATATGACACTCATGCGCTGGTATTCCTTTTCATTTCATCAAGTATTTCGCATGCAGATAAAGAACCAACAGGTGTGCAGTATTCTGAGGGCCTCTCCGTCCTTCCTGCATCATTCTACGATGAACTAAGGAAGATCTCACCCCTTCAGAAAAATCTGAGCGTTCAGGATTTCAGTTTTTATTAATTGCTCGTTTTTTGTTTGTTTTGTTAATTAAATCTTAATTATAAAAAGTTAATAATCATGACTACTGTTAAATTAAAATCCTCTAGCGCAATCATAAAAATATAAAAAATAAATAAAATAAATTCAGTCGCTGTCGGGAGGAGAATTCTAGCGCCCGGCTGCTCTGATCGGTAGTTTTTTATGGTTTCTCCGATCAACACCAGGCGAATATTTCCTTCCTCTTCCTTGGCCTATCCTCACCTCTTAGTTACATTTATATGCACTACACTGCTACACATGTCGGGAGTTTAGAGCTTCTGCCGATTGTCCTACTGGTCGTAGATACCTGGTTGGGAAAACACCATTGTCTGATGAGCAGGCGACTTCGGATTTCTCCATTTAGTGAGATAAAATCACCTTTCGAGGGGAGAAATGCACTACGCTTACGGAACTAATGAGCTTAATAGTTGACGCTCCCGAAATCACCAAACAATTTCAATCAAACATAGCTGGTACTACGCGATCATCAAACCTCATGACTGTCACTTCGACAATTATTTACAGTCAAAGCTGAACAGTAAAATTCTAGAAGTCCAAACTGAACAGAAATAAACTCATTATTGAAATTGTCTGTGAGTATGTTGTTTCCTGAGAGCTTGTGTCTCTATCAAAACAATCGACAAGGGATGTTATGAAAGAAATGTCACTTGCGTAACATTGTTATGAAATTTTCCACCGCATATTGTCAAAAATATTTGACTCCTACACATCCGCAAAGTTTATAAAAAAGTATTCCAAACCATCCTGTGAAACTAAAAAGGATCCAACGATTAGGTGCCGTAAATGTCGAACTATTTCTAACCTATTAATAGAATGCAATAATTACTCATACTAACGTGAATGGATTTCTTAAGGATATAAAAAAAAGCTTGCGCGACATGGAAAGGATGTTCGATGTAATATAATTCAATTTTGAATAATTCAAAATTCAATAGGGTGCTTCAATATGAGATGCATTATTTATAGAAATATAGTTAATTCTCTGTAAAAGGTCAGAAAAAACAGAGACAAGTTTATTTGTATAACCATATAGTGTATAGCAAGTCTACCATTATTAGTGAAGTTGCTAGTGACTCAGTCGTCGATGAGACTAGAAATAAACAAAAAATACATAGGAAAGATGATGGTTTTATACCACTAAAAGAAACCGTCGACTCAGATCGCCATTGTACAGTTAGGGAACATTCGACCAACATTGGAAGCACATGGGCGCAACGTGGGAAGAATGTGCGAGGAACATGCGGAAGGATCCCAGAGAGGTAGGTGGGTCAATTACTTGTTTCATGTTTTCTAACAAATGAGGAATTCTTGCTAACCTTCTGTTACATGCTCGGAGATTTAGATCTTTCGTTTACTCTCTCTCACTCTCTCTCTCTTTACGATATTGGTGGTCACAAGTGAGCATAATATTGAAATGAACATAAATACTTATAGACTGTGATATTCTGTGCAATTTATTCTCTCAAGGCTTGTTTGTTAATAAACGCATAGCAATATTATAATATTTCCTCATGCTCAGTACTATGCATATGGTGATGTAAAGGAAAACTCAGGACCTTGTTTTTTGAAATTAGCTACTAGTATGACGCAGCTTTCAGATGTAAAACAATGGCTTACAGAATACGAAATGTTCACACAAATTCAAGTGCTATAAAATGAACAATAAACTACAATAACAAAATCGTTTACTGGCTCTTTCAAAATAACTCAATGAATCGCGCAAATAATTTGAATTAAAGAAATATTCCGTATATAATAAAATAAGTTTTTTGTCATAGTGTTGGCAAAACCATGTCAAAAATATGTTGACATAAAATTGCTAAACAGTTTACCGTCATACCTTAGACGTCTGTCAAAGGAACGTTTCAATTTGATTTTTATTGAGGAGGCAACACTATTACATAACATACTATTGGGAATCATATTTCAAAGAATCTAGCAAAGTAGATAAGTAGCGCCCCACGGGTGAATTTAGACACCAGTAACTTACGTTTATGGACTCTACGGGAGCTCCGGAACCTGTCGTGAAATTGCTTCGCTCCTTTGCGATGTATCCAGGGAATAAATTACGACCGGTATTTTTTACTACATACTAGATATTGTCGGTGTATAAGTAGGAAGTTCAGTGTCCTCTGGTACTTTTTACACGCTCTAGTGCTTTTATGGCTTGCAAGTTGCTACTTTTTGAGAGCTTTACAACTTACACCTGTGCCCCCGTTCTGATCATTAACGCGTAGTAAGCAGAAATTGTTGAGTTGGACCCAGGCTATTTATCGTTTTAAAAGATTTTTCATGTATAAAATGGTAAAAATTCTTGTACGATCGTTTTGTATATATCTTTCTTGTTATTAGGACTGTTGAAAAAAGACAAAAAAATCTGGGAACTAAGAAAATATAAATTCCAAAAGGAATTATCCTGATTATAAAATTGAGAAAAAATCGATTTAACAGTTATCAGAACAATTCTACTTTACTAATTATAATACTTTGGCATATTGTCAAATTTTGGCACAGATTTTGAAGGTTCCATTACTTCGTTATTGTGTAGGTTAAAAGAAGAAATAAAATAATAACATTAATCAAAAACATTAGTTAAAGCCTTCACACTTAAAATCTAACTAAAAGTAACATTACTTTTATCGATAAATCCTGACATTAAATTTTACTGAATCATGCACACGACGCAATCAACTGAGGCCAAGCTGTATTGCTGCAATAAATACCTTTATTAAATATACAATATAATAGTACATTACTGGAATGTTTCAGAAAAAAGAAAAATATATCTTGACACCTGTTCACTTAGTGGAGCATTTTAAATGCCACATTCAACCCTGATGCCGAGCCACGATAAGAATCTTTGGTCAGCGGTCTAGCAATGGTCCATTAAGTGTCTTATTACAGAAAGCCCACATTGACTAAACGACTGAAGAAATATGTGAAGTATTACTTCCACATATTTTCTCAACACTATGACCGCCAATTTCTTCGCAAGTGCACTGGACATTATTCCCCGCGCGGGCTTTGACCGCTTTAAAAGCCAATCCTATCATGCGATAACTAGGGCGACGTATGATTTATAAAGCATGCGTGGCGCGCGACTAACAAGACAATGGTCAACATCGGAGAAAGTAATCAGGTAGAGGCGGGAGCCGAAAATGACGGCGGGCGCGGGGTCGGGGGCCGGGCGCGGGGGCGGGGGCGCGGGGCCGCGGGGGCGGGGGGCGGGCGCGGGCGCGGGGGCGGGCGCGGGGCGGCGCGGGGGCGGCGCGGGCGCGGGCCGGGCGCGGGGCGGGCGGCGGCGCGGGGCGCGGGGGCGGGGCGCGGCGGGCGCGGGCGGGCGCGGGGCGGGCGCGGCGGGCGCGCGGGGGCGGCGCTGGGGCGGGCGCGGGCAGGGGGCGCGGGCGCGGCCGCGCGGGGCGGCGGCGGGCGGGCTGCGGGCGGCGCGGGGGCGGGCGCGGGAGCGGGCGCGAGGGCGGGCGCGGGGGCGCGCTAATGATGACGGAAAAACTATGCTGGTGTGATGTCACGAGTTTCTGCAAATATGTAGATGGTAATTCGAGTACCCGTGCTAAAATATTTACTAACACCGATCATAAATAATAATGTATTGATCAGTTGGTAATTATGATGCAATGAATGACGGAATAACGAAATAATGAGAGGCAAGGTAATGGGAGAACAGTAAGAAAACCAGTTTTGCCTACAACAAATTCCATATGGAGTTGCCTACCTGCATTCGGGTATGGAAACGAACTGACCACTACTCCATATGTTTGCTGGGTCGTGGTGTCAACAGCGGGGTAGTTGAGTTGGTTATGCTAGTCGTGATTGTGGAGGTGGTGATGCAGGAGAAATAAAGTTAGGGGAATGGATGACATCTTGTTACGGAGTCTGATGAACCCCCTCGGTGCTGATAGAAGATATACTGAAGAAGAAGAAGAATAGTGCTAAAGATACGAGTATACTGCTGAAGAATATACTGAAGAGTTAATTTCAACGATCGCACAACGTTTGACGAGTTTAGATATCGTCCAAGAGGCATACTCGCTAAGTTGTCGGCGACGTAAGCGTAGGAGTCGATGACACCCAGACTGCTACGGAGCCGGTAGCAACATTGGCGACGACGCAGAGCCTTCGGTTACGGCGTCGACCGCGCACCTACTGCGATAATTTGAGGGTTTCAACAGAGTATACAGCGCGGCATACACTGTCGGCTGCGGCTTGAGGCAGCGAGGCGAACCGCCGCAACCGCGGCCAACCGCAGACGTTCGTTGCTCCCGAACTCCATTCGCGCCCCTCCCGCGCCCCGCTGCTTCCACGCGCTCGCGCCGGGCGCGCTTTCCTCTTGCGGCGAACGGCACAGCGCGGCGAAATCCGGTGGCGATCGTGGATTCGGTGATAGCAACTTCTGGCTATTCGTGTGGCAATCGCGGATTCGGTTTCCGAGACTAGATGAGGGACGTAGATGAAGCGGGTACAATGAACTAGAAAATGACACACCGTAAGTGTCGCGTCATATGGGTCAAAAGTTTGGGGCACACTACGTTGACAGATGAGGGAAATTTTGTTAGTAAAGATGTTATACCGTTTGTGAAAATTTGGGTCAATTACTATAGGCAATGTTAAGGATGTTTTAAGAAGGGGATATGACGGAGGGATTTTGTGACTCAGAGGTACTGGCTGTTATTACAAATCGAAAACTGTATTCAGTTGGAAATTTGAAATTGTCTATATACAACCAGAGCAATGGAAGACAAGAAGTGGAGAGATAATGAACAAAGACTTATGTAAAGGTATCGTATCTATACAGAAGCTTTTTTGAGTGGGAGGGCTTGAAGATAACGTCTTTATGAAATGCAGAGACATGCGCAGGGATATGCGTTTCAAGTTACTAAATACAGACATTAGAACGGAATTTCGAAGTTGCAGACATTTAAAAAAAATAATTTTATATGACATTTGTAATTGTCTTTGAGAAGTGCTTGGTAATAATGAAAATTAGAACAACAGACGACCCTCTACAAGTACATACAAATGTCGAGCCCAATATCTCAATTTGTGTGCATCGTAATCTATAGCTGGAAGAGAACTCACTAATTTTGAACAGTGGATCAAAATTACAAACAAAATGCAAATGAAAAACAATAACTGACACAGTTATTGCGAAAGAAAACACTATTTTGTTAGTGGTCATTTCTCTCTCACAATGCCTGTATATATATCAGTTGCTTCAGAAGTCCAATCAGATTTTTCAAATCAATTTAGCTAATACAAATGACAATAGTAGGAGGAAAATTAAGAGTGGAAAACATTTTGGTAAAATTTGCACAATTTTCTTTAGAACATTAACTTATTTTGAGGGACTGCAACAGAGTCAACTCATTTAAAAGACGATTATAAAATTGACAATGTATATGTTGATAAATAAAGTCTAAATAAGAGGCAAAACAGTTTAGGATTCCAAGAAAATATATCAATATTCAGCTTGGATGGTCTTGAGATCTGAATGTAAGACCAGATGTGGAAGTAGAAGCGTAAAGAATTCGTCAAAATTAATTTTTACCCCTTATGATTCAATGTGTCTGACTTTTTTAGAATAATGATCAGATAGATGAATAGAAATCAGAATAATGATGCTTTTAGGGGTGGTGAATGACTATGAAGCAACGGAGGAATTATACGCCAAGGAATCTCAAAAATCTCAAGAAAATCTGACGTGAAACCACTCCGTCCACCACAAATTCCACATGGTTACGCAGAGGTAGAAAGCCAACGCGGTGGCCGCCCCTCTACTAGTTTTTCTCAAATCCTAACAGAGCAGGTCCTAACTCTCGCGATTGTGGGTGCAGAGTCGAAACCTCGTCGGCCGCAGCACCCAAACGAAACCTGCTTCCACACTAGCGATCTTTCCTCTTTTTCCTCCACTCTCTGTTACGCCTCGCAGCGGCGATAGCGGACGGGGTGACAGCGGGAGCGGCGGCGGCGGCGGCGGTGGTGCGTTGGTGGCGGCAGCGGTTGCGTTTTTTCTGCTCTTGCAGTGGCAACCCATAACCGCGACTTTTTGATACGGCGCGCCCGCGGCGGCGGTGACGTTGGCGGCCGCGGCCGCGCGCTAACTCGGTTATTAATATCGGGAATGCGCTGCCCTCGTTGCGGGACCCCAAACTACTGAGCGCGAGGTGCAGCACACCATCCGTCTGAAGCCGCGCTGTCGCCTTTTCAAAGCCCGGTGCACGGATGTTTTCTAGTGAGTGCGAGGATCAGAAAATAAATTTAAGTATAAAATAAAATTGATATTTACTTCAGAATGAAAAATGGTATTTATATTTATAATTTTAATACACTATTTTCAATTACAAAGGCATAATCCTCTTCCTTTACTATGTTCAGTTACTGAGTACGGCTGTCAAAATCGTCATTATGATTCAAACAATATCTGAGCAGAACCTCTGAATTATCCTGAGTCTAGACATTGACAATTAGAAAAATTAAAATTAATTTATAATCTTGATACTAATGCAATATTGAGCAAACTGAAGAGCAAACGATACAATTTTAGAATAAATATTATTGCAATATTACACACGTGTACTTATTACCTCTGTATACGTATGAACAGTACTATCTTTAACCGTATATTAATGTCATTTATTGTACGTTGAAGTTGAAGGAATAGATTTTTACAGTTTTTAGAAGATTGCTGGTTGATTGGAAGATTGCTTAATATAAAACCGGAACCCGAAGAACAATTCTTAAACCTGAGCCCTCCGGGTGCATCGCGGGGAAGTGGCGACCACTGCCACTGCCATTGCCTCCGCCACTGCCGCCGGCAGCTCACTCAATTACTCGCGACGGGCTTAGAGCGTGCGCGCTGCCTGCGAGGGCGGGGCGGGGGCAGGGGAGGAAGGGGTTACAATTCACGGACGACTGAGTTCCAGGAAGCCCTTGGCGAAGCCGCTAAGGGGAGACGGGTAGCTGGGATGTGGGTTTGTGGGCACTTGTGGGAGTGCGTTTGATACTGAAAGGGGGGAGCAGAACGCTAGGGCGGAGGGGTATGCAGTTCCGGGAATTATGAGAGGATTTAGACATTTCCCTTAGTTATGCATGCAATATATTGGAATATGTAATCCCAACAATGTGGAATTGCTCAATTAAAAATACATTTGCAATGAACGTTTATAGTATGCCTCAGTCACTTTCACGAATTATTGTTATGCTGTCGTTCTTCATTTATAATATTTTAATTGTAACAACTCAATGTTTTAATGATTCTAACACTTTTTACTTTCTTGCGCTGACTTAGTAAGAAGATAAAGTATTGTAATCGTGCGCCCAAAAAACAACACATTTATGGCAGAAAAATACTTAGTGCCAATCCCTGGTAACAAAAAAGTGGATAAATCTTGTTCCTATAAATTACTTCCTCTAACTCACTGGGTAATCAGAATCCATTGTTTGAGGGTCCTTGAAATCGAAAAGTCCATTGACGCAAAAGTCTATCTTTCCGTTCGTGGTGAAAGTTAGTGTCTTTATTGTTCCGCTGACTTTCTCCGAAATTGATATTTTGAGATTCTCTGTTTCATTTAAAAGAACTCGAGGTTCTGCGAGTTCGAAACGGATATTTTGGTTTCAGGAGGTTCTTTTCACGAAGTCTCAATGACATTTTCAAAGGTTTCTCTAAAATGGCTCTTAATTTGTTGATTCAACTTCGTCTTCGTCTTCGGGCAGCGAAAAGAACGCTCAAGAGACTGGTGCGGTTTCATTTTCTTTAAAATCCCTGTTTTTTCGAAAATTGCAAATTGCAAAATTGCAAATTGCAATTGCAAATGTTTTAGGCGTCTTCTTACAACTACAATAATTAAGATAGCGTTTTTTCCTCAATGAAATCTGTTCTTTAAAGACGATCTTGAAATAAGGTAATTTAAAATTTTGCGAAAATATGAAAAAAAAATTGTGGTTTTTTAAGTGAATTATAGACAGTGAAAAATTATAATGCCTTTTTTACATTTTAAACAAATATTTTATATACATTTTTTCTTCATATGCATTAAAGAACGGTAAAAAATTGGTGATACAGCATCACGTATACATCACATGTAAACAAGTACGGATAAGTCATTTGAAATAACTTTATATATTATTTAAAATTACTAATATGCCTGATTCGAGAGCATTAATTGTTTTATTTAATTCTGGGTGAACAGTAAAAGCAACGCAGTGCAACAGAGCGTTTAGATAAAAGTCTCAGGCCGACAGAGTAATCAGCAAACCGTTTCCCCTCTTATTCCCCTTACACAACCCTATACCAACCCATCATCAACCTACTCCAGAGGCGAGGGACCTCAGGGACATTTCTCCCACCGTAGTAATGAGCTTTCCGTCGGCCACGGTCAGCGCCCGCGCGGCGTGTGGAGGGCATTGTGTTGCGGGAAGGATCGGCGCGGGGCGCGGAGGAATAGGGCGTGGCAGGATGCGGTGAGGTGGGGAGAAACGAAGTGGTGGGAAGGGGAAGGGGAAGGGAACGGGTGGGGAGGGGTTGGGGAACGGTGAGGGGAAGAGGGTGGGAAGTGGTGGAAACCGGCACTGGAGAGCGTGAAGTGGGATTGTGAAGGGGTGGGTGGGAAGGGGATGGGAATGGGTGTGAAGAGGTTATATGGGGTGTGTGAATGGGGTAGAAAGGGAGTGGGAAGGGGATGGGAAGGAGTAGAAAATGGTGAGAAGAGAGTAGGAAGGGAGTGTGACGGGGGCAGGGAAGGTGTGGGAAATGGTGAGAAGGGATGAGGCAAGGCGGGAAGGGCCGGGCCACGTGTGATGGGGTAGGGCAGTGAGGGATAGAAAGTTATGGAGCGGGGAGTAATAGGCCGCTACGGGAAGGGACAGGGTGGAGAGGAACTGGGCGAGGCAGGGAAGGGAGAAACGAAGCAAGGTGTAGCAGGACCAAAAAGGAACCAAACGGAGCGGGGCTCATGGGGCGGAATAGGACGGGGAGGGGCGAGGGGAATTGAGGCAAGATGGGGAGTGGAGGGATCTGTGATGGGACATGAACGGGAAAGGAATGGCACGGGGTGGATGAACAGGACGAAGCAGGGCGTGGAGGGACGAGACAAAGCGTGCTACGTAAAGAGAGGAGATGGTGAAAATGAACCGGGAGGGTTAGGTTGGAATAGAGGGGAATGGGGAGGGATTAAGCATGACGATACAGGGCGTGGGGAATAGGGCAGAGTTTGGCGAGGCATTACAGTAATGAGACGGGGAGGGGCGGAGAGAAGGAGGAACGCGGCGGAAAGGAACTCAGTGGGGTGGACAAATACAGGGGCGGGGCGGGATGAATCAGCACAGTGTTGGGGATAGTAACTGGGGACACTGTAATTTGCTTTAAGGCAATAATAATATAACAATTACAACAATAAAGGCATATATAGTATTAAGTCTATATTTTCCAGAAAGTTTAAACTAATAAATAACCGACATTTTAATCACACTGCCCTCCACTTCATAACACGTCACCACACTTCAATGCAACTACTACAATCAATACAAATGATGTATTTAATATAGCATTGTGTTTAATAGTAATTATCACAATACTAATACTAATAGTAGTGGTAATAACAACAACAATAATAATAGTAACAATAATAATAATAATAATAATAATAATAATAATAATAATAATAAGAAGTGTGCTGAGGATGAGCGGGGACTGAGCGGCGCAGTGTGAAGCGGGCGCCACTGGAGAGAGCTGGCTGCTAAGTAACCGGGCGGAGCGGCGAGGGCCAGAGCGGGGCGATTTGAAATGAGACGGGCGATGCGGAATGGGGATGAACCGGTCGAGTCGGTTAGGAACGGAGCGGAGTTGAAAGGAACGGTTCGAGGGGGCGATGCAGCTCCGGGCTCCTCAAATTTGCGGGGAGGCCTAAACAAGACGCGGGCGCTCGCCCCAATGGCGCAATAACGCGGCGAGGAGGGCGCAGTGGCCGCCGCTGCCACCGTCGTTGGGGTCGCTGGCGTCGCCGCAAGGGACGCCGTGCGGTGGACGCCCCGGATTAAGCACAGTGCGGCCCGCGCCACAATTGTAGTACATCAAAAGCGGAAACGCCAAGTGCGGTGTTTGCCGCAAAGCGCTCTGGGTGGTAGCTGAAGGGGTTTAATTAATATTATCGCAACATTCAATTACGCTTTTTGATTTATTATTGTTATTTTCTATCTCCTAATAATGCCTCTAACCAATTCAGTTCATGCAGTGGTTTAATAATGTATGTTTTCTTCTTCTTCTTTCTTCCAATTTTTCTGTTTCTGGTGAAACAGAACTTATAGTTTTGACCTGGCCTCTCTCCTGGCATTCGTCTGGAAGTAAGCAGGGAAACTAAGGAAATTTTCGGTCAGAGCGAATTGGATTCTGTTGACAGGCAGAAGTCACAAACTCATCGATGCTAAACACATCTTGCAAATACTCATTTTGCATAATAATTATGCATTTTCTTCAAGATTGCATGGTATGTAATATTCCTTGCCGAATAATGCCTCTATGTGAACTTTTCGTTCACAAATGCATGTTAAAAAACAACACCAAAGCTGATCGTTGTGATTGTATCAATTTAACTAAACACATCTTTCTTTAAAAGTGACATTTCGATCTAAAAACAAAGAAAGACCTAAATGCAGTTTCCTGTAAGAGATTATCACGTCAGGAACATCTATTTTGATGAGATAAGTTCACCTTAAAAACAAACATAAAAACCATAATTTAAAAATGTGGTGCCTAAAACTTTGTAAGTTGAAGTAAAATTTGCTTCCTATCTTTGCCCGTCAAACTCTTGCATATGAATACTTTAGTAAAACCTTTAGATGAAAAGAGTTCTGCATTCCTTTATTTGCTTAAAAGTGTTTGAGATTCAGTTCTAAAAAAGCAAAAAAGCAAACAGGAATGTTCATGAGCCCATCATATCAGAACATTTTTTAAAGGCGAAATGTTTGATGAAATGCAAATGGATAAATAGAAAGCTGAATGATAATACTTAAAAATGCATTGAATAGTTTTTCTGGCAGATTTCAAATCCTAGAACTTGTAGAATATTTATGGACTCGTAAACAGATGAGGTGCAATATATCGCTCAAAACAGCACTTTTTACAATCACACGCAGAATTTTCCCTAGTCGAGTTCCATTATGAAACTATTTTCACTTTGAAACCAATGATTTGAAAAGTTTTGAAATTTCAAATGGGTGTAGTCGATTTTTGTCACTGGCAAGTGATTTGATTCTTATTTTAAAATTCGATTTTGCTTGCTCCCATAAAATAAATACAATTTTTCCTTTTTCTACGCCAGTATTTCTGAAGAAATTATTTTTATATCAATAGAGGAAAAGCAAAGCGCAGTGTTGTCTTTTAACTACACACTTATATGGTTTCAATATTTAATCCAAAATGTACTCAATTAAAATAAATTTTTGCTACTTATTGTATTTGCACAAAACTACTTGAAGACTTTGATTTACAAAATGAGTTGAAAATGCTCTATTTATTTCACTGTTTCGAAGCGTTTTGGTTATTTTGAGTTATCATTTTTGCTATGAAGAAAACTCTCTATTTTACAAAATGAATGTTTTCGGTTTTCAAGCCCACTTCAAAATATAATATTACATAATGAAACTAAATTCTACTTTTTTATTGTGTTCAAAATAGTTTCTCATTGTGATCTAATCTCATACTACTAAGCTCTAATGGTTCAAAACAGTTTTTCTTTGTGATTAAAATATTATGGTCAAATGGTAAAGTTGACAACTTGCTGATCTCTTTAAAGTATTGGGTGTTATAGATACAGAAAAACTGTTTAACGGAAATTTTCACTAATTTAGAGAATATTGTGAATTTATGTGAATCATCTGGATACTTGGCACTCAGGTATAGATAATGAAACATGTTTCTATATTATTTACCTGTCCCAATCGGTAACGTTGTTTTACCAACATATTTGGAAATATTTTTACAATTCTGTGTTTTGATTTCAACCAATTTTGATTATAAATCTTTCAGTTATTTGTGTCTTTGTGAAAAGTGTCTCTATTTTTTCATTACTTTAGTGCATGAAGCGATCCGCCTCTTTGTCTGATCGTTTTTATTTGCCTCCTTTTGTGAGAAAATTAAGTTGTCGATACTCTGATTTCAACATTTAATTCAAAGATCTCTATACCCATTGTAGCTTCCTTTTGAACGGAACTAAAAAAGGAAAATTGTGATTGGAGTGCCATTAGCAAGTATTGGGCGAGCTCTGTCAAGTCCTTCGGCTAGGGTGCAGATAATAAAGTGAGTCAGAGGGGAGAACCCATTTAAAACAGTTGATAAAATCGAAACAGCGCAAACACGTCCCGTGGAAAAGACAAAACGAACAATAGCGCGGCGAACTTCCCATTTCACAAGAGCCTTACGTTCGCCGATATTGGACAGGATGTCAATTTGATGTGCTGTGTCTCTACATGCAGATTGTTAGCTGCAGCAACGAGAAAATCTCAAATATCGGTTACGCATTCAACAGTTTCTGGAGTTCACTGAGAGAGGTGAAAGATAATATTAATTGAAAGGCACCGATATTTTGTTGTCAATTTCTATGCATTATCGTTCGACACTTCCGTTTAAATGGTATTAGGATTTTGGAATATTCCATTTCATTTCATAATACAGACAGATAGTTAGTTCTTTCGTTTTGAAGGTAGATAAATGAGCGTTCGAGTGTAAAATGATCAATTCGTAACATTTTGATCGAAATCAAAATTATTAACTTTCATGCAGGATGGGAAGTATATCTTTCTATTTTTCACAATAGATTTACAAATAGACAAAAATGGAGATGATGACTCACTTGTGTGTAATTATTTGCACAGCTCACTTTATATAAACTGTTATAATTACAAGTATTTTTGAAAAGGAACCTTAGAAAGGGTACCGCAAACGTCATCAAACTTTTCTTTCAAGGATAATAAAATAAAACGAGTACGAGTGTCATTCGAAAAGGCGGGAAGCTATACCACGTCATTCAATTTTCAATTTACGTCACTTCGTCATTACTCGCAAGCAGGTGTCTTATTAAATTACAGTGCGCTTATTTACTTACTTTCTCAACTATAATGTATAAAAAACGTCAGTGGGAGGGTCATCGATATTTCCTCTTAAACAAAAGCTTCTGAGTAATTTTGCTATCCATTTAAAAACAAATATGAATATTCAATTCATAAAACGTCACATTTGAACGCCAAATTTTACTATTCGACTCGAAGTGCGATTCACAGCATTAAATGGCCTTGCTATACAACCATTTATAGGTCGCCAGATGTCTCGGGCCTCTTGAGCCTCTTCCCAATATGTTGAATAACAGTTCTCTAAATAGGCGGTTTAAAAAAAGCAGTAAATCAGGGATTGTGAGTATTTACGCAAATAAACAGGTTACGTAAGGCTTCGGGTTTCTTCCTAAATTTTCACGGATATCACGGCAGGGAGCGGACTCCAGGCTCACTCTTACAATGTAATTGTAAAATTAGTTTACTCTGATCTGGGCTGTCCGATCATGACTCATGACTCTGGCCGCGGAAGCCTACGACATCATTAGTTTACTCTGTTTCAATAACATTTCTTTAAAAATGTTATTATAGTTATAGTGTCCATAACTGTTGCGGCGGTATGCGACAGTTCAAAAAACGCGCCGAGACAACAGCGCGAAACAGCTTCCCCGAAGTTTGTCGGGGCGGCGTACCGGCAAAGGCGCAGACCAATGGAAAGCGAGCAGCTAGCGGGCGGAGCTGCAGCCGAGCAGGGAGGCCATGCGGGGTCAGGGAATAAAGCCGGGCACCGCCACCGAAGCAGGAGGCAGTATGTGCGAGAAGTCAGGCGTGTCTACGAGAGTCATTGAAGTTTTCGGATATATTGCAGCCTGGCATTGTGTTTGGATATTATATTGGATTATCTGTCAACTGTGATACACATTGTACTTCTTTTGGATATTCTGCTGTTTGTAAGAAATCTGCCTGAGGGCTGAATAAAACTTGTTGATGTTGTGACTTTGTTTTTATCCTGGATACAACAGTAACAAGCATCAACTGTTCCAAAAATGAAGTGCAAGTAAACTACAACGCAAGTTGAAAACAATCGTAGATTGGCTTCTTCAACGAGATTGATATCAGAACTGCGATTAATGAAATTTGGAACTCGGCGAAACTTCTTCACTTTTTTTAAAACTAAGCAATATTTATTGAAAACTTAACATTATTGGGAAGGACATCCATTAACCTCAGGAGTCCAGAAAAAATAAATGATTTTAAAGTGTCTGTGTAGCCCACTGTTATAAGCCTCGATCGAAAACCTAACTCGTCATGAGTAGGTACAACTCTACTACCAAACATTCTTATTTTGTCACAAAAGTTTAAAACGACTGCAAGACTCGGTGCAACAAATGTGAGACAGAGCGGAGCGTATTCACGACTTGCAGTGATAGCGTTACGATGACGCTCGCCGAAAATATCGCAATATTCATTTAGGGTGATGTGTGAACATATCTTCAGTACTCGTACTAAACGCACTCGTACTAAAAGCACTCGTATTAACGCACATACTTACTGAAAAACACCTTGAACAAATACATTTTCGAAGCTTTCCTGTTATCTGGCCCTTCAGATGGTAAGTGCTGCGATAAGCTGAAAATAATCGTAAACGAAGTTCTTTCTAAAATGTCATCTGAAAAGTTTTACGTACTTTTCAAGACGCGATTGTATGGAAAATACTGGTCATATTTACATAATGGCTGAAATTTTTCAACCTTATTTGATGTGTTCTTTCACAAACTACGAGCTTTTACGAAAGTACAGGGCCGATGTGCATCTTGGACTTACGACTTTGAAACAAGATGAAATTAAGAAATGAAAGTAGCATAGAAATGCACCATCAATAAACGTGTACCTCCAGTGAAACAACTCTTCGTTTATTTCGTTTCGTGAATACCCCTTCCACCAAGAACTCAACATAATGCTTCGTCGAAGTAAGAAAGATCGATTGATTTGTGGTCGTGATAAATCTTGCAAGTTGGCGACACTGCTAAACTCAGCCTTCTTCCCCGCCTTCGTGCTGAATCACCCAAAAGACGCACGGTGGCGGCGCGCGGCGGCGGCGGCGGCGAGAGTCGTTCACGGGTCATTTAACGCTCATTCTGACGCCCCGCGCCGCCGTCCTCTCTCCCGTCCTCGCTCCCGCCCTTTCGTCTCGACCGCGCTGAGAAGAGGATATTTAAGACACGTCACGTCCGGCAATTGGCACTCGGCTCGAGAAAACCCGCTCGGGTCCTCGTAATTAAGGCGAATCCAACGAAGAAGACCCGATCCCATGAACATCGAAGTTAATGCTTAAGAAGTGTGCAAATCGTCGTGCTGAATGAATATGATTAGCTCTTCTGCGATTCTCCGTCGTGATGGTGGCTGTTAGTCGAATTCTAGATGGTACATGAAATCATTGTATGGAGGTCCTCAGAATTGACGACTGATTTGGAGTATGTTCTCGCTAAAAGTCGAGAGATTGCACCTTCCGTCTTCCATATTTGTTTTGCCCTTTTATGTTTTGAAGAATTCAAGCCAATTTTGTAGCCCGCTGTCCGATTACTGGCTTTCAGAACGAACAGGTGGCAGGAAACAGTACGTTATCTTTTGATATCTAAAATGCTTTAATATGAACAGGAAATATTTTTTTTAATGTTATACGTAATTTCATGGTAACAATACGTAATAATACTACATTAGAGTTACCTAGCGTAATAGGATTCGCATTAGAACATTCATAAAAAAATAATATAAATATTAACTTGAGGCAACGAGTTAAATAAATTTTTTAGCTTCACGTTTTCATTGCAAATACCCGCCACGCCCTGTAGCACCCGGCCGCTCTATGTACTAGGCGCGACAGCCCGTGAACGGACTCAGGCCTACCAGCGACGTCTCTGCCTCGCGGCCATGCGTTAAGAGGGTACGTGTGGTTAGCACATAGACATCCCCACGCCGTACTCCGGTCTTCTCAACGCCACATAACTACATATATTGGGACATTGCAAGGAAAGCGCACCCTATAGGCTTGGCTTGACCGGGAATCGAACATGGGGCCACATATTGGAAAGCGGGCACCCTGACCAAGAGCTAGCCACGAGCCGCCCGGTCGCTGTACCTACGGTAATAAGTCAGTAGCACTGCGCGACAGTTGGGCGTCCGTAATTGGATATTGGTGAAGATCTGATAATCGCGGCAGATTATCGCCTTTCTGAGCGTCGGTGAACAAGGGAGCCAGAAGCAATCTGTTCTATTTATTTTTAATTACGGTTCAATATATTATGCAAGGCCCGTTGGTCGTAATTGAAATACCTTGGCCATTGTTATTCATGTAAAGAACAAGGTTCACGCAACTGCTTGTTGTGTTCAGAAAGACTGTGCAGCAAGGTAAATGGCCGCTCTGAAAAGCCTCGATAGAATGTGTGACGTAACAAGTTTCATTTTCGTCGGCGTTTTATTGTTATTTTTGTGTATGCTGCTGTTTCAGTTTCGAGATATGCGCAATGGAGATCTATAATGTCAAGGAAATGTGAAGTTATCACTTAAGGAAGATCAAAAGCGAAATGTAATTTAAATTTTAATTGAAGCATTTTTTAAAATGATATCCTGTTAGTAAAAGCAATCGTAAGAACATTTTACGGTCATTTTATTTTCCTAAACTGTGCAAAACGGTATAAATATTGATATAAATTCATTATTATGAAAAAAACACGAATATTTCTCAAAAATGTCCATGTTAATTTTCGCATAAATTAAATTCATCAAATCTGTAAATATGTAGTCCCTTTACATGAAACACGGGGCTCTCGTCTCTTGATTCAATCAATCAGCGCATGCGTGTTTGATCTCCGACAACGTGTTTTCTTATTGACTCAATTCCATAGATTAACTTCTCCCACAAGCACGAGCCTGAGCTTTTGTTCCGAGTCAGGTTATGCAAAGAACAACTTGAGGATGAATAAAAGATGGCGGCCTCGGGTCGGGCAAGGATCCAATAAACGAAAACAAAGGCGGCCGGGTAATTTATCGGCCGTCGCGATGGGCTCCCCCCTAGGAAGGCGCAGGGCCCGGCAGCGACTCACCTTGTTCCGGCTCACAATGCCCCGCGGCGAGGGACAGGCTAATGGCGCGCAACGAGGGCGTTGTACGCGCCCCGTTTCCGAAGAGATCTCGTCGAAACTTGGCACCGTCCTCCTCTTATTTGAGCTTGAAGGAAGAATTTGATACAATGATCGTCGAACGAGTGGGTCGATACTGCCTCGAACTCTGATAAATCGTTCTGGAAGAAAGTTAAGTAGTTTAAGATGAATAAAATTTCGTAATTGTTATTGCTCTATTGAATTAACTCGTGAAGATAAGAGAATATAATACATTGAATAGGATAAGAATAGTACAAAGAAACTCTGAATATAATGTACTTCTAACATGAATACTAAAGAAATACAAGTAATATACACACGTTTTTCTAACTAAAAATCTCGGAGTAGTCATAGAAAAGCAGTGTGAAGAAAGGCAGGATGTGCAGAAACAAAGAACAAAAATTGGTTTAATATTTGATCGAGTTTCTGAAAATACGCAAATCATTTGCAGACTTTAATCATCTTTGTCCCTTGTCAGAGGTATAAAAACAACAATTACGCGTGTGGGAGGTACTGAAAACGATAAGTAAGTAGGATGGCAAGCAGCTCGCAAAGAAGATGCGATAAATGTGCGTCTAACATAGATCACGTCATTCGTGGCAAACAGCATTTTGTGTGTACAATAATATTACTCACCAAACGAGATGTAAATGACACGACAAATAAACAGTTACTGAAACTTCAGAGAATATGCCGAATTTTTATTAACGACTCTGGTGAGAACTTGACACAATGGAACTAGTAGTTAGACCTATTTGAAATAATTTTTCAGGTCTTCCAAAATTATTATTGAATCAAATCGATTTAGGGAAACAACTTACCCTTTCAAATAATTTTTTTCAAGTTTACTTGAACGTTTTATGCACTTCTTAATGACGAAAAACATTTTTTTCTAGATATTCTTCTCAACAACCGATTTATTTTTCTATTTATACGCGAAGGATAAAATTTAACTTAGGTTGCATACGAATATCTACGAAGTCGTGATACTTTGACAGCTTGGGATGCGGTAACTCTCGGTACAGCAGGTGGCGCTGCCTGGCGCCCGAGGCCAGAAATAATGGCGTTTCCTTTGCCAGGAATTTTCTTTATGGTCCTATTGTTCGTCGTTTCTGCAGATAAAAAGGAGCAACAAAAAGAAATGAATCATTATTTAAGAACCACGATTGTCTATTTTATTCTTCCAGCAAGATCTAGCAAAGTGCAAATGCTAGGAGGTCTGAAATGTATGTATAACCCTTTCTTCATTGAATTTGAGGCAATACTTAGAGTTTTTTTCGTAAACCGTAAAAGTGAAAAAGAATAACTACTTTTTATTGGTATTATGTTTGTGGTGTAAAAAAGAAAAATACCATAAAAAAGGATATAATACGATTGCCATTTATAAGTAGTATATAAGGTATTTGCACTAATATTAACTCACTCCAGACAATGTGATGTAAATAAGTATTTACACGCAACATTTTCTTGTTACAAGTCTTATATCAATAACATGGGAGAAATTGTAGGGCAGAGAGAGTATTTTATTACATTTACAATTTTATTTCTTGACGTGTTCAGAGTAAATAGCATCCCTTTACAAATTTTTACTTTCTGACCTACACATTCTTATTGCTTTTAGCTGAGGTTACTGAAGTGCGCTATTATTATATAAAGGCTCGGAAAAAATCAGACGAAAATTTGTTAGGGTTAGGACACTAGAATGGTCATTCAGACAGCGAAGAATTCACCCTAGCTCTGCTCGCAACTAGCTTCGAAAATCCGCCACGGTAGGGACTGTAACCCTGGCACCTCCGGGTCAGCTACCGTGCGGACCAGGCAACGCTGTCGTTTCGCCTGCTTAATAAGTAGAATACATGCTTCGTGGTCGTAGTTTAGTCGCAGGGTAAGCGACGAGAGACATCCCGGGAGAAACAGCAGCGGGAGAGGGACTCTGACATGAACGCGTTCGCTCCCGAAACACGCCGCGAAGGCGTCTCCGCTTTCCGCCCCTGGGGCCGCGGTGGAGGGGGAAGCCGGCGGGTGGGTGGGGTTGGAGGCGGAGAGGACGAGGCAGTAGGAAACAATAGCCTATTGACGTTACCCAATGCGCCGTGCTCGTTAGATAATGGAATTTGCTCAGACCTCCGTGATTCGGCCCGCCCAGCTCCGAAATTTGCGTGGTAATGGTAGCGCTGGCATGCTGCACCTGTAGCCGCCGCTGAGAATGCGGGAGAAGTTGGCGTGAGAGGAAAATGGATAGAAGAGAGCAGAGAAAAACTGGACAAAGTAAAATTTCGTAATTGTCTGAGGGTTCCAGCCAGTACACACAAACTGGACAGTGACGTAGGCCGATGAAATAATATTTCCGAGTTTGAAAGCGTAAGGAACTTCACAAGCAATTTCAGATAGTGAAAAGGTGACAGTGAACTATTGGAAAAAATGGTATAAAAAGCACACACATTACTAGTAATTTGTTACGTAATCTATTTGAGTTTGTGAGGTAGTGTTTTGGTTCGTAGACAAAGTGGCGGACGGTAAGAACTTAAACGATGCGATGGAAATTCGAAACAAAAAGAAGCACCTTTTGAATAAAATGTTTGCCGAGTTGCCGAAATGTGATTTAATTGTGGATTATCCAAGTCACAATGATCATCAATGTAAGATTTGAAGGACGTAGTTACAGCTCACAGGAACTACATCGAGAGTGTTTGAAAAATTTGGTTCACCAAGTGCGAGAGAGATGAATTTATTACATAAGAGCGTTTTCAGTTTTATTTCGTGTCGAATGTTAATCTAATTCTGATAACACAATATCGCACAAAGTCCGTTGGACCAGGAATCATAATACCAGCTTCGAAGAGAACGGAAAACGGTGAGGATAAAAATCAACAAAATGAAAAGGAGCAGCGAGAGAATGACACCAATGATGTTACACTGAAAATCTACAGAATTGAAGCTTTTTCACTCCCAACACCATTCTTTAAATTACAAGTCCTTCTTTACTTTTAGAGACTATTTAAAGGAATTGGAGCGCACAACTTGCGGCACGAGCAGAACAGTGTGGCTCTGCAATGGAGCTGTGTAGAATCGACGAAGTCCAGCGCAGGCGGTGTACCCAGTAGTTGGAGACAGAGCAGTTTGCTACGAGCAACACAGTTCCATCGCGAGACAATTCGTTACGGAGACGTAATTCCGCACCGACGGCGCAGGGCTCTCGCGGGGAGCCAAGCGGAGCGCGCGAAACGACGCGACGGGGCGGGCGCGGAGGGCGGCGGACGGGAGCTGCGAGCAGAGCGGAAGTAGGCGGCTGGAAAGCCTAGGAAGGCATAGCCGTAAGGCGAAGGTACGTGGATGTGAGAGAGGAGGCGGTGAATAAGAAGATAATAAAGGGGATAGACATGATGGACAGTTGGAGTAGAATGGTGAAAAAGGAGGCGGGAATGCTAAGGGCAGAGGAGCAAAGAGCAATGAGGCGAAAAGAAGGGGGTGAAAGAAAGGGTGGCGAAGGACGGGAAGGTGAGGAGCGAGAATGAGAAAGACTGGAAGGAGAAGGGCGGAAAGGAGAAGGGCGGAAAGGAGAAGAGCGGAAAGACGAATGGCGAAGGGAGGCGAAGGGACGGAGGGCGGGAAGGCGAAGGATGGGAATGGGAAGGGTAGGAAGGCGAAGGGCAGGGAAGGGAAGGGCTGTGAGGAGAAGGGCAGGAAAGAGAAGGATAGGGAGTTGAAGAGCAGGGATGTGTAGGGCTGGGAGAAGGACAGAGAGTAAAGTGCAGGGATATGAAGGGCGGAGAGTTGATGGGAAGGTTTGGTGAGGGGCAAGGAGGTGAAGGGCAGGGAGGAGAAGGATAGGGAGATGAAGGGAAGGGAGTGAAGGGCAGAGAACTGAAGGACGATCAGGTGAAGGGAAAGGGAAGTGAAGGGCAGAGTGGTGAAGGGCAGGGTGATGAAGGGCAGGGTGGTGAAGGGCAGGGAGGTGAAGGGCTGGGATGTGAAAGGCAGGGGGTAACGGGAGAGAAGGCGAAGGGTGGGGAGGTGAACTGCAGAGAATCGTAGAGCGAGCCCACGAACGGCAGAAATGCTACTACCCGAATAGACTACGAATAAAACGGCAGTGATTTGGAACAAAGGGTTGGCTAGGCGGTGGATCCGGCGAGAGCGAGAACGCGGCGGTGGGTCGCGAGAGTTGAGGGAGCGCGGGAGGGGCGGGGCGTGGCGGTTGGGCTGGCTCCGCACCTCGATTGCGATCGGCGCGCAGAGCGGCGTGACGTGATGGACTCGCGCGTGGTGCTCGCTCGCCGTGTAGAATTCGGTCGCTCCCATTAAAGGCATTGCGGCAGCGCGCAAACAGGTCCGTTTATTACCCAAGACACTTCCGTCGCGCCGCGGGCAGCGGCCGGGCGGCGCAGGGCGAGACGGGGCCCGTGAGCCGGATAATCCGCCTGGGCTTCGATATGCGAAGCGAAAGGGAGCGGAACAGCCGAATCGCGCAGAATCCTCGGGAGTAATTTGTATCGGAAGCGAGTGAATGCGCAGGTAATCCTGGGTTATGCGAGTGCGTAGGACGGTGTTTGGGAGCGGCCCCTTCTTTACTGACTGTCGAGATTACTTGATGCGCTTTGTGGATCTCGGTCACATCGAACGTTTTTGAAGAGTACGCCGTGTTGACAGTAGTCAATCTTGTCAGTGGATTTGTGCCCTTTAGGTTACTGCAAAAATTCTGTACTTTCTCTTGGGTTTGTGACCTACTCTCTTTTCAAATGTACTGGGTCGCCCTTCAGCATGGGTTAAGGCTGGTGAAATCGTTTTCTGTGGGACTCGATGGTTTTGATTTGAGAAGTCAATATACGAGTAAAATGTAACATGGAGATCAATATGACGATGTTCTTATTTGATGAGTTGCAGGGGAATTATATTATAAAATATAATTAAATATATATACATATATACCTATATATATATATATATATAGGTATATATGTATATTATAAACGAACATTATCAAAATTATTTCACTTTATTTTGCTAAGTAAATGACTCCGTTAAATTTAGTACCTTGTGATGATTGTAACGTAAAACCATTTTGGAACTAACATGTTGGTATGTGTGCAATAATGAATATTTGCGCATACCTTCTTTGTTTGTTTAGAATTAGTAGATTGTTTACTATTGTATTATTGGAAGGTTTACAGGACAAATACATAACGTTTGTGGTAGCGTAATGTTGCGAAACACTTTGTAGCTAGTTATAAAGAGAAAATATTACTAGATGAATTGTTTTTTGAGCTTATTGTTAGTAAATTATTCTTTACTATGTTTTATCTTGCACCTAAATGTTTCATGCTTATTTACGTTCTAACATTATAAATTATCTATCAAAAATGTCAACTACTTTATAACCATATAAATTATCAACCACTTCATCTCAACTACATCGTCTTCCTCACTAATTTACAAAAAGAACTGCTGTTCTGTATGGTTTGTTCAGCAGCATTTTGCTGCTGCAGGCCAATACTAATTTACTATTACTAAAAACGTTATACTGAATTTCTCAAAGTTGCAAACCATTTATTAGACATTTTTTTTAATTACTCAGCGTATTTTTTGGCATCACAAATTAATTTATTATTTATTTAATAGGTAATTATTACAAACAAATTAGCTTACTTGATCCTATGTGGCAAGCCTTTAAGCCATTACAATACCTAAATCCTTTCGCGTTCTAATCTTTCGAATTCTGGTATTCACCCCAAATGGTCTCTCCATCGCATCAAAGCCGCGGAAAAGAGACCATAAGGCACGGCTCAGGAAAAAAACCGATGAAGGGGGGAAAACCTGCCGTCAGAAGCTGAGTACATACTAATCTATCCGACATTTATTTTAACTATTTATTTTCTGGCGCGGACGTCCCGCCGTCTCCTGCCAGTGCTTGGCCTCAGCGCCTGAAATCAAACAGCGCCACAGAAGATCGTTCGCACCAACGCCTCTGCCCTTATATTTTCGATCCCCTCTTACCTTCCCTCTAATGTGCTTATTATTATGCCAGTTTTATTTTATTTATTATATTGATCTGTTACTTACGAATTGACTACGACTTATGACTTATTTCTTAACTGTTTACTAACTTAACATAAAATTACTGATTAACTTACTTATTGTTAGCTTATTGACTTATTTATTTCTCTCCAGACTAGGCTCCGCTCAAGTTAACCGGTGCTGTTTTCCCACTCCCTAATTTCAGTTTCCCTAAGCGTCCGAACCTTTCCTAAAAATGTTCCTAATTCTTTCATAAATGTATAAATTTAGACCTTCACAAATTAATATATATATATATATATATATATATATATATATATATATAGAGAGAGAGAGAGAGAGAGAGAGAGAGGTACAAAAATGGAATACCATTTTTATGTTGCTTGCAACTACGCAAAAAAAGAATTGTAAAATATTGCATAATATGAAGGTCAACTACTGGTAGGTAATCACTGATGAAACGCCAAATATATAATACGACTCAAAGCGCTTAGGAAACGTTATTTTTGACGAAAGTGTATTCTTTATTGTTTCGCAGATGGGGTGGAAATTTGTAGTACTTCCCATAATATGTAATAAATGTTAAATAATTAGTCCAAATTACAAACATGTTCAGTTTGCTTGAAATGTAAAAACAATGAAATAAATGATTAATACTGCATGAGAGAGATTTTCATTTACAATAATCACACATGTAACGCCCTTTGTCATAACTGGCACAATCTGCATGTGATTACATTTCGCACATTTCACACATAAACCATTATTCCTTCTAGTGTTTGCTGAAAACTTTCCAGAACAGAACAGGTGCTGTACATCTTGATTGCAGCTGCCAGTATTTTCTGGAATGCAGGAATCTATGGAAAACCGTATGGTTTTCCATAATTGTAACACTTGCATCATGGCACTCAAGACCTAATAATAGGCAGAGTGCAAGTGAAAACCAGACAATCAATACATGGTTACTAACCTCAATGAATAAGCTCCAAACTAATAAATTCCACATTCATAAAAATATTAATTTGTGTGTTACACAAAGGTTTGTCCAGAACGACAAAAGGTATACACATCACCCAACGCATAAAATTTCTACCGGCCTTCTGAAACAACTAAGTTGGATTGGCAAAATGCATGACGGTGCACCGTTTCGAGACCTTTTCACCAAAGAGCAGTACCTGAGAAGCTAGATCATGAAGTAGTCCATATTGGTGCCCCAATTCCACGTTTATACTTCTTCTTCTTCTAATAATTGTATTTAACAGCAGCATTCATTTTTCATCTATTCCAACATATTTCTGATAATGAGGATGGGGTCTGATGATTTTCTGAAATAATTGCAGAATGAACAGCGTGGTAGTGAATGCCGTCCCATGAGTGTCGGCGGGGCGGGTCCTGGCGAAGGTAGAGGTGTCGGCCGCAGAGGGCGCGGCCAAGTAAGGATTCGTCCTTCGCCGGAGCCTTCCGGATTCCACCTCAGAGCGCCGCAGTTCTTTTCGAGTTCAGCGTTCATGTTTGGCTGAGGCTTTGTGCTCTTGACCTGAATGGAACTTGATAATTACAGGTCCGGGAAGCGTGTTCGCAGCAAAAATTCTTGTGAATATTTGGCGTAAGTCACCGAACGAAATTGTTTTTAATTGCTAGGATATTGTAGATATAAAAGTCAAATAGTTATGCTTTTGAGATATGGAATGCTTACTTTTTAGTTGCGACACATGCTCGTTATTCGTATCTATTGAGGTTAACATTTTCAATTCAATTAAGCTATTGTTTCTCATATGGCGCAATATAGTTGTTTTTTAGTTCGACTGAAAATGAAAACAAGTTCGGCTCGTGCACGTGTAATATTTGGGAATACAATTTTAAACAATAATTAACGAGAAAATAATTCAACTGAAAAGAGGCTAATAATTCAAACTCTAGAATAAAAAAAAATATACGCATAATGATTGCTATTTCTAAAGCATATGTGGAAAAATAATGAAAATGATGTTTAATTAAAAAACCTACGTAATACTAACTATACTATAGAATATAGATGCGTAATAGCAATAGGAGAAGATAACATGATAAGTGGAAAAGTGAAAAAATTAAATATAATAGAAGTGAAAGATACCATTAAAATATAAAATTAGATGTGAGATAATGTAAATCAAAATAAGATGCTTTAATTCAGATAATATTAGGCATTTTATTGTCATTCTTCCAAACCTCTTCGGCAATATGTGCATATGCTTTCATTGTCGCCCTTCAATGTTTTTGTCTTTCTGTCTTTACTTCTCGAACATCAGCACATTATGCGCTCTCACAATGAAGATAATGGTCCCTTGTTCCTTTTCGCACTTCTACATATCTGTAATGAACAATTCAACATTTATTTCTTACCCCTGAGTAGATCAATATCCGTTTCGTTTCATTCTTTAAAAAAAAATCGTATTAGTGCCTCAAAACACTCCTTGGACAAACACAACGTGAGTGTGTGTGTGTGTGTAAGCACAGCTTTCATCTTCTCCGCTGCTCGATTTTATAATTTCTAATTATAACATTACATAAGCGTAATCAAATAGATGAAATTAATCAAATACCGAGATTAGTAAATTAATTTAATTCACTACACAAAACTGCAATTCCGACGACGAGTTGGTAGAAACAATGAAAGATCGTGAATCGAATTCGTGAATAACCGACAAAACGAAATAAAAAAAAAAAAATGTTATGACCAGGTGTTTACATAGTTCACGACTCCGGCGGCAGAGCGCGCGCGGGCGCCGGGGCAACGCGCCGCTTTCAAAACACGGAAGACGGAAACGGCAGGAAGCCGGCTGCAGCAGGAAGGAAGTGGTGGGCGGCGCGGCGCCGGGGCGTGCCGTGGGCGGGGGCGGCGGGGCCGCGGTTGCGCCAGCGCAAGCGCGAGCGCGCGCGCGTGCTACAAACCAGTTGTGACCTCACTCCAAATACCGGACCGGTCCTGCGCAGCGGGCGCCCCGCGCGCCGCCGCCCCCATAGCGCACCTAGCGCGCCCTGCCGCGCCGCTTCCGTCGCTGACCCCATTCCCCCGCCTCCCGCCCCCTCCCTGCGCCGGCCGGCGCTTCGTCTCTAAGTTCAAGTTGGCGCCGCGCCGCGCCGTTCGAAAGCACGGGCGGGCCCCCCAGCCCCCGGGCGGGCGCAACCTTTCCCTCTCGGTGGACTCATTCACGTACGATTGTCTAGCCCACTTCGGCGCCGTATTCTCTCCTTCGCTTGTTCTCTTTCTCCCCCCTCTCCCTCTCTCTCTTACTCACTCTGTCTCACCTGAATGCTTGGGCAGGGAGAGAGGGGTTGATTGTAAAATGAGTGTGTGGTGTAGGAGTGCGAATGACAACTGGAGAAATAACAGAAGATTCAGACAAATAAGAACGATAGAGGATGAAGATGGAAGATCCAGGGTGTAAGGCGCTAAGGAACTAAGATGTTAAGGACTAAGACGCCATGGGTGTGAAATGCTAAAGGGACTAAAATAATAAGTGGGTTAAAGATGAAGTAAGAGATGAGCTTTTCAACCACTAGTTGCGAAGTAAGTGGAGGGGAAGTCCTGGAAGAGCAGAACGAAGCGGGAATAAGAGTGGCTGTCGAGTGGGAGGAGCGTACGTGATCGGGCGATGGAGTTTCGGGGAAGAGGGGAAGGAGCGGCGGGGAGGAGGGAGGCGGGAAGCGGCGGGTTCGCACCGGGCGGCGTGGGGCGTGCGGCGGCGGGCGCATTGGGCGTCGGTGAACCTGCCACAAGGCCTTGAACCCGTCTCCGCCGCCGCCGACGCCGCCGACGCCGCCGCCGCCTGCGCAACGGGGCGCTCAGCTGATCGGGCGCCGCTTACTTTCGATGTGGGACGTCCAATGGTGAAATGTACTATTCCCTCATTATGTTGCGCAAATGTTAGCCCGCGCGCCTGATTACTGCATGTCGAAAAAATTCGATCGAACCGGAACGGCACTGGGGCTGCGGCGGAGGCGCGAGGGAGTTGAACGCCCCGCCCGCTGCATTCCGCTGCGTACGAGAGGCGGGCGCTGGCGGACGTTGGCGGATGAATGGTCCACAACTTCAGCTACTGCGTAAAAATCGGGAGGAGACGACAAATGAGAAAATGCCCGAAACGGGGTTGGCGAATCTTGAGGATTCTCCGAAATGAAAACAGCATGCAATGAAAGTCAGGTCGCAATGAATATGTGGCGAATAGATAGCTCGTTGTTATCCGCATTCATAATTGAACTCAATATGTGTCTGAGTTATTGGTTAAGGACAGATCCCAGAGCTCAAGAAAAAACTTGTACAGATTGCACTTATTCTAATAGTACGTCACATGCAGTTTTAATTATTTTTTCTTTAAATAATAATAATTATAATAAATACTCACTGAAAATATAGGGTTTTATATTGCAAGAACCGAAATCCTATTGGACTTGACAAAGAACTAGTATAAGTTCAGCAAATGCCAAAGATGAAGAACGCTAAGTTAAATTCAAAATGTAATGTAGAGGAAGCACTGAATGAAAGAGAGAAAATGGAAAGAGAGTGAACAGAAAAATGAATAATAAAGAATGCCCTGTCGACAGAAAAAATAAATTAAAAGCTCATAGATAAAATACAAATTTAATATAAACAATTAAACAGTGATGTATTATTATTATTACGACTGAAATTTATTAATAGTGATGTAAATTATATAAAATATTAAATTATAAAATACTGTCAATTATTAATTTATTTTTAAAATTAATTAATTTATTAATTTATTGAGTGAAATACTGATATTTTTTCAAACGAATATATCTACATTTCTAGTGCAAATGCGACTAGATATTGAAAGAAAACTGCAGCTTCCGGCGTTGTGATGGCTGTGGCTGTGGTTTTGTTCGATTCCTAGGAACTGGGGAAAAATACGAAAACAATGACTCTCTTATCAGATGTTTGGACTATATTCTCATATGCAATACGTCACGTGCTTTTTGACCCATCTGTCGTCATGCGACCAGCGAGTAAGAAGCTCCAGTATTCACTTTTGACGTTTCAGAAAAACAAATTTTGCTGCTCCTGAGCTCCATTTTCTACGACAATCGACAGAAGCAATGTTTGATGCCCTAGTTCATATGTAATAATAGAAACGTTTCATTCTCTTAAAAACAAAGTTTACGAAGTAACGTGCGATAGGGATATTCTATCCTAAACATTTTTTGATTAAAATTTCCCCCGAAAGAGAAATTGAATCGGATGAGGAAGGTAACAAGTTATTTCTTGCCATTTTCAGGAGGAAGAAAACATTAAATAATACTCCCACATATTATATTATCCTGTCCAATTCTTATGTGTGAATTCACTAATGATAGCCTAAACAGTGTAATGCCGTAATTACTTTCTTGACAGTATAATTTGCCTTGTCTTAAAGAACAACTTTCCCACATTAGAAAAAAATTCCATTTTTGACTTGTTCCCTTTCTCATGCTGATTCAATTGTAGAATAGAAGGAGTTGAAGGAGAAGGAATTAGTAAAGTGAAAGAGAGAATGTGAAAGATTCCGGAGGCCAGGAAACGCATGACGGTGATCGGCTGAGTTAAGCTGAGAGTCAGCATTGCCGCTGTCTTTGCAGCGACTATAACAGATAGGTGCTTTGTGTCCTGACGGTGGCGCATTTTTCGTACTAGTTACAAGGCTAGATCGTGTCTGGGGGAGAATTCTAGCAGCCGGATGCTCTGATCGACAGCTTTGTGTGGTTTCTCCGATCAACACCTGGTGAACATCGGAGCAGTACTAACGGTCCCCGAGCCCCGTGGGTTCTTTCCTTTCTCTTCCATGTCTTATCTTCTCCCGTTACGCACACATACATTTCATGTATTACACTACTACACATGCTGGGATCTGAGAGCTTGTCCGTCTGGGGCGGTGTCCTGTTGGGGAAGTACTTGGAGAACTCAAGAATACGTGTAGGTCGGCACTGGTTCTCACCATCCAGCGGAAGAGGAACACCGCCATCTCCAAACATACAAACATTCACTACGCTAGCTAGAGCAATGGCAGTTGACGTGACTGGAAACAGTCAATCAATCAATCAAGCAAGCAAGCAAGCAAGACGGGAGTCTGGCTGAGGACATCGTGCTCACAAAACCGTATCTCATCACGCTCCCCACCCACCCACCAACCGCAGTATCGAATCTGAAGAAGCGATCAAAAAGTGAGAACAGCGCTACGCTATGCTCAAATGCCGGAGCGAAACACTCCTTTTTTTCCTCTCCAGCAACCAAGCACCTAACAACAGCAGCAGCAGCAGCGACGGTAGCGGAAGTGAGGTAATCCGGTGGCGCAACCCGGTTCGTTGCCCCGTTCTGGGGAGCCGACCTCTCCCGTCTGGCGAAATGAGAGAACCTCCGCGACCCGCGCGCGATATTACGAAGACCCAGTTTTATAATCAGATTGTAAAATGGAATGAACCTTCTCCTCTCGGATGATTCCTTTCTCCCTTTTTCATGCGGCGACCGGGGCTTTGTTGCGCGTCCCGCAACGCGGGCAATCAAGACGTTATGCACTCCCAGCGACGTTCGTTTGTACATTAATCTCCCATCCTCTCTTCATTAATCACGCGACGACGCCACCGCTCGGCCCGTGCTGGTCGGAGCGAAGCCCGCGGCTTTCGCGCTGAGGGTACCGCGGAAACCCTCTCGGGCAGGCATATTCAGTGCCAAGAGCCATCCAGATTTCGGCATTTGCCTTTGATTTCTTGGTGTTTATATACGATATTATCGTGTAATAATAATATATTATACGATTATTGTCTGCGTGTGTCTAGAGAAGGTATTATTTTCCATGAATCAGACCGCATAATACGAATCAAATTATCTTGTTTCGTAAGAACTAATGAACAATTTGTACAGACTTAGTGTTTAATAGTTAAGTACTTAAAAATCATATTTTCCAACGTTTATTTTTCTTTTTTTAGATGCTTGGAAGTTTATTTAGTGACACGTATATTATACGATTATTTATTTTATCACATATAAAAATATAAATTGTATTCTAAGAGTTATCACTTTTGAAGTGTGTGGGGAAACCTGCCCGTTAAATCTAACAAAACAACCTCGTGATTAGTGTATGCATGTGTGATCCTTATTCTCTAGAAGCACGCTCGTTTCTGCTGTTGAACCGAGTGTTTGTACTCTCCGCTTTCGATGTTCGGATTCTTGTGTGACATTTTCGTACATTGTGTCACACGAGGTCCACGACCCATATTTTCTAGCATGGCGCACCCCGCCCAGAACCACGGTCCGGCGACGCCCTATAGTCTCCCGCCCACCTGTCCCCGCGTTTCCAGCGTTGTCGCCTGCACCATCGCCCTCTCATTATATCGCCCACCCGCGAGAATTCTATCACTTACCGCTGCCACGGTGGATTGTGAATGTGTTATTAATTCATGCCTTATCCAAATACATCAACAAAGAAAAAGAATTGTTTGCGCTTTCATCTGAATGCTAGTTCTGTTACATGGACTGATATGAAATTATCGAAACACATTGTGTACGAGTATAAGTATTTGATACACACGCTTTGCACATGTATCGCTAAGCCTCTGATTAAATATAACAAGAAAGAAGGACGTAGAGTTACATTAGGCACATTATCTCAAATTTTGGATCAGATAATTTGTACAACTACAACATATGTTTAACTGCCAGTAGCCGTCTGTTTATGTTCAGATGTTGCAATAATACTGAGATTTTGTATGAGTTGTTTCTGTTGTTCGTTCTCGTTAAACAATGTGTTTCTGAGAATAATCTGCTCTAGCCAAAATGTAGCTCTGAAATGCACATTATTTTTAGATAGACTGTGTTGATTAGGTGAAGTCTATTAAGGTAGCATTAGTCTCGGTTCGCCTTAAAAATAAGTAACGCGTTTGCAACAGGTGCATGGAGACTAAGCATGTTACATAGTGAAGTAAATTTGAAATTAATACCATGAAATGTTTCTACTCAAGAAGTGAGGTCCTCTCCTCTTTTAGCAAGTATTTTCAAATCTGGGAAACTGACTCATAAGTATTTCAAGGTAAATGTAAGTAAAAGCACAACAAATTGGGAATTCTCCAGGACACATATTTGGAATTGATATACAAAAACAGAAAAAAATCAATTCAATTTAATCAGTCCAATTAATCAGCATGAAGTAGTCATATTTATTAATTATGAATAAAATAGAACATAGAAAATTAAATAAAAATAAAAATAGTGTAGACAAATAATTATTTTAATTCACTTGAGAATAGTACATTTGTTATTTCATATGTTCTTCATTCAAAATTATGTTAACATTTTATATTACAATGTGTCTAATTTGCTCAAATTACACTTTTATTCACAATAATATTCTGTAATTGTGGAAGAAGTAGAGTTTGTTTTCATGAATATATATTTTAAATCCAGGAACAACTTTTATCAAACCTTTTTTGAAATATTAAAACATTACAAAAAAATAATCCAGTACTTTACAATACAGCGGAGTTCATACGTGCGCGATTTTGCACGTGGCTCTTAAGATACTAGTAATGAAGCGTATTTGGCAATGGGGAAAGAGAGACAAGGGCAACGGAATGTTCCGAGAAAACCTGGATTAAGTCCACATTATTCACTAGAAATTCTTCGTGAAACGATCTGGACTTTTCAGCCGTGGAAGGCAAGCGGCCTAACCGTTACACTACGGGTCGCCCCATACACGTGATTATTGCCGGCTAGACAAATGTAGTTTAAAAAAAAAAAAAAAAAAAAACAACAACCCCACGGTAAAATTCTATTCTGTCACCCTTCGGAACATGCTTTATGTGCCATTGTGAACACGTTTATTTTTAATCATTCTCGGCTTTATTTTTCAAGCGCCCTCTCCTAATTTTGGCTAGAGCCGCCTCCTCTGTTAGTGGCCTTTTGTCCAAGACGTCCCGCTCCAGTTCACGCGCCACCGTCAGCGAAACAACCTCTCTCGCGCCACCCGGGCGCGCTCCTTCCTTCAGCGGCGTGCAGCGCTCGCCCGGCTGCCCGCCCGCCCACGCATGCCAAAGGGCCCGTGCCCGTAATGCCATCAAAGCAGTCCGCTGACGGATAAGCCGCTCCTTATCTCCGCGAGCATCGCCGCTCTCCTGGCTGCGGGCCGTCGCCCGCCGCGCCGGTGTTATCGCCCCATCGCACCAGTTACTCGCAGCGGGTTAATCCCTGGGTAATGTGTCGTTGTGGCGTAGCTTGGCGGGGGTGAGCGGAGCGCGGCGAGGCGTGGTGGGGACTCGCCCAATGGAAGAGGGAGGTCCGGGGTTGGGCAGTTTGATTCAGGGTGAGGTGAGACAGAGAGGCGGGGCAGAATGTGGCGGAGTGGGTGGGCGATGGTGGGACGGGGGGGGGGTGGATGTAGCCAAAGGGGAGAAGGAGGAAGGACACGGGAAGGGGAGGAGCAGGAGGGAACGAGACGGAACGGGACTGGAGAAGAAGATTCGAGACTGGACGAAGATTCGAAACGGAACGTTACGGGACGATGCGATGCTGAAGAGATGGGGGAAGAGCTGAAGCATAGAGATTCCAGGCAGGCCAAATATGAAAGATTGGAAGAGGGGCGATGTGGAGCAAAGTGGAATGGGTGGGGAGGGGAGGCGTGGAGCAGGGAGGGTACGCCGTGCCGCACTAAATATCCGCCGGGAGGCACCTCTGTCACGCCTCATGGAGCATTCGAAACAATGGGAAAAGGTCGGCGTGGAGTGAGGTGGCGCCGCGTGGCGTGGGGGTGCTGAACGTAAGGTGCAGTTTAACGGAGTGTTAAAGCGGGGCGCCTCGCCGACACCTTCTCCATGCTACGTTCTCTTTCCTCGATAAATATTTCGTTTAGAGACTGTGTTGCCTATGAATGCATAGAAATGGCAATGTCTTTCGTAGTAAATTTAGAGTCGTGAGTAAAGTAGTTCAGGAGAATGTGCGAGCTACAATGAAAGTTATTTGCGTGACATATACATGGAGGCGAATATAGTGAGCAGAAGCAAGGATTACGTCAAGACAATTGCAATGCAAAATGGCGTCGTCAATCTCTGGAAATGAAGAGACACGATGGTTAAGAAATGAGACAGGTCGATTTGATGGATAAAACGAAATCAGAGATATTTTCTTGTTGATAAGCAGAAGTGGCCCTCATCTCAACACGGGAGCTGAGGAGCGCATTACCGGGTGACCAACACCTGCGCTTGTCGGGTTACGGTTCTCAGTTTTTCACTGACCAAGACGTTGTCCGTACTATATAAGCACTACACCGAGAAATAGAGAGATCTGTCGGTAACGAGACTAATTGCTAAAGACAATGCAATTAAACGGGATTGAAAAAATGACTGTCTAGACTACTGACAAGTCTAGACAATGGGGAGGCGAAATATTAATGGAAGTGGCGTCCGAGAAGGAAAAGACGATACATAGACAGTTGAGTGTACGGCGGTACACAGGCAATTGGGGATGGACGGCAAGCAGGGATTTATAGAGGAGGATTTCATGCGCGGTTCCCAGCCCTCTGAGTTTAGGATTAAGGATGAGCTTATAAGTAGATTTAAGAAGGATAATGTGGCGGAGAGGAGATAAGGACTTCACGTCGAAAGAATGATTCGACTTTAAGAAGGATGCTGCAAAAGGTGCAACATAGGAGTTTGAATTTGGTGAAGGAGGATTAGATCACAAAAGAAGAAAGAAAATGAAGGAAGAAGACGAAAGGGGATTGAGCAACCAACTGTTGCTACAGCAGGAAGGAGATGAAAAATATAGTTAAGAAAACGGTAGGTAAGAAAGGGTGATAGAACGGTGGTTATAGTGAAAGAAATCAAGACAAAACCTTAATTTTTGAAGAGAATGTCAAGTAAGACATTCATTCATTCATGTCAGTAAGAATGTTCAAGCAAGACAGGCTCAGTTCGAGGAGGGAGCGCAGTGGAAGACGAGGAAAGAGACGTAAAAGGCGCTGCACATTTATCGCAGTGGTAACGCATTTTGAACCGTACCGAGCCCTCTTTGAAAAGAAGTTGGAGGTAGAGGAAAAATTATAAGAAGGCCATTAAAGCTGCTTGGTATGAGAGAACAAATGGGAGAAAATGGGACAAAAGAAGTAATTGTACTAAAATTTCATGAGGAAGGAGTGGCAACAGTGGAGTTTGAAATTAAGGAAGGAGGAGGAGGTCGCAAAAGATGAGGAAAATAAGGAAGTAAAAGAGATGAATTTCCAAAAGATTGGTTGTCTCAATTACTCAGTGGCCGTGAACCAGAAGGCCCGCGTTCGTATTTCGGTTGGGGCGACCAACTCTTTGAATAAATTTAACACTGAAAATTCATTTGTTGCTCAGTAACAGGGTCACAACTTTAATATGGTTACGATGACAACATATTTTCGAGCGTGATTGCGTTCAATGAGGGGACAGGAAAGGTGAAAATTAAACAAGAATGTTAAATATTTTGTAGGGGATTGAACCATCAACATCTATTACCCGAATGAAAAGTAATAGAATTTGAAAAGAAGCAGTTGTTGCAACACTGAGAGTTAGTATCCCCGGAATGGCGAGAACTGAGGCAGGCGATGGCGGGGGCGGAGAAGGCGGAGCAGAGGGCCTTATGCGCCGTTCAGAGCCCTCTGTGACCCGGCGAGGCGCAGGCGGAGGCGGAGACACAAGCGGGTGGAGCCCCCTCGTGATTCATGCTCGGGATAAAGTTGAGCAAGTCCCCTTGACTCGCCGGGGAAGGGACGCCCGGCGCAGTTCGCTTGAGCCCCCAGCACCCCGCCCCCCGGTGCAAGGGATGGCCGGCGCTCGCAGGTGCCACGCCTCCTCCGCGCCTTTGCATCGAGGCGTGGGAAGAGGCAACTGGAGGCCAGCGGGAGAGGGAAGGAAAATGTACGTCTCATTTCGTCAGGTTGTTCTCTTCTTCCGAATGAGTTCTCCGTAAAACTTTCTTTCTCCGGTTATGGGTTCGTATGGGAGAGGGTACTGTGTGTAAAATATACTTTTTACTTAGGACTAATACTCTTACTTCGAAAACGCGGCATTATAATCAATGTTCTTTCAATTGAATGAAAACTGAAAGAAGGCATCAATCTTAGTTAATTTTTTCATACAATGCTGTTATTACACCTTATCACTATATCAGTGCCATTAAATATTATATATTTAGAGTGAAAATAAGAGATTATTTGTTCAAACGAGTATCATCTAAAAGTTCACTACATGTATGGAATCTAGTAGTTATTAATAATTTTCCATTACAGACAGTATTTAAGTGTTGGTTAAATAAAAAAGTATTGAACTAACATTAAAGAAAAATATTAAACGTCCCCATGCCAATTTTGGTAGTGTACTTTAAATTTAGACGAACCAGTTACAATATTAACGCTCACTGACACATCTTTGCGTCTCTTATTGAGTGGTCTTTCTCTTTCAGGACACACATACTACTACTTAACCTGTTTCGTCTTTAATGAAAGTCTTAAGCTCGTCAACTGCGCCATGAAAGTCAATGAAACTTACGTCAATGACTGAAAAAAGTGAATTATTACTTTCTCGTTTGACACCACAAGTGGAAAAGAATAAATACATTGCGTGTCGAAAAGAAAGAAAACCTCACCGGTTACTGAAAAACACGCGGTATTTACGATTTTGAGACCCTCTTCAACACCAGCAATTGTCTTTCCTGTTGTGTCGTTTCAGAACTCAGCGACCACCACAAACGATTTACCGCAGCACGTTTCTGTATAATAATGAAGTACTAACCGTGTAATGTTCGCTCAAAATGCATAAGGGCATGCGGAAATAAATGACTTTCGCTGAGGAAGTTCGTGTTGTAAGTTATCAGCATTTTCTAACGATATATAACAGTTTGTAATAAACAACAGTTTCAGTATTATTTCACAGTGTTCAAAAATCGACACACAAAGAACGTATTTATAAATTATTAGCCAACTAAGAATACAATAACGTAAATTAAACGTATGTCTCTAAAAACAGAGTTGTTTAATCAAATGGTTCCCTTATTTACAAAAACAATATATTTCACAAACAGACATTAAACATAAATTACGTGGTTTAGAATTCTTCAATCATAGATTAGTAACAATAATCAGACAGTATGTAGAAAGAAGATAAAATTCCCAGTAAATCGATTCACCTACACTCTGGGTATTAGAAAATCATTTTTCAAAACTGTATGTTTTAGGTTCCTTTTTTATTTTCATAGCATCTCTTTTGTTATGCAGCCTAAAATTGTACGTATTATTACTTTCAAAACCGATCATCGGGAGGTTCTTGGGATCGTGTCCCGATAGGGGCGGATTATCGACACCGTAGCTACGTAGGGGTACAAACTCCCCTTCGGTCTGAAGGAAAATTCTTGTGGAAAGCTGCTCTGATCTCTAGTTTTCTGTGGTTTCTCCGATCAATTCTGGGCGAAATACAGAGCAGTATAATAACAAACATCGGCTTGGATGGTTCAGGGCTCACCAATTAAGGTCACTACAGTGCCTCTGAGCAGGAGGTTCTAAGGTCAAGTCTCGACGGTGACAGAATTTTCGACACTAGTTATATAGCTAGGTTGTATCCAGCCACTGCCTGGAGGTGAATTATGGCTATCGGCTGCTTTTATCGGATCGTGGCCCGTTTGTTAGAGTATACGCTTGGTGTTGATCGGAGGAACCACGGAAAGCTACCGATTAGAGTTGCCGTACGGTAGAACTCTTGTCCTGACAATGGATGAATTCGACCAAGCTATTTAGCTAATGTGGAAAGTCTTCCACTGTCGGAACCCTAACCGTAGGACCTCCAGGTTAGAGACAGCGGCAATGATGGCTTTTACCCGGCTTACCCGACAATTAACAACCAAAGAATATAAACACCAGAAGTAATATTTTTTCTGCACTCGTCTCATTTACAACCCTTTCCTGCCCCTTCGCTCCCAAAGTGCTCCTATCGCACATGCTTCTTCCAACGCCTGCTCGCGCCGCCCACATCGCGCGGGGCGCACGCGATAACGTGTTTACAACACACGCCGCGCGCGTTTTTGGGTCGCGCTTGGGAATGACAGTAATTACTCTAATACCCGCACTGAACCAACGCGCAGCGGTCTTACTCATGCAACGAGACCCTAAAGTAGGCGTCTTCGACAGAATGCGACCGGTCGAATTCCAGCTTGTGACTCACTGCGCGACGAACGTGGCAAGTGTCGTCTACGATTGGACAGGTCAGTGAGCCACACTAATGTAATAATAATCGACACCATTTTAATAGTGAGGTAACGAAATAAATAACTAGATATCTCAATGTTTGGATGGAAGCAGAATGCCAAAAATGTGGAATACATACGGAGTCATAGGAAAAAAACAGATGATGCCCACAGAAGAGATGGCAGGACCCATTCCAAAAACTTGCAAAGAGAAGAACTAATCTTTGCCATATATGATGATGATGACGATGATGATGATGATAAAGATAATGATCGCAGCTAACTGCTGAGCTAAGAATGTTAGTCAGAAAGAAACTGTTATCGAACGACGAAATCATTAAACTGTAATATTGAATAAGAAGACGATTGAAGAAGAATTTTAATATTTTCAAGAGGCTTTTTCATTTTTTGGCCTGCAAGGCATTTTTGCCTTTCAAAGCTATAGAAGACGCAACACAGGAAGTTTGTCCATTCCTAAAATAAATTGAGAATTACTTCTACATATGCTTGATGCTACATATGATTAATGTTTTCTGTAGCATTCGTGAAATATTTATTTGTGGTATTTGGATGTAACGTTAAATAATTATGCACTAAGGGGGTTTTAACTTGTATTTGAGTTATTGACTTTGCATATATGTGAGATTAATTTTTGTATTGAATTTATGAAAAATTAAAAAATTATAATATTTTGAAGTTGCGTTCAATAATTTTTATTCCGAAGGTTTTAACATATTTCTTGGTATGTTTTGATTTTATTATGTTTCATTTTTCAAATGTTTTGGCTAATGTTCCCACTGTTGATCAAGTACTCTCATTGTAATATACAGAAAAGATTGATCGCTCCGCGAACTTTGAATCCAAAGTATTGCAGTATGACTTGCAATACGTTACTAACATGATTAATTCAAAAAATTTGATATATATATATATATATATATATATATATATATATATATATATATATAATCGTTTAGTTTGGCTGAAATTACATTGCATCTGATTCACATTAAATGGGTGCAGTCGTTTACTGTATGATTTAATGAATGTAAAAATGCTCATTCTATTGAAAGGAACATTAAAAAAATAGAATTTAAACAAATGTACAACTTCGTATTTTTTTAGGAAATCAATATTTTGTGTTAAAAACTTAAACTTTTTCCTGATAGCAAGTGCATGTATGGAGTGTGTTCTCTTTCCCCATAAACAGTTTCCGGAACAATTTATAATTTAATATTAAAAGTTATGAGGGTGACATTTAATTACAGACTCGTAATCAATCTTCATATTTTACATACTTATCAAAATGGACTCGCATGCGATATCAGCATTACAAAGCCGTAATTAAAATTTTTCGTGATTATCCTTTGTTCGCATTACAACTATGAAGCCTACTTTCTGCGATTCGTTTGCGGAGTCATCCTGTACTCACTGCGCGTTCAACTGCGAGCTTTATAATTTTATTAAATCAACAAATTATGGAAATTAATCGTGTTATTATCGTTATTATTATTATTGTTATTTCGTCCTTTGCAAAGTGTTTGATGCATGCTTTGGCCGCAGTTGGAATTACAGCGCATATACGTATTTATTTCACGCAAACCACACGATTCCACACAAATTTGTTGATTTATCGTAGTCTCCACATAAATTGCAGCTTAATCGTTCTCCGCAGCCGGCTGGACGTTGGAGCTCTGGTGCTTCCGAGGTCTGGTCTGCAGGGCGGTCTCTTGTGGTGAAAGGAACGCCAAATATCGCCTTCCCCTTATTCATAGCAACTGTTTAAAATCGGCAAAGTTATTGGTAACGCAAATTGATTAAAAACTCGGGACGTAACTACGAAACGTATCAGTTGATTCCCAGAATCATCAGAATAGGGACTAGTCCTAAAGAATGCCTCTAGCAATTTGGCGCGAAATGAGTGCACTTGCATTAAGCGTCGAACTGAAAACATTGTTCGTCATGTCGTTTCGTTTTCCTTCAGTCAATATTTTAGTACATTACAACTAGTTCTTGTTACAGCATGAATGTCTTCCTGGCCTTGTGGAACTGCGACTCGTAGACAGGAAATTACACTAAGCTGTTCGTGAACAAATTAATTCTTCCTATTTGAAAATATTTTTTTGCAAATATTATTATGAGATGTGTTTGCTGCTCATGTATTGTTATGGAAAATTATGTTAATAAACATACATTCCTAGCGTTTCGGAAAGAATACCTGATAAAAAAGGCTTTCATGGATTGGTGATAATAATGGTGTGATTTGGTTTTAATCATGAAGGTGCAACGGTGAAATAAAGGTGCAGAGGAAGCAGGCAAATCGAGAATACCTGACGACGTTTTAAGCCACCACAAGCTTCACATGAATCGGCCATAATTTCAGCTCAAGCACTGGTGGATTGAGTGATTGATTAGTATTTACGTGCGTGTCAACTGATAAGGTCACTGGTTCAATAATTACAATGCATGCTTTTACCACGGGAGGTGGCGGTGTTCTTCTGCAGCTGGATGGGATCCAGCGCCAACTGCCTACACGTCGACTGGAGGCGACTCCCATTCCAAGTAACATCAGCTGGACACCGCCCCAGTAGGGACAAGCTCTATGCTACCAAACGGTATTCTGAAATCTGGTAGTGTAGTACATGTAAGTATGTACGTAAGGGGTGAAGATAAGACAAGGAAGAAGGAAAGATCGCGCGCGGTCCGTTTGTTAGGGCTTTGCTCCTGCATTTGCGTGGTGTTAACCAGAAAGTCACGGTAAACTTCAGAGAGTCAGACAGATGATTCTACCCAAAGGCTGAATTTGACCTAGCTATCTGCCTCAAGTCGAAAAGCCTGTCACTGTCTGGTTTTTAACCGTAGGACCTCCCGATCAGAGGCACTACAACGACATCAGTTAATACCCTGACCCAACGTTGGGGTGGGAGGGGACCAGGTCGCCTTTAAATAAAGGTTTATGACCCTTAACCACACAAAACCGTGACGTGTACGCGGAACAAGGAGCGCGTGCAGTGGCGCGACGACCAGTGAAGCGCGTCGCGGGGGGGTGGGGGGGTGGAGGGTGGTGCGAATGAAGAAACGGGCGACGGCGCGCGAGAGCAGGTCCGTGACGCGTCCACGCGACAGGTGTTGGGACTCGCACCCGCGCCAACGGCCTCTTTCGCCCACGTCACCCCCCACGTGCCGGATCCTGCGGGCGAGGCGTCACCTACGCGACCGAATAGAAAATGAATGCGACGATGTGAGGAAGATACGAACGTATTGTACAAACGTTATAAAATGTGGAGTTACTAGAAGAATTTGAAAAACGACGCAGAGTTCGAGACGACTTCTGCTTCCATTTTGGTTCTCGAAATGAGTTGAAGATTAGTGCGAATGATGTTGAGGTAGCGCCAACGGCTTAGGCAACCCTCCACACACGTAAAAAACTTTCCACGAACCTGCATATGTTGCAGAGTTTACGTTATCAGCTTGAGAAAAAAAGATCACCTCCTAAAGCTTGATAAACCGGATAAAAGCGAAAGCGGTACTTTTTCCATACACAGTCCATCATGCTGGTTTTCGTTGAGGTTTTAACGAAGTAATTTTCTCTGTAGTATCATCTCAAGCAAGCTTTCCAGTCATAGGACTACCTGAAGGTGAATAGTGGAACACATTGTCCTTTCTACAATTCTCAGCAATTGTTCCGAAAGAGGTTGTGTAAATGTGTATTTAGACTAAGAAAGTTAAACATTAATAAAGGGGATGCATACTATGAATGATGACGGGAGTGTCATAAGACCAAAAGAAGAAAGAAATGGAAATAGTAAGAGGGCGAAAACCGTGAAAAGAAAAACAGTGAAAAGAAAACCCAATGAAAATAAAAACAGTTTAAGAAGTGCCGGTTACAATAAGCAAAAGGGAGTCGATTTTTCGCATTCAAAATATGCTTGTTTCAAGACTGCAGTGTACGACGAAGCAAGAATGCATACTGAAATGTGACATTTGAGAGAAGGGAAAAATATGTGATTACTTATTAGCGAAATTTAAATGAAGTTTCAGTATCATATGTTGGAAACAGTAAATATATTAAATATATTTCCTGGCAGTAACTATATCTATTCCAATAGTTTTTGTTTAGTATTTACTATAAGAGACAAAATAAAAAAATCCTAATGTATATTACTCATAACCAGATAATTTTGAATTTTCAACTCCAATAGAAATGAACCTGCAGTTTAGTCTCTGCTCTTTTACTCTATTACCAAAACCTAGGTCTTTGGCCATTCTTAGTATCGATGATGATTCAAGGGATGGACGATAAAAATGTTGATAGTAAAAATGATGGAGCAATGCTGTAATAAGAAGCAGTTGAAACTAAAGAATACGGAGAAGACCTTCCGCAGGCACACTTATCCTCCACATTTTCTCACGAAATAATCAGGGTTAGAGCCCTGGTGTACAGAAGTAGAGAACTAGCACGCCAGCTGCAACACACGTAGTCGTCCCCGAAATGTATACGCTCGAACGATTTTCGTGCATCTTTCATACAAATATCGGCTGGTCACTCGTTCGGGTCCGCTGATCGCCCTCTGTCGCAACGCCACTCGGCAGGAAGCGAGGGAAGCAGGAAGGCGCGAGCAGAACACCTGGAAGGAACGGGCTCTGTACGCAACCGCAGGAAGGCGGAGGAAGAGGGCGTGGCAGCTGGGGCGGGGGCAGGCGAGGCCGGTGGGGAGCGGGGTGAACAGACAAAACGGGACCGGACCTGGCGGACGCGTGTAGGGCAGGGCGGGCGGGGGCTTGGCGGGCGGGTGGGATTGTCATGGCGGTGGAATGGGGCGGGCGAGGGGGTAGGGCGTTGAGGGGGGTATGGGGCGGGTAGGCGGGCGAAAGCCGGTGGCGGGGGATTTAGGTGGGGTGGCGATAGGTGGGCGGGCGGGACGACGTAGGTAGGGCGGGCGGAGTGGCGGCGAGAGCGGGCGGGTGGGCGGGGAGGGCGGATGGGCGGGCAGGGTGGGCGGTGGGTGTGGTGGGCGGGAGGTGGGCGGCGGCTCCGATGGCGCTGACTCACGCAGAATCCGGTCTGGCGCGCGGGGTCGAAGGTGACGCGAAGGAGGCGGAGAGAGGGAGAAGGCGGCGCGGCGGCAAGGATTTACCTTCTCCGATTGTTCGTCTGTCCTTTCGGATTTACCTGCGCCGACGATTCGTTTGTAGTCTGTCCGGGCTGTCGCGGATTTACTTTCCAAGTCTTTACTTTCTTGGATTGTTGTTCTGTCCGTCTAGATTCGCACGGGTTTACTTTCTGGGACTCATCGCTTCTTCACCCTTTTAACTTCTAGGATTGTTCATCTATGGGTCCAGGCAGGCCCGAATGTATATTTTCTTCTATTCGTTTAGGCAGGCAGAGTTTAAACTTCTGATACCGTTCGCCTGTCCATCCAGGCATGTACGGATTTACCTTCTGGGACTGTTCTTCTATTCCTACGGGCCGGCTGGGATTTACCTTTGCCGTCTAGTTACTCCGTCTGGGAGATGGTGGACCGTAAAACAGCGGCAATAGAGGCGAGTTGGAACTTATAAAATAATAATAGTAATATTGTAATGAATTTGCTGCAATTATGCAAATATTTATAAAATAAAACAGTAGAAAACCTTGATGAAGATTTTAGGGTTTCATTGTAACAGAATTTTCACTTTTCCATGGACGGGTTTTAATATCTCGTGCAATTTTTGGAGATTTTTCCTTCCCTACTATAGTGTAAATGGTAGTGACAAATATGAGAAAGTATGCTGATAAAGTACTGACTGTCTGCTCTGAGTGATAGAATGGAAAACACAGCATAGCGTGTAATGATGAGCATACTTAAACTTCTTGAAAAAAACTTTATCCTCCTGCTCGGCGTAGTAGCGTTTATTAATTAAACTAATGACTATTTGAGGGACGGGTCTGCGGTGATCAGTTAGCTTCTTATGACCAAGTGCTATTTAATAGACGCAGAGCGTGAGCGAGGCAGGGAAGCCGCTGTGAAGAAACCGGTCTCTTAGAGAAAACAAAAGAGGAAGCGGTCAGAGAAGGGCTCAGGGTCATTGGCCAGAGTCTCGATTCAGAAACTGAAGCAAGGCAAACCAACAGGAAACAAATGTGATGAAGAAATATAGTAGAAAATGAAATAGAGGGTATACTAGAACGACAGGAAAGTTTGGGAGAAGCAATCACAAAGCGAGGAAACCATAGATGAACGAACGGCAGAGGGACAGGTTATAGAGAACTACGAACGACGAGCTGAAGAGAAACGAAGCGGTGGAGAAGTAAGGAAATGAGGTTATAGGGATTCGGTAAGACAACTCGGGAGAAAACAGAATGCTATTCGTAGGGTTATAATTTTTGCCCATAAATGAAGCTTGAGTATTACAACTGGGTTTACTGTTCTGGCAGCTCCTCCCTTGCAATCAAGTGGAAAGAGACAATGCGTAAAAGTGTTCGCTCTTTGGAAACAAGACCGCAGAAGTGAAAGCGGGTTATGAAAACGAAAAGGCAGAATGATAACTTTTTACTTCGAGGGTTTCGCAAATAACATACATCTGGTTGAAATAGTCAAACATGGATGAATATCATGTGTCAACTGTAAAAGGACTGAAGGGAGTGCAAATACAACGCGTTTTTAGTTCAAACAAAAACAACGTTTTTTTGGTTATATCCTTTGTACAACAGAACACGTACTGAAAAACAATCGCAGGAATGTGAGTAGTCATTGGAAGATGAAAAATTGTCTTTGTTCCTGATTTCTTTTACGTTCTGAGAAATTCCCTTTCATTTGCAGCAACTACGAGTACTATTTTTCTATTGAAAGTGGGAGTTGTGATACATATAATAGAAGAATTCAACGTTGTCGTATTCTCACGCCATGTTCATACACATATTCTCATAGCCCATTCATGCACAAAAAGCTTCAAAAGAACTATGCGTGTGTAAACTAAAGCGTGAACATTTTACTGCTTTAGAATATCTTTCGAAATTTAAATGTTCAAAAATTTAAATAAATTACATTCCCTGATCTTAACGACATGTTTATTTATTGTCAACTTCTTCAAGGGATTTGCAGAACACCATAATCAAACTGGGAACTTTTCGTTGCGGACGAGAAAAATGGAACTGACCAGCAATTTCCAATTACGTCAAGCTGCCAACTACCTGCAAAGTGCACTTGGCCTCTGTTCACGGAGGCACGAAGCCTTTGCGGCGTTATTCAATATCCCCTTCTCTCCAATGTACCTGTTTCGCCGGCTGTTTCATGACCGAGGATAAGTAGCCGGCGTCCCGAGCCGCCGGCCGCCGACCCGAGAAACAGGATCCGAGCCCGTCGAGCTGCGTAATCTCGGAACATTGACCCTCAGTCGGAATAAAAGGTCACGCCGCACGCCTGCGCCCCAAATTCAGGAGGGCTTTCGGCAGCGGTCGCCGCTTGATCGGTGACGGCGCGGGGGCCTACACGGTAATTGGCGGGAGAGACGGCGGCGGCGGCGGAAGAGCCGCAAGCAACAGCAGCAGCTGTAATTTGATCTGGTGCTCGATGTGGCGAGGGTGGCGCCATGAGTGGCGGTGCGGGTGGCGGTGCGGGTGGCGGTGCGGGTGGCGGTGCGGGTGGTGGTGCGGGTGGCGGTGCGGGTGGCGGTGCGGGTGGCGCAGCATATCGCCACCGCGCACCGATCCACTCCGCAGCCGCCACCGCGCACGCACCGTCGGCACCATCCAAGCGTGACACGATTACGGCACCGCCTGTATGCTCCGCAACCCCACCCGCACGCGCGCAGCCCGCAGCCGCCACCCGCACCGCCACGCGCGCACCTGGCCACCTGACCGCACCGCCCACCGCGCACCGCTCACCGCAACCGCCACCGCTCGCGACCGCCACCACGCTACCGGCCACCGCGCACCGTCACCCGCGCCACCCCACAGCACACAATGGTCATAGAACGCACCACCGCCCGCCACCGCGCACCGCCACCCGCACCGCCACCCGCTACCGCCACCCGCACCGCCACCCGCACCGCCCCCCGCACCGCCAACCCGCACCGCCACCCGCACCGTCACCCGCACCCACACAAGACACGCACCACGCGCACCGCCACCCGCACCTGCACCCGCACCGCCACCGCAACCGCCACCCGCAACGCCACCCGCACCGCCACCGCAACCGCCACCCGCACCGCCACACGCACCGCCACACACACCACCACCCGCACCGCCAACTCCGACCGCCACCAGCCCACCGCGCCACCGCGCACCGCCACCCGCACCGATGCACCCGCACCGCCACCCGCACCGCCACGCGCGCAACGCCACCCGCACCGCCACCCGCACCGCCACCCGCACGCGGCACCCGCACCGCCACCCGCACCGGCCAGCCGCAACCGCCTACGCCGCACCGCCACCGCACCGTCCACCCGCACCCCACACACACCACCTACATCCGCACCGCCACGCGGCACCGCCACCCGACGCGCCGCCCCGCAGCCTGGTCACCGCGCAACCGCCACACCGCAACCGCCACACAACACCTCACCACCCGCACCGCCACCCGTTACCGCACTCGTCAGCGCCAGGCTCACCCAGCACCGCCACCGCGCCAAGACCGACCGCACGCCACCACGCACCGCCACCCGCACGCCACCCGCACGCCCCGCACGCCACCCGCACCACCACCGCACGCGCACGCCGCGGAGCCGCCACCCGCACGCCACCCGAGATAGGA
>BOPP01000084.1:4963396-5027737 GCA_017312745.1 Gryllus bimaculatus | reverse complement strand
CGGCCACCCCCGCCGGCCCTGCCGCCGCCCGCCGCCTCCGCCAACCCGTCACCTTTCCCCACCTCGCGGCCTACCCCCATCTCCACTGCCCCGGCCCTCCAACCCCCGTCCCAACGCCCCGACTCCTAGTCGTCACCGCCGTCCCCGTCGAATCCACCGCCATAGCCTCTCCTCCCTCCCCTCTCTTTCCGCCCATGCTACCCCACGACCGATACCTATCCCCTGATGTCCCTTTCAATGTTTATTTTTACCTGACTGCGCAAGACTGCAATATTTACAAGCTCTCTGCCTGTTCGAGGGATGAGCGCTGATGTTTGAGAGCTTCATGGTCCCGAAAAGTTCTCATCACGTGTCCACAAACCGGGGGATGTGCTGTAATAACTTAATGATCCGATCAGTTGTGCATATCAGTCGGCCTATTAGTACAAATCAGCTGGATGTGTTGTCACTGTTCTAAAAGGTGGCAGCGATTTGAGAAAATCTCTTGTCATTTTGTACGAGAATCCATTCTTTTTATAAAACTTATGTTTTGTATTAGCCCTAAATTGCATTTAGTTGACGTTTCATCGTCATGTCTCGAATCCTCGCCCAACAATTCATGTCCTCTCTTCCGGACTACACTGAAAAGCAGACAAGAAACACGAATGAGAATATAACAGTTGCGTTGTCATTGCGATGATTTCGATGTGCCCTCCAAAAAAACCAGTACAATTGATAGAATTGCTGAAGAAGATCTACAAGTCCTATGCAACGACTGAGAAAAAATTAACCATAGTGCTGCTAGTTTTACTGTAGTTTCTGTTCATAACAATACTTTCAAAATCCTTGTTTCTTAAAACGTGCTTTTATCTCATCTCTATTAAACCATAATATCTTATTTACAGTTCTCCTGTAATTTATGAAAATATCGTTTTAAGTTTTTCAAAATAACATAATAATTAGAGGAAACATTAATTAAAAAATTGCGCAACAAAAGTCGATTAAAAAAATTCGTAATATTTCATTTATTTGATAAATGAAATTAAATTCTAATCGGCAGAGAAGGCTGATGTATCCGAGTACACAACTGTGCTCATTGGTCACGCAGTGAGTGTTATATCGCGGGAGATGTCGCGGTTCTCCCGCTGGAGAGTAAGATCTGGCGCCAACCTATACGTCGGCTTCGGAATATTCCTCCTCCATGAATCTGTACCAGCGGGAAACCACCTCAAACGGGGCAAATTCTAAGCATTCGACTGATCTCTCTACATGTTTGGTAGTGTAGTGCATATAAGTGTGTGTTTGTGTGTGTGTGTGTGTGTATGTAAGGAGGGAAGATGAGACGTTTGAGAAAGGAAAGATTGCACGCGGTCCTTGGTTCGTTTCTTAAAGTTTTTACTTCTCTGGCATTCGTCTGATAATTATTGAAGTAACTACGGGAAACATAGCAGTCAGAGCAGTCAGCCGCTAGAATTCTCCTCCAGCAAGTACTGAATTCGACCTACAACCTAGGGTCGAAAATCCGTCACCGTCGGTCTAGTGTCGAACTCTAGGCCGTCCTATTACTGTAGTGGGAATAATTGTTACCCTGAACTAACTCGGCAGGTTCACATAGCATGTAAGCTAATGCCTTAATTGGCTTTCTTACAATCACGTAATCAATACGAACCATCAACCCACCCACCATCATTCATCTGTGTTCGAACTTTGAGTGAAAGGCAGCTGCAAACCCCCTTCGTAGTCACCTGTCTGAGAAAGGATATCATAAGAGAGCAAACATCTCCCTCGTTTAGGTGTAGGACCATCAAACGTGTGGCTGAGGAGATTCATCCACAGATACGGGACTAAAAAGATAAAATTTTGAACATTTGGTATATATAACGTGACGAAAGAGACAACGGCTTGTTATTGGGTAATAATTATAGCAACTTTTCAAAATTTATTCCGAATAATTAAAATTCAAAATTAATAAAATCAGAGAAACCTAATAACAGATGAGATGAAAAGATACATCGGTCCAGCAGCCATGAGCTGCGGGTCAACCTTCATGACCGCAAATTATATTTGACATGCGAAAATCGATCCTTTCAACGTATCGCGCCCGCAGATCCACGTGCTTGCGAGTGGGTTGGCGGTAGATGCACGCCGCGATATACCGCCAAGGCCTCTCAGCGAGTGTAGTGCGCCGGCTGGAATCGTCTCGGGAGTCGTTATCGGCGGAATCGCGCGCGCGGGCCGGGCCCCATTCAGCCCCGGATAGCCCGCCGGTATGGAAATGAGGCGTCATTTGCTTCGCGTCAAGAACGTCCCGGCTGCCACCGAAATATGCGGGTACGAGGATGGTGACGGGGTTTACTTTGCACGCCGGTTTCGGTAAAATTGTCAATGTCTCGAGGTATCAGATGTATTTGCCCGTAGTGGGTGTAACTACTGAAATAATTACCTGTCCAGAGGTAAAAAAAATAATCTGGTGGCTTAAATCGCGGCATTATTAAGGGAGTTTGCGTGAGATATGGTTAATGTATGTATGGAATAGAAGGAAAATGCACGCTATATACATCGACACTCAGTACGAAATAGAGTTACGTAGTCCTATAATGCTGTTTATGGCAATTTAAAACAATAAGTATTATTATTGTTTTGGAGTGTTCTGTGTAAATACACGCCTTTGAATAAATTTATCCCCTTTTGATGTGATATACTGGTAGGATAAAAATGTTGTAATGCTTCCAAGATACGTTTTACAAAATGACATGATGCGTAGTGTCGGAGTATGTTATTGACTTCAATGTACTCTACAAACATCTAGCAGGTGGAGTTTGAATACATTACCCTGAGAATACCACCGTAATGCTCTTTACGTCATCAAGTTGTAATATTGAGTAGCAAATGATCTGATGTTATATTTTATGATTTATTTTTATTTTATCTTCGTGATTGCAGTCAATGTCGTTCACGGGAAATAATGAAAGATCTCTCGCCATTTTAACACAATTGTATTTCGGCGTTTTGACGAACTAATTATTACAAAAAAAGGAATTCGAGCTTTTACAATATGACCACGCACATAAATAAAATACTGGTTGGAGGACAGAAAAGAGAGATATGTCTTCGAAGAGCGAGCTATTATGGTCATCAAAGGTTGTTAACGAGCCTTTATTCGTACTTAGAGATAAGCTGACATATCTGCGTGAACAGTTTTACAAATAATTTATAAATTGTGTGCAGTAGCAGCTTTAAAGTTTTATTCGGGTGGACGACAGTACAAGAAGGTTTTGATAAGTATAATTATTATAAGTAAGTATTAACTTGTAAAATTTTAAAATCCGTAAAGCACACAAATGGACTTCTATCGATTGACAAACGTATTACTGATTTTGTCTTGATTGAAATTATACGTTTCACCAATTGAAACTTCATAGTTTCTATTTATTTAAGAGTAATTCTTAGGAAACGGATGATCGGTATTCAATAGCAACGTCGGGTCAGTTATTTCTCAGCAGCCGCTGATAGATTGAAGTTAAAGCCGAGCTACGACGCTGGGTTCTCCCTGACCACGAGCCGATATGGGAGGTTGTTAACACCAACAATAATGTGCATTACATTTACTACTAAGTGTTATCATAGGCTTCCGTGGCCATAGTCGTTCGAATGCTTTCACTTGTACGAGCGAAATCGCATTGTTTTTCGACTGATGGGGCCATTACTTCCTCAGCCATAAAATATATTCCGGTGAGTGACTATCTCACCGTGTCATACCCAATCGTATAGAAAGAGTTATCCTTGTATGCTTTCTTCACTAATTCACGCAACTACTTGCCTAAAAGAATGACACTTATTTAATGAGTTGAAAGTTGAGATTGAATGTTCATTTGTTAATTTTTTATGAATTAATTTATTAATATATTTATTATAATTATTATATTTATATATTATTATAATTATATTATAATAATATATAATTATTATCTATAAATATTAGTAATTTCAATAATATTAATATACATTTTATATATTATTATAATTATTAATATATTTATACGAATTAATTTATAATTACATTTTTAAATTATAATTGGGGATATAGTGGTAAGTTAAAGTTTTCAACTCTATTATATATATTTCTAGATAATTTAAGTCCACTTTTTAAAGTTTAATTTGGAAAGGTAAATGATATAATAAATTTATCAATATGTCTTCAATACCTACCCAGTACTCTAACTGCTAGAATCTGATCAGTGATTACCTAATCGCCTACCCTCGTTAGGACCTACTACGTAGGATTAGCAGGAAATATTTTTGAAGATATTATGATATATTTTTGTATGTGACCTAAACTCACTGAGAGAAGAGCATACTATAATTCAGTTGCAGATCTCACAATTACAATTTAAATACTGGTTGGATGTTAACATTAAGCCCAAAGCTCTTAACAACCGTGCAACTGTGTTAATATTTTCATGAAAATCTGAAACATAAATATTCGAAGGTTAATTGTAAATTATACCATTTTCTTTAAATTTCATTAGAAACTAAATTGTTGTCCTTATACGGAGTAAGGCGTACCGGGAGGGGCAAAACGATGCTGATTGGTTAGATGTAGACTTTAGGCTATCTCAGGATTTGCGTCAACAATTGCCTGAAGTCTGGACAGAAAGTCAACAGATATCGAGCACTCAGGCCACAAGCAAATTTTTTGAAGCAATATTAACATGAAACAATCCACGTACTTATAGAATTTACTACCTTTTCTTCGATAACTGTATCCTCGTGATACAAAGATGTGTAACCTCACTATCACACGCGTGCTCGCGTTAATGAAACGTCGACTGGTTTTGAAAGTTAGATTGTAACACCTAACCAATACCAGACCAATAACGAACAACACTTTTATCGTAGTTATTTAAAATGACATAATGATCAAATGACGGCTATCAAGCGTTCACTTTTAATGTTAATGCATTACTATTTTGTTCTATAATAACAGTTAATAAGAGCAGTTGAATCTGTACCAGCGGGAAACCACCTCAATCGGGACAAATTCTAAGCATTCGACTGATCTCTCGACTTGTTTGGTTGTGTAGAGCCTATAAGTGTGTGTGTGTGTGTGTGTGTGTGAGTGTGTATGTAAGGAGGGAGAATAAGACGTATGAGACAGGAAAGATTGCACATTAGGGCCCTACCTTTTATTTTAAAAAAATTGATCGCGTAGAAATCTCAAACTTCTTAGTAAACAAAAACCTCCTAGTTGTTTAAGTAATTAAATAATATATATAAAACTAGTGGTGACAAAACAGCACTTACTTACTCGCCCTTTCTTTCAAGCACAATTACGGGAAAAGTACATACATTTTCGAAATATTGTTCATTACTTTGTTTCCAAATTTGTTTTGTAGTAACAGGTTTCATTAAGGGATAAATCTGTCTTCATGATTGCAGTTGTAGGAAGGCGCTGAAAAAATTTTGAATGTTTACAAATTTGGGAAAATCAGTTTTTAACAAAAATGTGGTCTGAATCACTCTCTCAAACGCTCTTCACACTATCTAACAACAAAATGTAATCAAAATCGATGGAGTAATTTTTTGAAATTTTTGAAAATGTCCCTCAGACGTCATATAAAGTACCACAAAAATTAAAATATTGTTTTCAAATTCAAGGGGCCCTAAAATCAGCCAGATCAATTAGATATATGAATTTTGGAGAAAATCGGCAGAACGAATCGGTTTAGTATTGATAGTGTTGTTCGCAGTCAGACAGACTAACACAACACACACCGACGGACGGGTGGACGGACTGACGGACTGACGGACTGACGGACTGACAGACTGACGGACGGGTGGACGGACAGATGAACAGCCACGTTTGCAGCCATTGGCTTTTTCAGTATCAAGAATCCAGAAAATATGGATTCTGGCTGCATCATGCGTTAGGAGACTTTTTTCTAAATCAAGCAAACTGTATTTATCCACTTTTTCGCTACCAGGATCCTGTGCTCATGTTTTTCTGCCGAAAATTCGCCGTTTTTTCTCACAGCATTCCATAACTTTCTCTCTACTCCGAAGCGAGAAAGTGAAAAAGTAAATGTATAAAGAATAATATGTTGTATAAAGAATTGAAGAGAAAAAATTTGCCTAAAGAATAGAATAGTGATGGCACTTGAGGCTGCGCAGGAGGAAAGAAGTTTAGTACGATTAAAACTCCCCATCTATTTTCGAACTAGGCTTAATTAGCGTCACCAATTTTCATATAAATGTAAATTTCGAGTCTTTATAATGCATTTCCATGTTTGCGTAGAAAAAGTTAAAAGCTAGCGTAGAAAAAGCATATTCGCGTAGAAAAAGTTTATTCATACAGACATTATTTTTGTTCAACTCATCAAATACCATTATTTACACCCGTACCCCTCAAATACCTGTGTATATAATTCCTCGTTGTTTTTCAAGTATTTGGAGAGTGGCAATTGAGACCTCCCACCTGGTCGAGGTTTTTTGGGTGGAAACTTCCACGCTAATCCTATTTTTCTTAGCGTAGCGGGTGTAGAAACGGGCGAAGAAGACCTCCTGCTCGACTCTGGAAAAGCAAGATCACGTTCGCTGCAGGAGATGCACGCCGCGCAGCTCATTTCTTTCGCAGTGTCTGGGAATGGAATTTTCCTCGCGAACCTTCACTTTGCAAAATAGAGGGCTTAGCAATGTCACCAACCTGGAGCTTCGTGAAATGAACAGGTCACGACGTCCGCAACTCTGGAATTACGAGGAGAACTTTATTGAATTATTCAGGAGGTTTCTACGCGAACACCGAAACGAATGCACGCCTGAATCCTCGGGCGTTTCATCTCGCATGCGTAAGCGCAAGGAACTGCATACGAAATGCTTTGACACTGACCCTACATTCTTCGTGAAGAATAGGAATCGTAGTGTTCATTTGCAATAAACGCTTCTGTGTAGCTATCCTTCTTTTGCTTGTACAAGGCAGGTGCCTGTGTAGAATCTAAATAATTTTATGTTATTTCGGTGTCGGTCAATATTTGCAAACAAACACTGAACATGTTTGCGATGCGATCGTAAATTTTATGAAAATAACAGTATAGCTCAGTGTAAGTAAGTAAAGCTCACTAAGTAAGTAAGTAAAGCTCAGCAAAGGTAAATCTCAAAGACCACATTGTTTACACCTCAACTTTTTAATCAGGTAAGAAATAACTCAGAAATTGTTAAAATAAAAATGTGCGTTTCATTTAAAAATGCTTAAAACTGAAGTGAATAATAAGCAATTGAATCAATCTTTTAGAATATGAAAATGGCAATGTTTTCAACTTAGCGTCTATAAAACTGAACCTAATATGAATCTAATATCAAAAGCAAGTTTTGAATTTTGGAAGAAAACCCTAACGGCTACGAATCCTTCCCGAACATACGTGAGTCAAAGAAATTCAGTGACGAGGAATAAGAACACTGCGCATAGTATACTTTAACGTAGGAATGTATGTTCTGGCGAGAAAGAAGTGATTCAGTAATATGACTTCAAATTTCCAGAATTAAAGATTTATGTTAACAGTACTTTTATTCCTTTATGATACTGTACATAATAAATTATTTTTACATATTCATGATAGGGTAAAAAAAGGAGGATAAATTGCGTGAAGGTTCATTGTAATTATCGTGCGAAAGTTGTAACCCTAGCGATAATTCAGTTCGGGCGGCATGTTGAGCAAAAAATGCAATGAGCGTTTACTGACACTGTACTATGCTCGGTTTACTACCACATGAGAAGTTGAGTTATGAGATATTGATTAATTGGAAAGGGGAAAATAAATACTACGAAAGGCAGTTCTATGAAAACAATTTTTGCACTTTATGCGAAATAACATGCCCTAAGGCTTCATTATCAGTGATAATGATCACTAATCCATGATGTAATTTTTAATTTCATTCCTTCTCAATACACAATGAAGTGATTCTCCTTTCACCATTAGACGTAATTATCAAATTTCGTTTTTAACCATATTATAGCAATGTCTATACTAAGAAATTCACATAGATGCGGACACATGATGCAAATATACATTGTACGTATGCTAATTTCGAAGACAAATGTATTGAAAGTTTAAAAATTCAATTGTGGTACAATATGATCTTGTTTCATTGAAAAGGGATGAAAAATAATTATTTTCATGTAAAAAATGTACTATAATAATAATACTTTTGAGAAAGTAGTCGTTGTTGCCGTTGATAGATTGTTCTTGACACCTGATTAAACTGATGGAGTATTTTCGGCTTTAAGTCAGTATGTGACATACCAGTACGTAACGCGTTTAAGTAGCTACACAAGTCGATAACAATTATCTAGGCAGAGCTTAGGTTATGTTTCGCTTATTCATAGAAACTTACGCATAGATTGCCTATCTCTGAATAAAGTGATAGAGGTACTCTGAACAATGCTCATTCTCCCAACTGTGCTGGAACATCCCTAGAACTTTGGTTCATGAGGACTCGTATTATCAGACATAGGCAAGTCTCTGACAAAGCACTAAAGGTACTACGATTACTTAGCCAAGCTGATCGCCAGACGGATTTCGCAGAGCATTTTGGAACATGTCTCCACACGTGAAGTGACAAAGCTTATTTAGAATCGAAGGCTATCACGACGGGAGTCAATAATAATTGTTTACAAGTAAATAGCAAATATTGTGAACGCGTATAACGGCGTTCTGACAGACTGACTATGCCTTAGGATATTGAATCTTCTTGGCTCTTCGGAAGACGTCGCGTTTAAGAAACATGTGTAACGTTTCGGTCGTCATGTTGCGACCTTCCTCAGGGCGAAATGCGCGGAGATGTACTGCGTTCAGGTTTAAATAGATTAGGGATTCCCTCTGCTCGCCAGTTGGCCGGATACGTTAACTCGTGCGTAGTCCACCATCGCGGATTACCCCTGGGGAGGCTCACAGCATGACGGCCGAAAATTTGATGTCTGTGCCTTGCAGCGGCGCCTCCCAAACAGCCAAGTACATTTTGATTCTGGCAGCGGAAGTCTTCGTTTTCCACTAACCATATACACACAATTAATGCATTTTGATTCTGGCAGCTTCGTTTTCCACTTACCGTTTACACACAATTAATGCAATCATATTGATACGAACTCAAAACGCCCTGAAGAAGCAGCAACTGCTGGAAGTTTCTTGTTTACGCCGTGAAAAGAAATTCTTTTCAATCTCATATTACCATCGAGTATTATATGACAACTGTGTTGACGGTCGTTAAGATCCTGTGAAATATGTCTTAAATTTTAATATTTGTATTAACATTTCATTTAATTAAATGTAATTACATTTAATTAAATTTATACTCCATCACTTATAAACCAACCATTGTTTCAAATAGATCGCAAAACACACACGAGACAAGCGGAATGTGCAAACTCATGAACGGGTGCTAAGAGATGAAAATATGAAACATGCTTCAAAAAAAAGTGAAATCGTGTCTATAGCTCAGTTCGTAGTTTTTATGTGACGGAACATGCTACACATTTTAGCCAATGCAGGCAGTTTTTACGTCGTCTGAAGTTTCGTGCGCCAAGGGGCAACGCCCGGTCTCGTCGAAAGGAGAGTGGCTCGCGCCTCATTGTCTCTGGGATCGGCGCGTGCGTCAGTGGGTGGAATGAGTCGACAATATCGCGCGCACCCCGAAGGCGCCCGCGGCAACAGCGGCGACGGCAGAGGCGGCGGCGCACTGTGCGCACCTCACATGAGACGGGACAAAATCCATAAGCAACGTGGCGTTATTGAAAGACAAGCGGAGAAATTGGATATGGCGTCAACATTTCTTAACTGGGAGATATTGACACAACACAGAAAATGAAGAATAACTAGTGGGGCTACAACATGGCAAAACATTTTCCCTTATTAGTTTTCTATTTCCTTTGGTATTGGCTACTTATTCGGACTTACCACATTCTCTTGCCAACTGCCAACTATCGTCGCGCAAAGATAATTTTCTCAATTTATCGGTTTCCTAATAGTAGAATCGAATTATTACTTTAAGAATATTAAAGAAGAGTAAAACCTCGTTGTATACGGAAGTTTTAATTGAACAATTTGCAGTCGTTTTTAAGAAAATGTTTAAGTTGTTTAAATGGTTAAGGTATTTAATATTCATTAATTCGTAAATACAATAATGTGAACAAATTTCCACTAATGTAAATATTAACGACGTGAAAGACAAGTAAAAAAATTGTAATTTTTGAAAACAACAACACGGAAGAATAGAGCAATACGGCGTTTAAGTCATCTTATACAGTGCATTTAGCACAATCACCACCAAAAGTTTAAAGAAAAAATTTGAAGCCATTTTTGAGAAAATGGGGTTTTTGTAATTTTTTAAGATTACAAATATTGCACGCAATATTGGTCCAAAACTACTAAAATTCCAAAAAAAATGTACGAGATCTTATTGAAGTAACTGATTGTGAGCAATAAATTTCATTTGAAGGAAAAATCTATGTCTTTAATAATGTAATTGTAGGAAGGAAAAAATTTAAACTTTTGAAACTTTAGAAACTTAAAATTAGTTACCATTAAAATCAGACCTATGCCACCTTTATGTGAATTTTACTCTATTCTTACAAGAAATTGATAGAGAAAATTTGTAGCCGTTTTTAAGAACATTTTGAAAATGTGCCAGTAGTTTCATGTAAATTCCGCCAAATTTAGACGAATTTTTAAAAAAATCGCGGCGCCTCGAGTGGAATCAAATTGACCGTTGAATATTCACTTTGGAAAAAATCGTACGTATGATTAGGCGCTAGGTATTTATAGACTGACAGACAGACGGGCGAACATTTTAAAAATAACCGCTTTTTAGGTATCAGGGGACTCAAAAACCTATATTTCCGTTGAAATCTCGAAATAGATTTTCCGCAGTATTATATATTTCCCTAAACTCCCTATATTTCCCTATATTACTCCGTATATACGTAGGTATGCGGGAAAGTTATAAAATAATGATTTCACATTTACGTTGTTGATTATGCGTTTTGGATTTCTTCTCCAATTACGAAATCAAAATTTTAATTTTAATTTATTCAAAATTCAGTATGAAATGTACAGAGCAGTATGTAAATGCAATTTATATTTAGAAAATTTGTGAATTATAATAAATGGTTAATAAGCAAATTGTTCAAATAATGTAGTGCTGTAAGCCATACTGAGAGGAAGAGGCTGATAAGAAGAGTCTGATAGGAAGAACCTGATAGGAATAAACTGGTTGGAAGAGACTGGGACGAAGACACTGGGAGGGAGACACTGGGAGAAAGAGTCTGGGAGGAAGAGACTGGGAGGAAGAGACTAGGAGGAGGAGACTGGGAGGGAGAGACAGACAGACAGAGAGAGAGAGAGAGAGAGAGAGAGAGAGAGAGAGAGAGAGAGAGAGAGAGACAGACAGACAGACAGACAGACAGAAAGAGACTACGAGAGGGAGACACACCAATCAGTTTGATTCCTTTTCGCGGGCAACCGCCTGCACCTGCAACAGACTTTGACAACGTTATGGCTGTGGTCGGAATGCGTCAGGACTCAAGCATTGATTCAGTTGAACGAGAAGGCACTAGACGCCAGTTTAGGAAGTCTCCTCCTGCTAGGCGGTAATGCTCATGTAAAAAAGTGCCTCTGGCCGCTGGACCAGTGGGTAATGGTTGTTTACTTTAAGAAAGGAGAAAATTTTGAGATTTCTTCCTAAGAGTGATTTCAATCGTTTTTGCGACTATTAAAAGCGCGTCTCTCTTTGAAACTTGTTCAAAATCAATATCCTCATAACTATCAACTAAAAAATTATACACTTTCCATGAAAAATATTGCAAATATTTATTCCGTAGTTGACTATTTCCAAAGTGACGTACCTACATTTTTGTTTTATTTTGTGTATTTACTGATAAATATGATCTTAAAAGGTTTCCCCATCATGCTGTTATATATTGCGATGCAAAGTTGCTATTATCCTGTTAAACAGTATTCGAAAACCATTCGATCTTATTTTGAACTATTAGGCTGAAAATGAATATTTTCCCTTCCTGAGTGTGTCGTGGAGAGACGGCACTTATGAAATAAGCTCTTATGATTTATTAAACGGTAGAAAGTATGTAAAAAAGGGATTTCTTCATTTATTGCCCCTGAGAAACCGTCGCCATCTTGAAGGAATCTCCCACAGAAATCTCCCCTTTCTTTCGGGGACCTGGTTCTGCGGGGGAAAACTCTTACCCGGTCTCGATTGATTGATCATTTCGTGTTTTTGGGCCCGTGAACTGCTATGACATATTTTATTGCGAGAGGTGGCGGTGTTCTTTTACCACTGAATGGTAAGATCCAGCGCCGAGCTACACAACGGGATATTCTCCAACCAGGTATCTCTCGTCAGCGGGGCACCGCCCCATTCGATACATGCTTTAAGCTCTTGACCGATCTCCCAACATGTGTGACAGTGTAGTGCATGTAAGAGTAAGAGTGTGTAGGAAAGAAAATGAAGATTGCGATTGGTCTGTGGCCCATTTATTAGGGTTATGCTCTTGAATTCGCCTGTGATCAGATAAACCACAGAAAACTACCGATCAGAGCAGCAGGCCACTACAATTAACCTCCAGACAACGCCTGAATTGACCTATCTATGAAGCTAGTAACCTCAACTGGTGCTAAAATCCCCCCATTGTTGGAACTATGTCTATGTGGCTAAAATCCTGTCACTGTCGGAACTCGAACCCTTAACTGGTTGCAATACGCGGACGTTAGGGTGGTGCATGTAATTGTGCTTTTTCATTTGGTTCCACCACTTATCGTTCAACGAGTGCTAGCACCCCGTTTTCGCCACCGCTGGTCGACCAACGCCCGTATCGAGTCAAAGGACCGGAGAGCACACCGTTTCGCCGTTGGCGGTGCATTGCCAGCCACTGTGCGTCTTGGTCCGCGTTCGACCCTCCGCCGCGCGCCGCGGGGCGCCCATTGTCTGGGGGCGTCCGAGGCAGCGAGTGCTCTTGGCCCTCGCAGGCAGCCCCGTCGACGCCCGCGCGCACCCGGAGGCTGCGGATCGCGCGCCTGCGCACATTCTCGTCTTGCGCAGATAGCGTCTCCGCGCAGGGCACGCTATGCAAGTCGTTTTAGTTTATTATTCTACCTATTGTTTAGTAATCTAATCTAATATAGGTCTTTGACCTCAGTTTTTGTTGTAAAGTCTTTTTTTAATGTAAGATGAAGTAGAGCAGAAAATTATCATTAATGAAGAGATGCACCATTACTTTATTAGAAACTTTATTATTATTATTATTATTATTATTATTATTATTATTATTATTATTATTATTATTATTATTCACGAATTGGCCTTTAGACAAGGTGAACGTACAGTTATACTCACCAAGACCCAATTACATTTTTCCTGCGGGTATGCACGTGAAACATTATTAGGGAGGATTAACATATCTGCTGAGTCAATATTTACGCCTCAAGGGTGTTAGTACGATATGGAAGATGAAATAATGATTATGAGGAGTGCGAGGACGACACACGCATACATACAAACACAAATACACCCATGCCCGAGGCGACAATCGAACCCGCGATCTTCTGGCACCACTGTCTTAGCGATCTCGGCCATCTGACCGTCATTATTAATATTATTATTATTATTATTATCATTCACATTGATATTTTGAAGTTCGGGAGTAATAATACAATAAGTTTATTTTTAAATTTATTATTTTTCAGTGCTGTGATGTTCATGATAGCGAATATTTTGTATCTAGATACATCAAATATATAAATGTTTATTGAATTCGGTTCTTATTTAATAATTGTTGATGCCATATCGTGTATCTTGTTTAGCATATATATACGAATTAATAGGAAACACTATTTTTCTGTTCATTTTGAGAGAACCATCGTCTGAACAAAGTGACCAAGGAATGATCTTAAACGATATATCACGGCTCCCAAGCATGCACAAACACTGTCCAAGCATGTTCCAACCATGTACAATGTTTTAGCTACAAATATGAATATTTTATTTCGAAAAAATGCAATTTCGAAACGGCTACAAGCGCCCGGCCCATTCCGTAGTGCTCTTTGGGGCACTGCATAGCGAAAGCTTCCTTGTACAACGGGTGGGTCGCACATTAGATTAGGACGCGGCTAAGCCAAGGTCTTGCGCGTATGTGGTGCGAGGGGGCGGGGTAGAGGATCAATTGCAGGTTGGGGTTCGGGATGGCGAAGGGACACGCGGGCTACATGCCGGGCTGGAATGGACTCGTGGGTCAGCCTCTGACCAGTTAATAACAGAGGCGGATCAAAAAAATCATTTAGAGGGGAGGGGAGGATCAGTTTTAGGTCGTACACCCCATAATTCGTATTTTTGAAATATTTTTTAACTGCTAGCTTGAAATTAACAAATGTATTCATAATTGGAATACTGTGTTGGATGTGATGATATCTATTTAAGTCAATAATTTTGAATGTTGGTCCCAATGACAACACAACGGTCTTTGCAACATCGTTGACCGAGAGATTCTAGGATGCAAACCTCGATTAAGGAGGATTTTACACATTAGATAGTTATCTAGGCCAAATTATGCCTTTATCTCGAGAGGAATTCTAGTGGGCGGCTTTTATGATCGGTAATTTTCGGTGGTTTTATTAATCAATGCCATAATATTATCTTAACAAATGACACACAGATCGCACGCACTTTTGTCTTCCTCATTCTTAACATCTCCTTTCCCATTACACTCACACCTACATTTACATGCATAGCATTACCACAGAGGGAGATGAGCCAAGAACTTGGAGCTTGTTCCAGCTGGAGTGAGGACACACTTAGAGAGATACCTGGATGAGGGATAATCTTAAGCCAACGAGTAGGTGAGCGCCGGATCCCACGTTTCAGCGGCCCATAAAACCCACCATCTCCAATGATAATACATGCACTACACTTAGGGATTAATGAAGTCGACATGCCCCTAGAGAATACTCACGATATCTACGAGTCACAGGTGCCACAAGTGATTGGAGCAAGCTTCTTCCAAGTCGACCATCCACTCCGGGAATTCCCTCTCGATACCATCACTGTCGAGCCGCGCATTCGATTGTTGCCTGCGCTTCTATGATACCTGCAAGAGGGCAGATGCAGAGACAGACATCCAGCTCGCCCGGTCGAGAACCCCGCTGCTCAACAAATTACCCCAGGGCGCGCTTGTTAGCAGCTCCCGCTCACTTGTTGCCTGTCGCGCAGGGAGGGCTACCCCGCACACGATACTCCGAACACGCCGCCGGGAATGTTCGTAGCTGCTTTTCACTGTGTGCCAGTAGCCGCATTAGACAATTACTTGTAATGTGTTCGGATGCAAAGTAGTCTACATTTTTTTTATCACGATGAACAGATGGCAGAAAATTACTTATGAATATTAAGATAATAACTTTTGTTGAAGTGACAAATAACAATAAAATGAGTATAGGATTGGGCAATAAGTCCTTAATGTATACTAAAGTCGTCAATACACAAAGCATTGACATCGAATTATTCTCTATTACTTCTTTGTTTAATGGGCAGTTTAATAAAAATGACAACAGTGTTTGATATCAAAGCGTTTTAATAAGGAATTGTGTGTGTGAATATGTGTGTGTCGTACACATGCAACCGCTTGTACTCAGCGTCAACTCAACTTTTAATTTAAAAATTCAATGCATAGGATTAATTAAACATAAAAACCCAGAATTATTGTATGAACTGAGAATATATTAAATGTATTCTGCTTTCCAACGAGATGAGATTCATACCTTTTCCCATTATCGTATCGAGAAATTATCGTATCATTGCTTTGACTACGATCAAAAGAGTGTAAAAATGTAGAAGCGGGTTTTAAAGACAGTTTTTGAGACAGGAATAGTGGGAGAGCTTATATTTTCTCAAGGAGAGAATAGAGTGTTGTTGGTCGAACATTGAAAATATACGAAGGTATTTACAAAAGGAGATATTGATAAGTAAACGAAGAAAATTATATCTGATCAATAGATAACACACTTTTTTTTATCGCAGGTCGCATATTCTCTCCTTCCTGTCGTAGGTAAGAAACAGAAATTACGCTAACACGAAATGCAAACAATATTTTATGATTTGAAGGGAGAGCATCAGCACAAAAGACTTTTAAATATTATTGTGAAACATTACTACATATACTTAAATTAAGTCATAATAAAATATAATAGGGACCACAAATATGGTATTCAGAAAACGTGGTTCAAGAAATTGTGAAATTATTGTCTTCGAAGCTAAAACACTAACACATTTACCTTAGAGCCCTAGTGTCAAGTGTAGGGAGAGGCAAGTAAGTAAGAAGGAATATCAAGTGAAAATCATTTCCTTCAATTCCTATGTATGTCATAAAATAAAATCTTAATTGTATTGTGGTTGTGATTCCCTCATCACATTCTTCTCTAACAGATACTCATTTTTACTGGTCTACTTAATTATGCTTTACAAATGAGTGAGAAGTATCATTCCCAACGAAATATTTAACTTTTGAGACAGGGTCAAGAGTGCATATTAGCAAACGGATTTCAATCACACGTGTGTTGCTAGCTGAAGTAGATCGGTATTTAGGACACAACAAGTAGTTAGAGAGTTCAATTATACCTCAATTTTGCAATGTGGTTATGCGCTAGCATTGAGTTAAGTCTGAAATTCTACTTTAGTACGGGATTTTGCATACCACTACTAAAGAAAATAAATAAAAAAGCTCGTTTAAAAATGAGAGTTAATGACAGGAGTAAAAGAGAAGAAATCAGGTACTTACATTTTACAAATTTAGACTGCTTGCTTTTTAAAATGCAAATGCTGTAGGACCCTGAAAACGAGGATAGTATGGAAGTAAAATATTCTAATAAATTATTAACTTTATAAACTAAAGATCTATGCATCGAAATATTACATTTATAAACTATTCTTTGCATTGAAATATAAGTGACTTTAATTTAATTGTAGAATAGCTGTGTTAACGTCCAGTATCAAGGAGCAAGCTACTTCGTGGGTGTGACCTGAATTTGGCTGTTGGACACTGTATCACATTCTCTTATTTTGAGCACGCCCACCATGCTGACCACGTGAATTGACCGATGCCCTAAAATCTTTTCGGAGTCAGGCGTCAGTTGGGAGTCAAGCGTTCTGCAGTCAGGTGTCAATTGCAACTGTCAAGGGTCTTATGAAATCGCCATCGCCCATAAGAGCAGTCTATTCATTCCGACTGCGATATGTTATTTGTCTCCTTCTCAGCTGCAGCAGATACCCTTCGACCTCTGAAGTGCTCGAGAACTACTGCTATTGTTCGCGTGACAGTGAACATGAGCTCCAGAAGGTATGTGAGAATTTATTACATCAGCCGTCGCTCACACTGTAGAACACACAGTGGAGGGTTCTGAATTATATTTTTAGTGATAAAGGTTAGTAAACTTTGAATTGATTGATGACTTCATTGATGTCATTGTTATACATGAGAAAAGCTTAATGAAAATTCTAAATAAAAATTAACTCCAATTTTGCCATTAAATAATGTCTAAATATTAGATCAAGTGCAGTATTTTAATTATGTTAAGACTAATGTGTTTCTGAAATTCTAATTGTACTTAATACATATATATTATATTTATATACTATATTATATAAGTTATAAATTTAATATAAAATTAATTTATAATAAAAAATAAAATATATAAATTAAATTATTAACGATTGAGAAATTGATTTCACTTTTAGCTGGTGGAAATTAATAGGAATCACGCCTACTAGTGGAAGTAGTGCAGAGATAAAAAAGAATGTAACAGCGATTTTAATCGTATTAAATATGTTTACAGTACTCAAAAGTCTCTCGGAATATATATTTCTATTTTGTGCGTAAAATTGCATTTTTATTTGATCATTTTTGACCTATCGGCGATCACAGCAATTTGGATAGCCATTTTATCTCGTTTCCCTTCTCAATTTTTATCTTTCATTCTGTTGTCATCGTTAGAGCCGGTTTCGGGAGAGTATCTTAGACTGTCATGAGAAGAAAGTTATACCCTACTAAAACCAAACAAAAATCCATGCAATACAGAAAATTATAGACCAATAAGCCTGTTACCATCCGTGTCCAAAATTCTAGAGAAAATTATTTAAAAAAGACTCAATAATTACTTCAACAAAAATGATATCATAGTCACTACCCTGAAGAAGCCTACGACATGACAGGCTAAACGTCGGCCTATCTGCCAACGACGCGGCGTCACCCGGACAGCCTAGAAGTAAAAATGATATCATTCCAAGGCATACATTTGGATTCACAGAAAAGTTATCAACCACACACCAATTACTAAGGGTCACAGAACATATCCATACAGCATTCCAAAGAAAACTACATAGTATATAAACCTTTCTAGACATTTCACAAGCATATGGCAGAGTATGTCATCAAGGTGTTATGTACAAACTTATAATCATTGGCACACACAAATATCTTAACCAACATTATCAATAGCAAGCTATATAACCTTTTTCAGTTTCAATAGATAAACATCTCTCAAACCCCAAACCAATATGGGCTGGACTTCCTCAGAACTCCCCACTTTCACCCATATTATTCAATCTTTACCCAGCCGGTATCCCTACATCCAACACAATCAATACAACATAATTCGCAGATGATACAGCTTTGTATTGTTCTAGCACATTACTTATTACATTAAGAAACACAATACAACAACATTTAATCCAAATAGATTCTTTGTCATACAAATGGAAAATTAAATTAAAACCAACTAAGTCAACAGCAAAAATCTTTTCATTCAAAACGATTTCAACACCACCACTTCTTACACTTAACTATAACACCATTCATTGGACTTCCCCCCCCAAAAAAGTGAAATATCTAGGATTGCATTTAGACACCAAACGTAACTGGAAATACACCAAACAAAAGTCAAGCTAATTTAATTAAAACCATTAATAAATAATCACACTAAAATAACTAGAGGAAATCATACATACAACCATAATAAGACCGATACTGCTCTATGCTTGTCATGTCTGGATTAATTCAGCAAAAACCAATATCTATAAAATACAGGTCATACAGAATAAATTCATGCCAACAATAACCAATACATCCTAGTTCATCACAAACAAACAACTCCATAAAGAAATTCAAATAAAACATATCATAAATCATAACACTAAGTTATCCCATAATTTTTACAATAATGACACCAATTACACAACTATTCCAATACAACTTAGACAAAGCACCCATAAATGCCACCAGAATAGAAAATAGATTTCCCAAACATTTTTATATACAAATTGCAAATTTGGATGATTCTTTGTGAGGTGCTCAGTGGGTTTCCTCTCCCTAAGAATTAATTGTAAAGAAGCAATAGTTTAGCTTGTTAAAATAGATAGTAAGCATCAATACATGTGAAAAAGTTTTACCGTTAACTAAACCATGTATCACATCCAAAATAGTAATAAATTAAAAAAGAAGAAAGTGAGTTTGGAGATTGATACATCTTGATTGGGCCTATCCACGTCGCAACACAAAAATGTCATCTAACTTGTAATTAGAACTCACACCCTTGATGTAATTTCGTATTTCAGTGCAGTTGCCCTAAGCCCGTGCGCCACAAGGCTTGAAAAGTATAGTAATGACGATTCTATATGAAGGGAAAAGCAGAAAGCGCTTTAAAAAAGTGATACACGGTGATTGGGAGGGTCCCATTATGCTTCAACATCCACGTGCGGGATTTGAATCCGCACCTTTTCGAGCCTGCCAGCCACACCTGTCTTAAAAATTTCTGCTGCTCACGTCGGTATTTCTGTTTAGGTACTTCTGTGTGCATAAATGTACATTCATGCTGTTGATGTAATTTTTTTTCAACCTTCTTGTAGCTTTCAGTATATGTAACCATATAGATTCCCAATTTACGACATAATAGAGAAGTATCAGTCCGCAAAGCAATGATACAAATTACAACCCTGAGAGAATCACTTAAAAAAATTAATCCATACAAGCTTCGCAAGGAACAGTACATGAAGTTTTGCAGGAAAAACTGCATTAAAGCAGATGTGTATAAAAACTCAAATGTGGGAACTGCAAACGTTTTTTACCTTTTATTATTTTAATATTATTTTTTTAGTTTGGGTAACAAAATAGAAAAGTTACGTGAGCGATTTTCAATTATAGTTTTCTGGCAATCGTTTTTTAAACATTGTAGTATTTAAAGAATTGTTCGAATGCTGATTTACATGGAACTTTGTGTATAATTTGTAAGTTCAACTGAACACCAATGGTATTCATCCATACGTTGCACAATCACATACTCTTCATTTGTCGCAAAACTCCATCACGATAAAACACTCGCCCTTTGGAATTCGCGACTCACTGGTAATAAATACGGCGAATTATATAGTCCACACTCAGAAGGGCACGTGTATTTTGCAATTCACTCCTATTAGCAAAGGAATTAACGTTTATAAAATTCAAGCAAAAAGCACTGTGCACTAATTAGTAGTTAACATGGCAGTAAACCCGCGAGGCATCTAGTCGCTACAATTCTATCAGAGCTTAAACGGTAATGAAACATTCCCCTCATTTGCGACGCATGTAATACCGAGAGCGTTGCGCGAGAGTTGGGGGAAATTTATTTTCCTGGCGAATCGGGGAACCTGCAACGGAGCGAAAGGCCGTGGTATCATGTTGTCCATGAAACAGCATAGTCACAATGTTCTTTCTTGATTGAATATTGCGAGTTCTCAGACCCGTCAACTACTATGAACTATGAACTATCTGTAAGCGTAGTTCATGTTTTTCAAGGGAGGCGATTGGTTTTTTTTCTAAGATTTATTATGAGATCCGGCGCCGACATACACGTCGGCTATCACGATTTCCCCATCCAGGTATCTCCCACCAGCCGCGCACAACCCCATTTGGGACAAGCTTAAAACTCCCAACTGGTATTCAAACATATAAGTTCGTGTAATGCATGTAAGTGTGAGTGTGTGTAAATAAGGGGTGAGGATAGGACAAGGAAGAGGAAGGATAGATTACGCGTTGCCCATTTGTTAGGATAATGCTCGTCTATTTGCATGTTGTTTATCGGAGAAACAATGGAAAACTTCCGATCAGAGCAGCCGGCACCTAGAATTCTCCTTCAGTCAGCGGCTGAATTCGACCTATCTAGCTAGTGTCGAAAATATTGTTATCGACGGGACTCGAACCCTAAGACCTCTCGGAGAGGCACTGCAGTCACACCAGTTGATGCCCTGAGCCACCTCAGCCGGTGCAAATTTGTAAAAATACTTTAAGAAGACACAACAAAAATTGAATCTTCATTAATAAACCAGCTCAAACGCACGATGAGTGAAGAGAAGAGTGAACATTAAAAAAGTTGGCGCAACCTTATGGCACAAGCCAGTCCGACATTGTTTCTGCGTTTGCTGTAATATGCCACTACTAACAACCCCACTCCTTCATTACGGGGAAAGTAGAAGCAACAAATTACATTCTCGGATGAAGAGTGGGGAGGAAAAATAAAGCTCGGCCGGAGACTTCAATAAAACACGGCGCTGGAGATTGGTACGGCGCGCTTTGATGTCGCGAGCCGGCGTCGGCGAAGGCAATCTCTCACTGGCGTCGCGTCGCGTCGCGACGCCTGCCCCGCTCCTCCCCACCCCTCCCCTCCCCTGCCTCCCCTGCCGCCACCCCTGCTCGGCTCCGGGGGACGCGCCCGGTGCCGGCGCGGCTGCAGTTGCAACGCGACCAATTCTCAGTGCGCGGATCAGGAGGCGGCGCAGCGATTCTCCATCCCACATCGATTCCCATCCAAGGAAGTCGATGTTATTTTGCAAGAAGAAGAAATGCAAAATACATGCGTAAAATAGGGTTGATGTAGAATAGGTAAGAATTGTTTTATTCTGTTTCAGGAATTCAAAAATAAGTGCAAGCGAAATACGTGCGAGGGCCAGAACATTCTCAGTGTGCCTTGTCACGATTATTACATGGCAAAGAAACTCTAGCTATATACGGGACTAAATTACATTACTCTATATTTTAAGTTCTATTTAATTCTTTTATCCGCTCAGCCAAAGGAAGAACAGATAAAGGTGATGGATGATGGAACCATTCTGATCCCCAGTCGAGATTAATAAGAGTCCAAATCAGCATGTATCATATTCACATGTATCTAAATCAGTATTATGAGTAGCTGATTTAAAATCAAATTTATAATTTTTTAATAATCTCAACAATTCAGCGTATGTACAACCTGTGGGTGGATAAATGGGCATCTTTTAATTTCCCGGGCACGCCATGTCGACAACAGAAACGATGTGTTTATGTCAACTTCTTTGACATGTACACATGTACACAAATCGCGAAATTTGCGAGCGCCCGCTACTCTTGCAAGGTAAGTGGAAGTATATTCAAATATTCTTTAATTCACAAAATCATAATTTTGCCTTATAAAAATATCTTTTTTAGAGCCCAGATACTCTCTCTTCTCCAACAAGTCTACCTTTCTCCCCACATTGAATCGTTTGGAAATGTATTTTGTTTATGATTTAACTTTTTTGGTAAATCTTTCTTTGTTAAATCAGTTCTTTTAGTTTTCCCGTACCATAATAGAGTGAAAAAAAGCAATAGAACAATCACAACTATATGATATCGAAATTTCAGTAGGTAAATCCCGTGTTTAAGATTATTTTGAGTTTTAGTGTTGTTCCAAAAATGATTAATATTGGTGAAAGGGCAAGGAGATAACGCAGTTTTATACCGAAAAATTATATTGTCTATCTATGGACGAATGATTGTCACATTATTTGATCTTGGTGAGCTTGGAGTTTTTAGACTCAGATTTGCTAAATACGCCAGCAGTGAGATAAGTTGTGTCGTTCCAGTGATCATGAAGATATTTTATTTTTCGAGATACAAATTGGGTTAATTTTTAAAATTTTCTGAAAAATTGCTGCAAAAGTTTTGGTTTAATTTGTTGGCGAGGACAGAGACAAGTGATTAATTAATAGGGAAATGTTATGATTTTCATTAAAATTCAAGAAATTTTGGAATTGTAATTGTTCAAATATTTTTCGAAACTTTCCTACCCCCCTTCAATATTAAAGATATATATTTCTTCCTCAGTGCAATGTAACCTTCAATTTGAGATCCTAATATGATGACATGTACACCTATTTAAAAAATATGAGTATGAAAAATATTATTGATGAGTAATTTTGAAGGGAATCAGGTCATTTTACAAAACGAGAATCCATATCTCTTCATGCCAGCGAATGCAGGAAAGGAATGCATTTCGTGTACTTTGTATTAGAGAGAAGAATGGGCACTACCAGAAAGTTTTGTATTCATTGCAATATATAAATTATGCGCTTCATTTACAAAGAGAAGGAATAGCTTCGGAATGTTGTGCATTTCGTACTAGTTTTTTCTTCCAATAACCTGTGACAGAACAGCGTTGCGGTGTGTTTCATCACCAGTGTGCTCCTCGACCGCAGTTTTCATTTAGTAGCAGTAAAGTGGTAACGAGCGCTACTGTTGCTTTTTTTTATCTCTGAAAATGTGTTGAATTCAGGATGTCATACTGAGAGCTCACAGGTTACAATTTTTTTTTTGAGACCTGCAGCTGTTCATACAAATTCTGAAATAAATTCTCTAATGATGGCAGTACATTTACAAATATTGACTTCAGTGATTAATTTTGTAAATTAACTGAAGACAATCTCTATGTTACGGCACAAATTAAAGAACGATAGTTTATTCCCAAAAATTTACAATGTAATATACTTTCATGTAAGTATCTTATTTTTTATCGCCTAGGTTTTATTACATTGTTTCTGGTTAAGAGGAATAAAAAACTAAAGGTGTCTAATATGTCAAATTTGGATGCCGGTTGCTTCATTTGGACTCAGTCCCTCCTACAATAAACCTCTAAAGAAATGAATGAGTGAAAATTAATAAACTGAAAAAAAGCCAGTCAGTTTATTGAAATTATATGTGTTGTGGTGTGTTATCGTTGGAATTTTTCATGAAATAATTATAGACGTTGTCTTTGCCAACAATATTATTTAATATAAGAGCAGCTTTCGATGGCTTAGCCATCATCATCAGTTGTCTGATGGATGGAAGCCGTTAGGTAGTCGTTTTGTGGCTTCCATCCCGCAGACAACTGATGATGATGGCTAAGCAATCGAAAGCTGCTCTTATATTAAATAATATTGTTGGCAATGACAACGTCTATAATTATTTATTGAAATTAACATTAACACAATATATCCAAATGATAAAGAAAAGATAGTTGTATTCATCGTAATAAATTAAAGTTTTCGTGGAAAAATATCATTGAAAATTCTCTATATATTTAATGATTTTCACACATTCTAAAGATTAGAGCCTGAAAGTTTGGCAAAAGGCCTTTTTATTATAGTTACTATTTCACGACTTTTGATATTAGGAAGCACTCGGTTGTGCGTCTGCAGTTGTTTTAGTCGATTTTGATGTAGCCTTTTTAGCGTATTTTAACTTTTGATGACTATTTTTGCCATTTTCTGGCTTTAACGTAATCATTTTTGCTTTTTGCCTCCTCTCACTGATCTCGATCAAGCGGAAATATACCTACATGCCATCTATTAAAATTAAAGCGAAAAAGCAAAATAAATGTATGAAATACATATATTTTTAATGTCAAGACAGCGAAAAATTATGTAACTTTACAAGTGAGAAAAATTACATTTAAATTTCAGAGACAAAACTATGAAACATCTGAGATTTGTTCAATAGATCAAAAGATATTGTATGAAGAATCCGATCGAAAGTACTTGGAAATTATTAAAAACTAACAATATAGTGAATTTTGAACAACAAAATATTCAGAATAGATTTGTATAATTTCAAATCTACTACGAACGGCCAATACAGTTTTCCCTTCTACATGAACGGAGAAATAGTTCTCAGAAAAAGAATCAAGACTTCCCCTTCGTCATCTACCTCAGGACGAGTTGGGGCTCCGAAATAAGAGGATTGCAAGCACTTCTCTAGGAGTCCCCCGTGCGCAGGAGGGTAAAAAGAGGGAGTTGCTATGCATAGTGAAAGCCCATTATCAGCACTCGGGCGATGGGACGCGTGGGGGAGCGCGGAGCGCAGATGCATCATGCATGAGCCCGAGGGGAGAAGCGCTGCGGCTTGCAACTCTCCCAGTGTCAACACCACGTGCAGCAGACGACGCTTAGTGCGAAATGCGCCCGGTTTATTACGCGAACCGCCGAAGAATCTTGGGGAAATTAATCGTAGTTATTCTGGGTTTCGCTCGATAGCAGTTCTTTCTTTATATTAGAGAAAGTTTTTTTTTCAGTTGTCCTCGATCGTCGTTAAGCAATATTTTCAAGGGCGCTTATTGCTACCATGTAATCACACCCTTAATCAGAGCACCAGTTACTCAATTAAAGACGAAATTTGTCGATTCAGTTGTAACAGGAAAAGTAAAAGACACTTGCAGAATTTGTTTAATGAGCTCTCTTGGAAGTGTTTTTCTATTGCAAAGAGTCAATATGAATTTTCTGGAATTTATTAACAAGTGTAATACCGACGTCAAAATGACAACAGTTATTCACTTTTTCCTATCAACTGTATCGTATGTTACCGTCGTTTCTCGGATAGCCAACTCTTTGGTGGAGAACACATTTGTACGTTTTATTTACATTTCTGTTTTACTCATTATCTTACAGCCAAGAAATATGTGATTTTTTTCTCATATTATGGGAAGGATTCACGATTCAATGTGTGCATTTTTCAGATTAACGATAAACCTGACAATATCACGAAAAACGATTTTACACAGTTTGATAAATTTATAATTAAATATATTTTTGTAAACTTTGGTGCAATACTATTTTTAAAACAAAATATGAATGTTTTTAACGCGATGAACGTAAAATTTCCGTGAAGTTTAGTAACATTCACAGACATCTGCTTTTGTCTATCCATAGATGAAAAAGATAATTTAGTGAGTTTGTAATTGTGACATTAAGTTGCAAATTATTCAGTTTTTTAAATTCCTAGAAATAATATTAATTTCAAGTAGTAAGCACTCCATGAATTTTGACAAAGGAAGGGAAACACAAAATAGAAAATCAGCTGATTAGTTACACCTTGACGAAATGCAAACACTGGGTTGGGTTTGAAGATTTGTGATGAAACATGAGTTGAAAAAAGTGTTGGTGACACGAAAGCGGAAGAACACTATTCAGTTTTAGAAAATTCTACGAATTTTGTTAAATGTGGTTCTTTCAGTTGTATCAAAGTCGAGGACATGCGTGGTCTGATTGGCAAGCACTTCGGCGAAAAAGCTGTCGTTCGTGTTTGATATTAATGGTTATTATTATTATTATTATTATTATTATTATTATTATTATTATTATAATTAAAATTTAATAAAGTGGTTTTAAAATGAATATAGACTCCCTGTTCATTGGTCGATGCATGAAGATTTCCCTTAAGTTAAAATCATATTGTGAATGTCCGATGTCGATTCGTGATTGAGAAATCTATTGAGTCCTTTATTATGTTATCATCAAAAAAGTAAATATAATAGTAAGAACAATTCATTTAAGACTCCGTAAATTCCAAAACAAAAGAATAATCAACACTTGCTGACTTTGATTTATATTTTATTCAGAATAACCTCATCAATTGGCAAAAGCAAATAGTTCGAAACGGTTTGAGGTATCAGAATGCGGTTTGTGTCAAGTTGCCGAGAATGGAAGAATTACTACACTTCGTTTTCTTATTGGTAACATTTTATAATTGAAATATTGTCAAAACTTTGGTAGATGTCGTCTTATGTTTGTTCATGCTTCCGTATTGACTTGAAACAAAGAAACTGCTTATTTGATAGTAACTCTAGGATGAAGACGAAAAAATGTGTATTACAATTGTTTTTTGTTATTTTTTGGTCAACCAATTAAAGTAATTGGAATAAGATTAAGTATCTACTTTACTTGTACTCACTCGTATGTATTATTGATACAGAAATCAAATGTGAATATGAAAATAATACATAGTTGTTCAAAATTAAATTTTCTTTATGTGTTCTGCTAATTTATAAAGGATAAGATATCGACAGCACTATACTATTATGAAAAAATGCTTCCTTTTTACATTATCATTTATAGACACCGTATGTTTTTTTGAAAGTATCATCTTATAAAGTGTACAGCAACTGAAATATTTTGTTAGACACTTTCATTATGAAATTCCTTTGTTGTTTAAATACATTATAAATACTGTATTTATATAATACAATACTGTATATTGAAGTTTTGGATGACATTTATCATAAAGACCAGAGTCATTGGGAGAGAATGACAAACATATAATGGTATATCTTCCATTCTTAGGGAGTGGTACCAAGACTTCCGTGCCTGTTTCTTAGAAATTTGGAGTGACTCAGCAAATGGAGGCTAGTCCTAACCGATAGTAATCGGCAAGAGAGTTGACGTCGAAGGCCCAAACGTCTTTGGAGATACCATTAGTATCAGATGCTGACACACGGTTCTCATTAATTACATAATACTCATACGTTAAGAAAAAAAAAAGTTATGAGTAGAATGAATGACAATTTTTGATAGAGTTTGCCTTCATGATAACAGGAAAGATTGGTCGGTAGTTATTTTTTTGTTTTCTTATGGAGAACCAAAGTACTTTTTTATTACAGAGGAAATCTTGATAACACAAACTTGTTATCTGGATATTTTGTGTGAAATGTATTGTACTGGTGATATTTTGTGTGTAATTGTAAATTGTTGCTCATCCGTATACGTACAACTAAAGGACGTAACACTATAGAATCACGAGAAAACCGAAAAGAACGAACGGAACAATGGGAAGAAGAGAGAGTAGATAATGAGGATTTGCATGAGAAGAATGCAAAGAACAATGAGAAACGACCGTAGTTACAGTAATGTATAACGCAACTTTTTGTTGTTCCCGAGGAGCAAGGCACGGCAGAAAAGGAAGCGGCGCCTCGAAAAGAAGGAACGTGCAAGAGAGTTCGCAGTTTACGTGATATTACGCAGCAGGCAGACGTGACAAGGAGATTGGTGGATCTTCCGGGACTTTTTGCACACGCACATTATGCACCCCCTCGACCTGGTTTGTCCCGGGTAAGGACGCCTTCTGCATTGCCGTGAGCTTCGCGACTGCGCCCCCCCCCCGGAGGCCACCCGTTTCTTCAACAGCTTCCTCCCTGAATAAAGGTTTCAAGAGAACTTCCCCGTGAAGCCCGTATCAAATGTCTTGCCTGCGCCGTGAATAATGGCTTGGGCTACAATGAAACGCTTGCGCCTCTGAAAAGGCGCGAATGCGACAACAGAACAACAATGCTGGAGGTCATACGCGACCCTGAGGCGTAGGGTGTCGCCCTTCAATCAGATGTTTTCTCACAAGCATTGTTTCTTTTTAGGCTCCACTGATTGTCTTTTGATTATAACAACTACGAATTTAGATCTAAGATCGTCAACTGTAGATGTAGTACTTCTGATATGTATTTCTTCTCTCTCTGTACGTGTTTTATTTAGAGAACCATTGCGAACTGTATACCCACTCCGTAATGAAAGTGGGTAATTTTTATGGTATAATCTTTTACACGTTGAAAGCGTAATCACACTGTGTGTGCAGCAAATTTACTTTTGGACTGGCGCCGTCCATTCAGATGTTTTCTGTCAAAAGCTTTGTATCGTTGTCGACTCCACTGATTGCTTTAAATAGTAACTAGTTTTCTAACCTCGTGAATTAAAAGTGTACTTCGGAATTGTAGTTTTTCTCTCTGTTCCTATTTTATTTCAAATAGCAATCGCTAATTTGACTTTAGCTATTCATAGTTTCTAGATTCTACTGATAGGGTGACTACTAGAGTGAATGCCATGTCTTCTGCCGCAACCCTCGCTTTTGGCTGTTTAGTGTCGGATAAATCCAACTTTTGCCAGTTAGCGATGTTCCCAGGTCTGGGCTTGATTTTGTTTATTATCCACATCTCAGGTGAAACGGGCAAATGGTAAGCATGGCGTATTCCCATCATTTTATCGAATATACTTGGTCTGCTTGATGAGCTTCCTTGCGTCACACATCTATAGATTATGAGACGATCGCATTAAAATGATACAGCTCTATTTTTGTCCCGACCAAGAATCGAACCCGAGATTGGACCACGGAATGGCAGCACAATGTCCCTGAGCCCTCCGAAAGGCTGCTTTTTTCAAAAGGAGTACCTAACAATATTCACTGGCTTTATTAACGATAAATGTTGGGAATGTATTCCACTTGGAGTTTGGCGCTTGGTACATCTCCCACTTACGAAAAAGAAAAGAAAATCTCATTTTTTCTTTTTTCAGTTACATTTCCATAAGGATCGTGAAGTAAAGAAATGAATGCTGAAAAAGGCTAATGATGAAGAAGAAGAGAGTCTTATGAAATGAGTCCTAATCGCCGGACTTTTGAGCAATAATTGTAAAGTTTGAATTGGTTTATCTCTGTGATTAATATTTAACGTTTTGAACCAATTATTTACAGACAGTTTATTCTTCAAATTTCTTGCTACAACGTTTCTAATCCGAATAATAATTTCATATGTAAGGGTTCGCACACATAATGGTCTCTGGGTAATGATTGTGTTCTTCCATTGTATCATAATTTACCTGAAGAAGAATCCAAGGACATGGAATTCAAAACGTTGAAGTAAAAAAATTAAAGATTAAACTGTCTGCAAATAATTGGTTCGGAAAGTTCATAATTGTTTCTGCAGAATACAATTGCCAAAATGTAAACATAAATGTAAAGAATATGGGGATATACGGGTCGAGCTTCTTTCTTAATGATGTAAATATGACTCTACATTCCCTTTTGTTTATACATGATATTAGTTATATTAATGTTCTATAGAAGTATTATAAAACCAAAACAAAATCTTTTGAACTATTCGATATTCCGTGTTGATATCTTAAAGAGGCTGAGGATTATTCACTGACCGCACTGAATTACCGGTACCCTGCCACGATATTGGTTCCTACCAGATATTAATTAGTACCTAGCAGATATAACAATGTTTAGATTGTCGGTAAAAGCCGCCCATGGGCTTTATGTTAAGGAGGCGAATATTGTAACGAAAAACCTCAATGATCGAATGTTTATATTTTATTTAAAGGATATTGGAATTATTTACGTTTATAATGTGTAAACAAAACACTGAAAACTCTAGAAAGAATTTACTATTTATAGCCACAAATGTAAATAAAGAAATGTTTCAGCCTAGAAAAATAAAACTGATTAAAAATAGAATCGTAAGGTAGAAAACTATTTCGTAAATTAATATTTTCTGAAAATAATTTTTTATTTTCCTTTTTATCTTTAAAATTTTATATTAAGTGTGTACTTCGATTAGCGGTTCTTATAATAAAATTACAGGCACATTCGTATTTTTTTATTGCGGGACATCTTCCTGCTTCCCAATGACGTAATGCTACTCTCTCTGCTTCGTCGCATCACGACACATTGTTCTGAGATCGTAGCAAGAACTCTTAACAAAATGGCGTTGTCCTGTAACGACGATATTCACCTAACAACGCACTCTGGGATACTCATCTAGCGCTTCCAGAGGAAGCTCTCTGAACTAGCAGCGATGGCAGCCGTCTCGGCGTTCGCCTGGAACAATGCAGGGGCGGCGGCGCTCTCTGTGATTATTCCGAAAGGAACAATAGCCGACAATTGGCGGCAGCGAAGAGATAGGCAAACTCGCGCTAATCACGGGACGGTTCATCAATTACAGACAGACGCGCTCATTTGCATAATCGGAGGGCCTCGCCAATTTTCTCCTTCCTTCCGCAGGGCGGCGCGGCTGGCGCTGAGCGGGCGGGCGGGAGGCCGGGAGGATGGGAGAGTGGGAAGGTGAGTGAGAGGGCGCGGCAGAGGGGCGGGAGAGAGGGAGAGCGAGTGCGAATGGGAGGGCGAAATGTGTGTAGGTGAACGAAAGGGAATGCAAGAGGATGACGGAAAGGACAGAAGAACGATAGGACGAAGGGTAGGGTGAGAGGATGGCCGGGAGGACGAGAGAGTGGAGAGGAGAATGCAAGTCGAACGAGAGAGAAAGAGGTGAATGAGAGGACTAATGAGTAGGTGGTACGGGTGGCCGGATGGGCAATAGATCAAGTGGGAAGGCGTGAGGATAACGGAAGAGTGAGAGGGCTGGCGAGAGGGTGTCGGAGTGGTCGGACGAACGATAGGATGAATTGAAGGGCGAAAGTGTTGGAGGGGAGACCAATCGAGTGGGCGGGAAAGCGCCGTACAATCGGATGTACGATAGGGTGAACGGAAGGGTGCAAGTATGGGTGAACGAGAAGTTGGAGAGGCAGGGGAATGGACGTATGGAGGGAGCGAATGACGGTGAAAGATCGAGATAGCGGACGGGAGGAGAGGGTAAGTGGGAGTGGGAGAGGGTGCCCGGGATGGAGGGCAGACTTGGACGGTTGCGCGGGCTGTGCAGGGCAGCGCAGGGACCCTTTCTGGGCAAGCGATGCCAATTACCTCCGTTTCTTTGCGGGGCGCTTTGATTATGGCTCCACATGCCAGCAACGGCTAAATTTAGTCCTCTCTGCAACCGCAGCCCTCGCCGTGTCGACCCTCCCTGCGGACGAGGGTCTCGCCCGATTTGCGGTTCTGCGCGAGCCCGATGTCGTAGAGAGCATGCGTCTTCACGAGCATGTAGGGACGTAGGAAGCTTACGTTGGACATTCCAGTATTAGAAATCTTGAAATAGCTCTAATATGAAATTGTGTAAAATAACTACATTCAAATTTTGTTTAAAAATACAAGCATCTTTTGCAGTATTGTTGCGAATGCAGTTTTTGTATATGTTATTATGTTTACATAAATATATTTAACGAAATAATGAGGTTAAACTTAATAATGGAAAGAGCTTCTAACAACAAAGGTTTGCTAACCATTTGTTTTCGCGAAATAACGAGAGAGAGAGAGGGATGGAGAGAGAGATAATATCTCAAAGTGTTTTAAAAATCATTTATATATAAAAGTGCAATACTAAGCTGAGTTTCAGGGAGTATTTTATGAAACATAATTCTTAGAAGCAGAAATAAAATAGAAAATCAACTTTCAATTGCTTCCAGCAAGAGAAAAGATCTAACTAACAAGTCTCTCCTGGTACTAGAAATATTTCTGAAGAATGTGAGAGTAAAATTATAAGTTTCTTAGTCTAAAAGTGTACGAAACTTCACCACTTAAAGAAATTTGAATTCGGAAAAGCTCAAGAAAATATAATTACACCATCGTATTGCATGTTGCATTACAAAACAAAGCAACAAAAATAAGTTATATAGAAAATAATCGATGTCCTAGAAATAATGAATCTTTAAATTTCCCCTATTCAATTATTTTCGATAATTAACTACATATTAGAAATTATATTAGAATTACAAAAAAGTTATCTCACTGTTCCAACACAATGTAACACGATACGAAATAAGGCTGATTCAATCCTTGCAGATCGCCCTCCAACGACTGTGTGGCTCCGATGAAGCACGCGTGTGACAGCCCATCACCAGCACGACCTTCGCCTGGGCAGTGCCGCTCCGCGCGCAGCAAACGGGGTGGGGCGGGGCAAGGAGGGGGGTTGCAGCAGGCGCCGGCGGCGCACAGCCCGTGGGCGTCGGGCTCGGCGCATCCCGGATAACACCCGCGCCGCTGTTATCTTTCGGTTCATACGGCGCGAGCATAATGCGCGCAGCCACAAGGAACGCCGGGGCCGCGCGTCCATTGTGCGCTGCCCTCCACCAGCCTCCGGGCGCCCACGCCCACGCCCGCTGAAAGACAAACACGCGCGCAACAATCGCCCGTCGTCGCCGCCGCCGGTATCGGCCGCCTCCAGCGCCCGGGTCGACCCCCGCCGCCGAAACATTGCGTCGGACCAACCGCCGGTGGCGGCGTTGCAGTCGGCGCTGTCATGCCAGAGGCGCTGTCACCACCTCTGCCCGACGTCACTGACGCAGCCCAACCCACTGGATGCTAAACAGAAACCGTTGCGTCCAGCAGTCAACCACAGTCCGACAACTGGATCGTAGTCTGCCAATGTTAAAACTAATGCCGTTCGGCAACCGCGAGAGGCGGCGTTACAGTCGGTGTTGCGATTGCGGCACTGTAATTATCTAATCTTGCTCTTCCTCTGGCCACCGACAGAGGCCCAGTGTATTGCCGCTAAATTGATACAACTGCATTGCATACCGTTGCTTTGCAGTCAACTAATTACCACCAGACTTATTATAACTAACCACAGCCTGCCAACGCTGAAAGCTTTGCGTTGGCCAATTACCGGTAGCGTTGCTGCAACAGGTGCAACGATGACAGCATCAGAGTCATCGACACTCGCTCTTCATCTCTGGTCGCCGTCACTGACGCAGCTCGAAATATATCGACGCTAAATAGACACTGCTGCTTCTAGCTTTGCAGTTGCTTGGCAGTTAGGAAACTGCCGTCAACTATTATAAGTAGACCACAGCTTGCTGACGCTAAAAGCATTGCTGTTGATCAACCTCTGGGTACTGGTGTTGCGATGTGAGGGTATTAGTCATCAACTCTTTCTCTTCTCCTCGTTTCCTCTACCCCAAATATTTCTGCTAAATAGACACCAATGATTCTTGTTTTGCCAGCCAACTAACTGCCGCCAAACGTACTAGGTATCTATCGTCTCCCACCCATACCGTACAATGTTATGTATCGAACACCATCGAAAGTATTTCCGATTAGTGACAACCACTAGTGGCAATTTCGCTTCAAGTAATGGCACTACTACCACATCGTCATTAGTGATGACATTCTCACCAGTGCCATCAGCTTCTACAGCGCGCTGGTCGACCTCCGTCGAGGAACAGAACTTCACCCAGCCTCCGTCTATGCTAATTGACTATTTTGTGTTTCTGCTATGGTCAACGTCAGACCACGTTCGTAAATGCAGTGAACACTGTATCGCGGGAGGTGTCGGTGTACTTACATCTTATACAATGAGAATAGGTGATTCTCTCAGCTTGCAGTAGCATCCTCATACCTATCTCCTCCAGGTGGGCATCACGCCAGCCGGAACAAGCTCTAAGCTTACTCTTCCTACTAATCTCTCGGTATGTATGGTTGTGTAGTGCATGTATACATAAATGCTGTTGAAAGGGAAAAGAAGAGAACAAGGATGCGATAGAAAACATCGCAAGCGTTTTCCGTTGTCCGTTATCGAAATCCTCTGCCTAGGTGACCAGATTTCCCACGATACCCATATCGTTTAGCCTAAGGTGAGCCTATAGGAGATGCGTTGGGTGATGCGGGCTGTACAGCCTCAGTCCGGGTGGCCCCCACCTAAAGGGCAGAAACCGTTTTCAGGTGAGTTAACCACCTAGTGTGAAACAGTCTATTAGAGAGGCTAGCCATTCTAACAGCCACCAATACCCTTGGCTCTACAGAAGTTTCTACTAACGCCAACTACAGTACATTACCATTATTGTATCCCATCGTTTGTCAATAACCACTCTCGCAGCTGGTCATACCTCTCTATTTTAGAATCATCGTCGCTTAACAAGTCGCTAATGGCTTCCCTAGCTTTTCAACCTCCGTCTCGGAAGCCTTAATAATATTCTTCTATCTAAACATATCAACGTGGTTTCTACACTGCTATACGTCTGTTGCAACGTCCGCCTACACAATGCTCGCGGGGTGAAAGGGCCATTTTCAACGAGTGATCAAAACACTCCTATCCTAAACACCGCTGCTAGTTCAGAGGTATAGTTACCTCCAGTAGTACAGTGAGATCCCCGCTCTTGCATGACCACCATATTGTTCCCTTTCTATGGTTTGCCGCATTCAGCGCATGCGGTTCTTTTCACCTCCGCTGTCACAAATCTCTTAGAGGTCTCAAGATACACGGATGGAAACCCAGTACTCTGATCAAACATTACGAATATCCCCATCTTCCTGGTGTCTCAATGACGTGAGCTTGGTATGATAACATACGTCACCTTTATTTACATTCGACATGTCTGAAAACGTCTTACCCTCTTGATGCCCCCCCCCCCAATTTGTAGGTTCAAAAAATGTATAGAGATGAGAAAACTCTACTCTAATTTATAAATATTAATCATAATTATATCAACATCCTATTATGGTAAATATTAAGTCTCATTCAAACTGGTGCTTTTATTTTGGATCTCTGATAAAAGATTCAGTTTTAATTAGTTTTTCTTCCCTTTTGTAAAATTTACATTTGTGGACTTGGAACACTTTTAGATAGGTGACGATACGTTCCGCAAATTTGGCAACCGTCAAATGTAACTCTAGTAAGAAAAAAGGAAAACTTATTTGAGATGTTATTCTAAAGAAAAAACACACGTGTAACTGAAAGGTCGTTAAAGTGCAGCATTTGAAAGTTTCAATTAAAATTTCACTATTACAAAAATTGTAAATCTTTCTGGGTTGACCCATCCTAAAATTCTACTCTGTTTAATTAATATTGATTTAAAAGTGAAAATATTTTAATATAACAACTTCTAGAAGATCTGAACCACAGAAAATGTAAAGAAACGTCCAAGGTCTCATTACACCGTAAGAAAAAAACTCGCGTTACTTCAGACGAAAACATGATTTCATGGTTCTCATTTGCGTTTTTTAGACGATTTCTTATAAATTTGTGTAGAACTCTCACTTTTCTGTAGCATGTTAGGTACAGAATGGATATTCTGTGGGGTCTATGACCGGAGTTCGGACCTAGAGTTCGAGACCCGATGGTGGCGGGTTCTCGAAACTGCATTCATGGCTATGTCAAAGTCATACCTGGAGGTGGATTCTAGAGGCGTGCTGTTCTGATAGGTATAGAATTAGAATTATTCAGAATATTGCATATATATATATATATATATGTCTATGTATACATCTACATATTGTAGGTGGAGTTTAAAATACGAATATTTTTATTAACTTTCCGCCACCTTGAGACACGCCCACATTAGATGCATTGCGTGTCACTTATTCAAAATTAAGCTGAATTATTACCGTATATTCATAGCTAATCATTTAAGAAATGAGATAAAATTTGGAGTTGAGTAATGGTACACTTTTACCTAAAACATCATTAAACCAATTGAGTTGCATTCTAGGGAGTTTCTCATGCCAGTTTCTCATCAAAAATCGACACTTTCATTTTTATATAGCTACGTCTTCTCATCCATTCGTATTCTCTTGGTGTCTGTTCGTTGCCGTATAATTAATACAGTATCTCTATTAGGCATCTGTACTATTCTTCCTGGAATTTTACTAAAACAACTAAAATAAAACAATATTGAAATAATTTTCCCCTTGGCGATAAATACTCTGTATCTTCTCCAGAAATATATCTCACGAGCGACGAAGGAGGGACTAAGGAAACATTTTCCTTTTGTGGATAAAATGTATCTTTATTGTCTTCTAAAATCAATTACTATGACTGAGCACATTTAATTTTCACGGCTAAATATTTGAAGACTTTCATCCCTCTCTTCACGCCTCGGAACGAGCGTCTATTATGCGAATGGATGGTGGGAGCAGGATATGAACCGGACTGGCAGCCTCGTTTCGTCGCGCCGTTTCGCCGCCTTCCAAAAGCCGAGGGTGACGGACGATCATGTTAAGGGTGCGGACATGGCCCCCCTGCCTGTGTGCGCTTGCAGCGACGAACAAGAAGTCGCCGGCTGCAGCGGGGGCGTGGCGGCGGCGGCGGCGGCGGCGGCGTCCGGGCCGGCGCTGCGCTGTACGGCGCGGCGATGCGCGATTGTCGTGGCCGCCATGACGTGCGCGTGAATGCAGCTGCCATAACGCGGCCGGCGCGGCGCGTCTCGTCGTGTCTGGTCGTGCGCGGGCATACCGACACTCATTATCTGCACATGCGGCGAGGCGAGGGCAGCCGACACGCGTGCTGCTGCAAGGCTCTTGTCTCTGTTCCGTGCGTGATGAGGCGTAGGGGATGGGAATCTCGTTGCGTGTACGGAATAATTGAAGTACTGGGGGCGAGGATTATGTAGATCTGAGCTTCTTGCATGTTTTACATCAGTTATGCCCTTAGACTCTCGTATCGAACTTGTTTACATTAGGCTTTATTTTGTGGTATAAATATTCCCTTACTAGTAACGAAATATTTGTGTTGATCTGCTACAGTTTCTTTGTTATGTTAATTATTATCGTAAATCATTTATACACCAATCAGAATATTATACGGTTTTCAACATGAGAAGTCCTGTTTCTGATATTCTAAATTGTGTGATTAAATTCGTGAGAATTAATAAGCAAAATGTTTTGAATTATTTCCATTTGTTGCTAAAATATGGGGCAATCAATCGGTAATTTACATAAAAGAGAAGTAGTGTAATTCGAATAGACTTATTGTAAAAATGTTGTATTAGAACTGCAAAGTTTTAAGAATCATTCATAGCATCATTAATTTCAAAATATTGGCTGGTGAAAAAAACTAAGTTTTGAGTTGTCATTTCGTCATTTAACAGCAAATGTCTCATAATGCTTATTATAATCGGTAAAGGAACGTGAAGCGGTCTCACTTCACTTATTTCTTCACGCAATTCGTCCCAAATCTTGATACAAAAACTACAAGGGTGACACATTATGTTTTGTATAATAGACAAATATTTATGTAGGATTTCTTGGAATATTAGTAAGTAAATAGTTTATATGCCAGTAATGAAACATTAAAGAGTCAACACTCTGAGTTCTCAAGTGAGCATGTAAATGAAAGTTTTTACATAAATACGATATTTATCATGGATAATTGATGATGGAACACCTAGTAAGCAGAAATGTGGAGCACTTATTTCAACGTTGATAGACGACAGCTGTGTGTGGCCAAATAATTCCAGGAAATATAATACAATTAATTCTAAACTAAAATGAATTGTTGAAATTTTTTTCTCATATAAAATCATATCTAAGATGCCCAAGTTTGTCATCACACATGTGGACTGTCTTACTACGTTTCATATCACACCGACAACAACCTGTCCACCCAGCACGACTGAGCAATCCGAAATATCGAAACAGTACACGGATTAACTGCGCAGGGCGACAGCTACTCGTACTTTGTGTCGCGCTCACAAAGCCGTGGGCGCGTGCATACGACGCCAATCACTGTCGGGGAAGCTGTCGTACCCCCTCCTTCCCCGCTCTTCCCCTTCCTGCGTCCGCATCCCCTCCTCCCGCCCGACGAGTGTAAGCCGGGCTTTAAGCGCCTCGCAACGGAAATGCCCTTCGCGTCACGTCAACGCCCAACGACGTGCTAAATGCACCACTAGTCTTCACTATTCATAAGTGGGCACGAGGGAAATAATGATAAAGTATCATTGTTTGAGTTGATTGTGTTAGAAGTTTGTGGAGCATATTTAAAATTGTTTTAGGATAATTTTTCTATTCGTCATTAAAACGATTTAAAACGTAATGCAATATAATGAAAGTAATGAATCATGAGATGACAACTGCGCAAATTAAAGTATTGTTCCTATTGTTTGAAATATTAAATCTTAAAAATCTTAATTTGAAAGACCGAGAGGTACGCAAGTGTGTAAAAAAGTGAATATGTGCGAAAATGGAACATTACAGACACAATAGTATTTAGATTTCCGATTCCTAGTCTTTTTTTTCGCAGGAACCAAAAGTCAACAGACTTTATTGTCACTATCTAACTAGTTGCTCAACTAGTTACTAACTAGTTGTTCAATATAACACGTTAATATGAATGCCTGATGGATCGTGTAGACGGGGCTCTTTCGGTAGAGTCGAAAAAGTTTCACAAAAGTTCTCTTGATGAATTTCACTATTGTACCTCGATTGTAAAAAAATAATTTCACGGCTGTTAATAATAAAGAATATTAATATAAATATAATAAAAATGACTAAAATGCTGTATTATTGATTCGCAATAAAGTACGTATAAATATAACTTCTAGTAATTGTTCTTTGATTCTGAGCCATAGTTGATAGGAATAATTTCCACAACGTTCTCTGCGAATATGTTACGATTATTATTTTTTTCATATTAATTACTCTTCCGTCTTAGAATAATAAGCGCGTATTCCACATTTATCTAGTATAATTTGTCATGCCCAGTGGTTCACCTACAGAAAATGAGCGAGTATCCAGATGTTCAAAACACCAACAGACACACGTCACCAATAATATTATGGAATCAAGCAAGTCTAATTATGATGATCCAAATTTAATCCGTATAATACATACGGGATTTCATTTAGATTCATTACATCACGTACTCGTCATCGGAGTTAATGAAGCCAGCACCGTACGGACACACGCCCACATGACCGAAGAGAACTCCGGGATGCATAATCACTTAATCGGAAGTAATTATGTAAGCGAGCGCCAGTATAGAATAACGTGCGTGCGTTATAAGTAAAGAATAGAACGCAGCGTAATTAAAAAAATTCCCTAATTAGGAATCATCAGCGCGCGTGATCCATTATTCATGGCGATCGGTCTGCCGCGATAATGGGAGGCGCCGATTGAGTTAATCCGCGCCCGCTTTATGATGTATTTATTTCCGAATACATTTACATGCCTAGCGCGGTGCTCTGCGCCGCGCCGCACAGGGACGCACCTCTCCACGCCTCACAGCTATGTTCCGTTGCGTTCCGTTACGTTTCGCTCCGCTCCGCTCCGCATAGCTCCGCAACGTACATTACTTCGTTTCGTTGTTCCGCATTGCACATCACAGTTTCGTTCCATTGCGTTCCGTTACGTTCCTCACCGCTCCGTTCCGTTCTGCACCGCTCCGCACCGTACATTACTTCGTTTCGTTGCGCACCGTTCCGTTCCGCACTGCACAACACAGTTCGTTCCATTGCGTTCCGTTCCGTTCCTCACCGCTCCGTTCCGTTCCGCACCGCTCAGCACCGTACATCACTTCGTTTCGTTGCGTACCGTTCCGTTCCGCACTGCACAACACACTTCGTTCCATTGCGTTCCGTTCCGTTTCTCACAGCTCTCTACCGTTCCGCACCTCTCCGCACCGTACATCACTTTGTTTCGTTGCGTTTCGTACTGTTCCACACAGGACTGGACAACACAGCTTCGTTCCGATGCGTTCCGTTCCGTTCAGCTCCGCACATCACAGCTCCGTTCCGTTCCGTTCCGTTCCGTTCCGTTCCGTTCCGCACCACTCCACATAACATCTACGTTCCGTTGCATTCCGTTGCGTTCTGTTGCGTTCCGTTCCGCACCTTCCTCGCGCGCGGCGGTGGTGTAACGGTCGTGTAGCGTTTCGGACTGTTGTACCCAAGTTGGCGGGTTCAAACCCGATCGAAGCCGTGGATTTTCAAGGGCGAAAAAATCCTTCGTACGCATTCCTTCGGAGGGGAAGTAAAGCCGGCTGTCCCATGTTAGTACTTGCATGTAAAAGATCCTCAAGCCTAAATGACGCCTCTGACCTAAATTCAAATCGCCAGTTTCTCGCCCAAGAAATACCTTCTTTCTCTGCTAGTTGGTGAAAGGAGGGTAACGAAATTTGCGTGGTCAGACGGAAGAGCAGGCCTAATGGCCTGATAAAAACGTAAAATAAGGCATTAATTCAATTCAATTTGAATTCAACTCACCTCCCCGCACCGACATTAAAGCTTTGTTCCGTTCCGTTCCGCATCTCTTCCACACTTCGCAGCTCCGTTCCCTTGCGTTCCGTTTCTTTACGATCTGCTCACCTCTCCCCTTTGGGACTCAGTAATGTCTCAGTGCATATGTTTCTGTTACCTGTACCTCCGGGAATGCGACACACGCACAACAGTTTGTGCTATTCCTTCTGTAAATTTGCCTTCGCGTACGGTACCACTACGTACATGTAATTTGTGGTTATGAAATGTAACTAATTTGCAAAGCTATGTAATTCTAATTAATAAATCCGCAATAATATTTCTTCCTAAAAGTTTCGAATTTCATAATTCCTCTACAGGTATGTTGAGTATGGTGAACATTTTTTTTGTTATGAAATATTTGTTGGAGTAAAAACTTTCGAAACGTAACAGGATCAGTAAAGCTTATAAGTAGTGACCGAAAGTTTGGCAAAATGAGTGATTAATATTTTTATGATTTTATGACTTTTTAACAATAGGAATCACTTAATTGTACTTATGAAGTGTTTTGGTAGGTTTTAATTTTAATTTTTTTGCCTATTTTAGCTTCTGGCTAAAATGCCAATTTTGCCGGGTGTTAGCGAGGACAATTTTTGGTATTTTGCATTGTGTTTGTCTTTTGCGTCATTATTTTGCTTTTGTTTTTTGTTTTTTTTCTGAAACCGATCTCGATGAAGCCAGAAGCATACCTCCAAGCCTGGACAACAAGATCGAGTTCTGTCTATCTATGGAGGCAGAGCCTTCAGGACTAGGACGTGTTACAACAGTAAAGGACCAAGGAAGATTGTACCAGTCAAGACTTTTTTACTATTATTTCATTTTCTTTGATGACATTTCAAGATTTTAAAGGCAGTGCAAAATAACATTTCACAGAGATTTCATCGCGAATAGGACAAATGCGTAGTCATTGAACCAGGTGCTCATGTGAAATCAAGATTACAAAGAAAATATCGTTTCCTTACACGTAAGTAGTAGTTTAGGTTTTTAGTTGCGACTACAAAATAATATTAATCATTTTAATTAATAATTTTTTTCAATAATTAATTTTTCAATTTGATTATTCATTTTTTACATGCTTTTTGGCACCCTTACTTTCGACAGAATGAATGCCGTCTTGTTTGGCTATCGTAGATAAAATAAAAGCCTAAGTTCCGGACCCTAGTTAAAAGATTGAATTAATGAAATTTATTGGCGAATAAAAATCGTATATGAAATCCATACATTCAAGAAAATCATATGTAAGAGAATAATACCATATTTGAGGAGACGTTGAGGGGAAGCCACTAAAATTTACTTTTATTCGAATTGTAGATGAAACTGCATTCATTTGTGAAATTTTAGTAAATGGAACATTCTCTTTTTAGTCTTTTTGAAAACAAATAAAAAATCATAGATACCGCTTATTATAAAGCTAAAGATACTACAGAACGGCACAGACTTTCTCTCACATTTTAGTCTAGGTTACCTTTTTGGTATAGCCTCACCCTCTACCCAGTAGCTACCTCTTGGAAACTAATTTTTTTTTTTTTACATTTTATCAAAATATTCTCTAAAATGGTTCCCTACATGTGAATTATGACTTAAAATTTTTAAAAATAAAACATGGACGTGTATTGTATGCACATTTTCTTTGAAAATTTTGTATTCATTCCAAGAAGGATGTAATGTATTTGCCTGTGGATCTTGTACTCGGATAATTTGTTCGTTCATTCCTACCTACTTGACAATTGACGTCCGAATTGGCCATAACTACTTCATTTTATCTCAGAAATACTCCAGTGTTGCTGATATTGCTATTAATTTTTAAAATAATTGGAATTTTATAATTACAAATGTGTTGGTATTTAATCACAAACTATTTTCGCAATACTTCACAAGTCGTATCCTAAATGTCAGGAAAAATTATTTATTATTATTCACAATTTTTAATCTATAAAATATTGTACTTGTTTCTTTTGATTGTTCAAAATCAGGATCATATACGAAATAATTTTATTGCATCTTCTGAGAATACTACAAATTTATTTCCAATAGTTCGTTTCTAAGCCCGAATCCAGACATTTTGACGCCAATTAACATACAAGATTGAAGTGAGTTCGCACACATTCTGGATCAGTAAGACTTCATGTTAAGGGTGCATCTATCTTATTCCTGTAATTTGCCTCTGAAGGTCTAATCGTCCCATTGACCATAAACGTGGTTAATAGAAAAATCTGGATTCTACATTAGTAGTGACTGTTTAGGCTCGCTAGACCCTTTCACATTAGGAAGTTTGAAGGAGGATTGATCAAAAACGTTTCTTTGTTTGCTACATAGTAAAAATAGTATGTATTCTTAAACATCGGATGTAATTTTTGAGAGATAAATACGTAAACTAAAGAGAAGTATTAGAGAACTGACTAATTATGAGAATAAACAGCAGCAGTGATTTCAAACGAAATCAAAGCACTTAATTACGGCATTGAGATTTGCTTAAACGAACTTTTTTATTCAATAGTTTTTCACTCATTTGTAATTAGGTGACAGACTTTCAGGCCAGCAATGATATTGAATAGTAACTGAAAATTGAATGTTTTGAAAGAGACTTTTTGTGATTGCTCCTTTCAGATGCCATTTAGTTGATTCTAGTTACGTCAAAATTTACTAATGGACGTTGTGGTCATTGTAATAGTGCACAAAGCATAATAAATGAGAATATGGTTTTGTAAATTCTTCCATTGTTGTGCGTATTCTGGTTCCACGTAAACAAAACGGATGTCATAGATTGGTAAACAATTCTTCTATAAAAACGTGGTCAGTTTTTGAAGGAATGATATGTTTGAAAAACGAATGTAATGTTTCCAAATTCCCACTCATTAGTATTGACAGCTTTCATTCGATATCCATTTGTAGAAAACTGATTTTGTCAAACTTTATATAGCTTTCGTCAAAGGCAATCCATTAAGGTTTAAATCCTTCGTTTTTATGAGATTTGCTCAGTAAAGATACTATTTTTGAAATTATAGGAATGAAAATAATGTAAAGTGTATAAAAAACACATGTGATGACATAATGAATGCAAATGTTTTTCGTTGTAATTACTCCCTCTTTAGCATACGTTATTTATGTAATAATAGAGTTTAATGTTTGTGTCAACCCAGATAAATGACTATTTGTAATATAATCTCTTATAAACCCATACTCTCTCACAATTCTTAACCTCTTTCAAAACTTCATACCCTCTCATAACTGCAATTCCCACTCACAACCCCATATCCTTCCCACAAACCAACTTCGCCAGCCAGTCGCGCAAGGCAACGCTCATTTATCCTTGTCAGATACTCCCTGGATGTAACAAAAAGATCCCCAGAAGCCTTCCTTCGACGTTTTACATTAACGGACCCAGTTATTAAATCATACGATACAAAGCTGTGACTTGAAATACGAGTTTCCTCACCACACAATAATCTCGTTCAGAAGTTTATTAAATTTAAGCCACAGTGTCCAAGATATAATTTTCAGAGCCGCTCACTAGCTACTAAAAATCGACCGAAAATATGTGACAGTGCGCTGGGGTCCATTTGTGAGGAGACAAATTAATTGGTTTGTATTCCCAAATACCCATTAAATTTGTGTTTAGGCGAGTAGCGCATACAACGCGAAACGATGTACATAGATTAAACTCCGCAGACGCTCTCGTAATTGGTGTTTCTGCAGCCTCCACTGGCTTTGGCACCCTGGTTTAATACTCGGAGCAGATATCTCACCCGATTTCATTTCCCCTAATTGTGCCTAATACTTCTGAGATTCCTCGGAGGGTAGCCCGCAAGGCGGTAGCCGCAACGACGTTGAGGGGTTGTGTATAACTTGTTTCATATATCCACAAATCTCATTAGATGTGGAATTCGAGAGCTAAGTGGCTGCGTTGTTGTTTTGTTTCCGGTGCCTGTCGGGGAGGTCGAGGGGGCGGGGCGCGGAGGCCGAGCCGAATGAGTGAAAGGAGCTCCGCTAATTATACCGTACACACGTTACAACGGCGCCGCCGGGCTATGATGCGCGCTCGCGCTCGCGTCTCCCCGCGGTTTTAATTACAGGCTTTATTAGCGCGGCGCACAGCCACGCGTGGCGCTGCGGTGGCGGCGGCGATGGTAGTGGCGGTGGAGACGACGTGCGTTTCCGACGAAGGAATCGTCGATGGTTGGGGGGGGGGGGTTGATTGACAATTTCGTATTTCTAGGCGCGTGAAGAAAGCGCTTGAAGAAATTTCGTATTTGTAGGCGTTAGTCCCATAAAGATAGTGTATGTTTTGCTACGAGAGGTAACTTCTCCCGCTGGATTGTGAGATCAGGCGCCGACATAAACGTCGACTAGCGGGATTTTCCGCAACCAGAGTTCTTCCACCAGCGGAGACATTCCGCAGACGAGACCAGCCTTAAGCTCACGATTGGCCTTTCGGCATTTGCGGCAGTGTGGTGCATCTAAGTGTAAATGTGTGTATGTAAGGGGTAAGCGTAGAACAAGGAAGAGGAAGGAATGATCGTGGTACGTTTGTTAAGAAGTTCCAACATTCGTCTGGTGTTAATCGGAGAAACCACGGAAAACTGTAATCAGGGCAGCCGCTCGCTAGAATCCTCCTCGAGTCAGCAACTAAATTCGACCTCTCGATACAAGCTGGCGTAGAAAATACTGTCACCGTCGGGACTCGAACCCTAGGTCCTCCCGGTCAGAGGTACTTCAGGGACGTAGCCACCTCTAGCGATAAAAACATGTACTAAAGGTATAGCACTAAAGGTAACGGTATAGCGGTTCATGATATAAAAGTTCGATTCCTGGGGCAAAAATAAAACTGTAGCTTTCAAACAGAATAATATCAGTTTCTATAGCTGTGTGACAAAAGAAAAGCTCAGGCAAGACAAGTATGCTATACACGGTGATGTGAATAATCCAGGGTCGCCACAAGTCTATCTTACCCCCAGACGTGGATAATTAAAAAAGTCATGATCCACGCTTGGGAATAGTGCTATCTGGCCAACATCTTCTTAATCCTAAAATGCCACGTTCATGTACATACAACTTGCGGTGAGAACTGTCCTTTAACATGTGGCATTTGACTTTGACACTTAGGCAGTTTATTGTGCACTGGTGTTTGGCATATACATATTCTGAGGGCGTCAAAGGGATTTCGTGTTCTTCCTAAACACCAATACTCTGTGAGTTAACTGACAATGAGGATCAAATGTTACAAATGTAATTTTATGAGATGACCCACCTCACGTCGTTTGACAAAAAGTTATTATCTTCGAATCCTCTTAGAATTGTCTAACATGCATAATAAGGCTCACACACGCGACCTATGACCATACTTAGATGCATTCAATAAGTTATTACAAATTTCAAAGTGTTATTGAACATAAATGAGGCTATGATACATTTTCAATAAATATGCTATTGGCTGTACTGCGCCATTTTTTCTTCGGAAATGTTGAAGGCAGAGTTTCTCTCACGACTATTCATCGATGTGTCTTCAAGTTATACAGAATTTATTGAATAACTCTTGCAACCTGTGTCTGTAATCTCCTAATATAACTTTTAAATGGCATTCCAGCTATTCAGTATGACGTGTTCATTAATGAATGTACGTTATAAAACCCTATTATGTACAGCAAAAAGTATTGTTATTTAATTACTGAGTGTTTCAAATAAAAGCAGCTTTCACAATGAACATATATCATTAAATCTGTTTCCTGTCAGCCTTCTCAACAATATTAATTATGAACGTGTGTTTCAAAGCAGTTGTCGAGATTTGTTACCGATATATCGTTCCGTGGTCCTTGATTGAATAAAGGTAATAGTAAAATTTTACAATGGAATATTTATAGTGACTTGCATAATACACTACATTTAGTTTCCCTACAAAATGTCAGACGTTTGTTACAGATTATTTTATCTCCACGGAATAAACAAAATTTGTTTCCAAAAGTAACAGTAAAGTAATACTAACCTTGAAAATTGGCACTTGAACTATGGTTAGATATGGGAAAACTGAAAGCAGCTTTGGCGGCTTCGGCAATTAGCGTATCGGATTGTTATCGACTTCAGATCTGGACTTTTAAGGATGAAGAAATTCTTCAAAAACATTAAAAACTCCTTTTTCTGGAGGGAAAATAACACCGAATGTCCTAAGCTACAGATTTACAAAATATAAAAGACTTTAAAGCATAGAAGAAGCCTCTGAGCCAAATTCTAATCATCGGTTTCATTGACCGAGTGATAACTTTTTTCGCTGCTAGATGGCGAAAGATCCCTGGGGGCGAAAGAGCTCATTAGTCAGCGTGCTCGCTTTCCACGCTGTTTCTTTTTTTTCTTTCTTTCTTTCTTTCTTTCTTTCTTTCTTTCTTTCTTTCTTTCTTTCTTTCTTCCTTCCTTTCTTTCTTCCTTCCTTTCTTTCTTTCTTTCTTTCTTTCTTTCTTTCTGTCTGTTTTATTACTCTTCCTATCATACATTCACGCAAACACAATTCTCTACAAAAAGAAGAATGAAACATTGGGTATCATTTCCACTCCTATTATGTTGCAAATGGTCACAAATATGTGACAACTGCCGATGTGATCACGGGAAGTCTCCAAAAATTATTGTGGGATAACTAATACGGTACGAAGTGAATTATGTTTCGTTAAATATGAGACAATTTCTATATCTTACATTTCAATAACACAGCAATAAAATGTATGGCATTTTGTGCTATCATTTAACAAAATTGTATTATATTGTAAATATGCATTGAAATTGCGGGTCTGCAAAAGACGCCACAACGTTTGAGGAATAAAATTTTGCTGTTACTTATGACAACTTAAAAAGATAGCAGAGAAAAATATCCCAACTTTCTTGTATTAGATAAAAAAAATAATATGTGAATTTGACATTGAGAATTCCACTTGAGTTGGATTCTACATTTTATCAAAGACATCTGGCTATGTTCTATGTAAAACTAGTAATCTTATTGAAAAAATAGTTGTAGGTGGGAACGAGAAATGGAATACTATCATTAAAAATTAATGATAATTGTTCTGGGATGTTTGACCTCAACCACCGCAACTCGCTCTTTTGAACTTGGTAAATTGCTCCTGGTCTTGGACAAATTGACAACATTAAATTACGGAGTAGTTTGAGGGTCACTGGCATTCCCATAATGAACAATTAAACTACTGTTTGTTAGACCCTTGGTAGTGATATTTGAAGATGATCTTTCTCTAACGTTGATGTCCAAGGGGTTTCCTCCCGTAAAACACAAATCTCTTTGCGTGTAAGTACACATGTGGCATTTGAAATCGAAATTCAATAATATCAATTTAAGTAATTACGATTTTATACATTGTCTTATGGTGTAACAATGCGGATATATTGAAAGTGATGAGGGAAGAAAGGATTACTTATCTGCAAGATGTTTCGGAAGAGACAATTGACATGGCAGCCATTCGTCAGATTTCGAATAACAGACAAGTTTTTCGAATCTTTTCAAATGTGAAATAAAAAAAGAAAACCAAGAAGTGAATACTTCGCTATTGTAACCGAGCAATTTATCACGTCTCACACACATTTCTTTGGTAACTCATATCATACAAGAGGGATTTCCCGGCTTAAAATGGTGGCCTTAAATGTTTTGAAAGTAACTTCCCCCTTTCAATCAAGTCTGCGTATGTATTGTTAAAACCGTGAATAAAACAAAAGAAAATAAATTAATATTCTAATAAAATAAATAAATAAAAAAGGAAAAAATAGAAGTAGATAAAGGGGAAGTAAAAATAAAATTAAACAGGGTTTGCAATTTATTTCGGAATGCTTCTTTTGCAAAGACTACTGATCGTTCCTAATTTCGAAACCGATATTTAGCGCTGTAATTACTCGCATCCAATCAAGCTTCCACCGCATAAACCACTGGCTGCGCCTTGATCTGGCGAGGCCGTGTGGTACGAGCTAAGGCGTGAACTCGTGACCCTGCCAGCTTCAAGGCTTCACCCACTGAGAGAGGCGCAACAAAAACACCATCATGTCATTTACTCTTTGTGGTGAACTACTAACACTTTAACAGGACCGACTCGAAAAACTTGTGTCAAGTGTTGGAGCAAGTAGTACTTGACATAATTGTGCTCAGCGTTTTGCACGAATATAGTACATCTTGCACGTTTAATGTTCTATGTATGGAAGAAAAAAGTGCTATCATAAGTGCGTAATTGACGAAATAAGAAATAGCACTCGGTTATATTATTTTTGATAATTACTTGAAGAGATGAATAGCACAGCGACGGGTTATTTAGTATGTGGTACTATTTTGAACCAGAGTCTTCGAAATTTACACGTAGGTGAAGGAATCCGTCATCCGAAATATTAGTATTCTTTCTCAAATAATTAATTACTTACTTTTCAGCTCAATTAAACAGTAAACTGATTCACACGTCGACATATTATATGTAAACAACATTATTGGATGTAAAGTATGTATAGGAGTTGGTAAGTGAGGGGGGTTAAGGGTAGTGCCATTTTCACAGTAACATCCAGGCATATTTGGCATAATAACGATAATATCATTGACCTAGAAGAAAACTTTGCACACTAAAATGTAGGCAATTCTAATATCTTTCATTTCATGTTAGGTTCATATTTAGATCTCGTATTGAGATAAAATGGGATAATTCCCATTTTTCCAAACGTTTCGCCAAATTACGCGGTGCTCTACCACTAAATGGTTAATTGAAGATAAAATATTACTGACCGTAAATGTTGGAAATTTTATCTTCTTTTATTACATATAGGATCAACATTTATGAAAAATTGATAGATTTTTAGTTATTTTGAGAAAAACTTAATAAAGTCGTGGTTTTTACACAGGTTTGCTTAAAGTTAAAGTTTTCGGACAAAATTATTGTTGGCAAATCTGATATTCGTATTCAGCGATTCCAAAAATGTGTGTAACCAAATATCAAAACTTATCCTTATTTTCTACCATTAGACTGGACTAATGGGAAATAAGCGATATTGATGTCATGTTTGAGCAAGATAATGCTAGATCTCAAACAGTTCGCAAAACAATACTCTCATTGAATAATTTTGCGTTTTCAGTGTTTGCTGCATCATTCTATCCCACTGGATTTTGCCCCAGTGATTTTCACATGTTTCAATAACAGATACAGGCTCTGGGAGAAAGTCGTTCTGATCGGATGAAAAGATACAGAATGAGGTGCGTAAATGGTTATGCCCAAAGGCACCGAGCCGAACTGGACACATTACGAATTTTTGACGGATATTTATTTTTTGGGGGAGCGGGGTCAGAAACCATACCTTACATGAAGCCCCAACGACATTTTGGAAGTTTTCACAACAATAGTTTCGATTTTTTCGTTTATTTTTTAGCGATGTGAAAGTGCACCTATCAAAATGACACGGTCAAATTTCCATTGAAATCTCTGAATTTTCGAAAACTGCAAAAGTTAAATATTTTTAACATTCTCCTAGAATCACATTATTGAAGATAGTGTTTTCTCAATGAATTCTTTTTTTAAATGAAATATCCGTATAATGCCTTGTGCAATTATTTCAAAATATAAGTAGCAAGCGGAACCTGGAAAACGTCCTGCCTTCCATCTCACTCTTTCTCCTACACTCTCCCTGTCTTTCTCCGTCTCTCTCACTGCCCCTGTCCCTCTCTGTCCCCGTCTCTCCATTATTCTCCTTATTACTCTCACTGTCTCTCTTTCCGTCTCTATTCCTGTCTCTCTCTCCGTCTCGCTCTGTCTATCTCTTTCTCTGTCATTCTGCTTGTTTCTCGCTCTCTGCATCTGTCTCCCTCTGTCCCTCCCTCTCTCTGTATCTGTTTCTCTCGGGCGTTATTTTATAACGGCTGGGGCAGACACTTAATACTTTAGGGTGCTGCGGGTTGCGCAGAGCCCCGTTGCCTAGAGAGTCTGAACAGGGACGCTTGGGTCAGCATAAAATCATCACAAACGCGCGTCTACGTGCGCAAGCATTTGCACATTCCCGTTGCATTATGCCTATATTCTTCTTACAATTACAAGCAATAAGTTGACAAAGTTTTATTGCAATTGGATGAACGGTACGGCAGGCCATTAATTACGAACGGACCAGCGAACAAACATTTTTTATGTATTAGATTTTGGTGTAATTTTGATTTAAATGGATTTTCAAAAACAAAACTTTTCAAAAACGCTTCCTAGCCAATTTCTTGATTCTTCATCGTAATCAAACAGTTCTAAACGTATTGCCTAAGATAAATAAGAAAAAGTTAGGAATTATAAATGAAAGAAGCCACGTAACAACAAACCAACACGTCCAACTTGGTTGCATAAGTGTGGAACAGTCAGAAACCAGTTTAGTGACGTGTCATTTAAAATTACTCGATACCTTGTTTCTTAGGTGCATCAAGTATACAATCTGAAAGTGTGTTGCATGCATGAATCTTTCATCAATTCGAAAGCACTTATTACGTACACGTTTGTCTTAGTTCCAGTATAAAAACAGACATTTTGAAGTATCATTGTAGAAAGAGTTTTTGAATAAATTAGTATAAAATGAGTAGTAAACAATTAAAGAAATATGCACAAGAGGAGCTTTTATCGAAAATAATTCAATGAGCTTTAATTAATTGTCATTCTCAGAAACTATATACATTCCAAAAGAATGTTCAAATTGGATGTGTAACTAAAAATAATATAATACTAAATGATATATTAAACTGAAGAAGTCATGTGATAGATAGCTTTTGAAGGTTTCTTTTCGGCACATATACAATGAGACGATTACACAGATGTGTTAAACTATTTTTGATGAAACTAATAGAAACGTATATTTTGCACTTTTGAAATCATTGTTTAAAAAGTGAAAATAGACTCGCAATGGAAGACCACTTTGAATGTATTTTACGAAACGTGCCAATTGGAAGGGAATTTATTCATAAAAATGAAATAGAACGTCCAAAGAGGTTCATTTTAATTACGTAATAAGAAGCATAACTAGTTTTTAATGGATGTTTTCTTCTTATGTACAATAGTAATGTGTGTTACAGTGTAACGCGAGTTGGGATTTCAAAATGCGCCTGCTGTGTTCCTAATAAAATAATTCCTTCTAAAGTTTTCTTCCTAAACCTATTTGATGCAGTCACGGAGTTAATCCTACCCAACAACATCCATATGGTGTTTTTAATGGATGATGTCTTGAAAACGGTACAAAATCTTGTATCTTTTTATAGCGCATTAAATACAGAGGTGATGGAAAACTTAAAAAAGTTTAGTTTTTACTGATATGTTACTGCTTGTTTTTGCCTTCGACACGGAGCTCGATAAACTGGATAACTTCCTGGATCTTGGGGATCGTGGTGACGACAGAAATATGAAAATACTTGAAAGATTTAATATTCTATGTTATCTTTGGGAATTATTAGAGGGAATTATGGAAGAGAATTATGAGATGGGAATTGAAAAGACCAAATGAGTTAAGTTAACATCAATTTAATTAGTAAATCTGGTATTATTAGTAGTAGTAGTAGTATTAATGTCTTATTTTTTATGTGGCGAGACTCGGGCCATCAGGCCTGCTCTTCCGTCTGACCACGGAAATTTCGCTACGCTCCTTTCACCAACTAGCAGAGAAACAGGCGATTTGAATTTGGCTCTGAGGCGTCATTTAGGCTTGAGGATCTTTTTCATTCAAGAAAAAAAACTAACATGGGACAGCCGTCTTTACTTCCTCTCGTAGGCGTACGAAGGATTTTTTCGCCCTCAAAAATGCACGGCTTCGATCGGGTTTGAACCCGCAAACGTGGCCATACCAGTCCGATACGCTATCCGTTACACCATCGCCACCGCGATAATCGCAATAAATCTTGTAACAAAAGTTGACAAAAATTAAATATTGTATGTACGAAGGGCGCTAACTGGTATTAATGTTCGAGCCGCGACAAGACCTCGAGCATTCATACGTCCGAGGTGCAAACGAAACTATTTTCTTATGTACACATCCCTGGACTTCCCTGCATTTCCTTTCAAGACAGTGATCGCTTCAGCTTTCACGCTCCGATATCCAAGAGGAGAGGAAAGAGTGGGGAGGAGTGGGGTGATTATGATTCTTCTTGGCGTCAGCAGCGTACGGGTACTCTCATTATTTCACTATAACTCACTATATGACGTACGCTTTACGACTGAAAGTACGAGCAACCGTTCTATTTGCAGGCACATTCGCTGCAGCTTGTGTTTTTTGACACTATGCATTCGTTACTAGACCTCTGAAGGATTTAACAACCGCTTGTCTTCGGATCAGTGGAGTGCATTGAAGGTGTTGCAGAGAAAGACCGATGATTTACAAAACTTAAATAAACTAGTGGTGTTACACATATATTATTCCCGTATTATTTTTTTATTTCCTTTGGTCTCGGCTGGCTATTCCGACTTGCAACATACTCTTGCCAGCTACTATCTATTGCCGCTCAAAATTAATTTTTTAAATTTTCTTAATTTTTCTTTTTTAATAGTATACCAGAAATATTATTTTAAGAATATTAAAGAACAGTAAAACCTCATTCTAAATGACTATTTTCTTTGAAAAATTTGGATCTGTTTTAAAGAAAATGTCGTTTAAGCGCTACTGTACTTTCAAAAGTTGATGTTCTTTTTCGCAGAAAAACTTTGAGTTTACGAAAAACTTTATTAGAAGTCATTTGAAACACTTTAACTCACAAATATAATAGTATTTAAAATCGTTGAAAATGCGAACGAATTACGAAGGTTATTAAACAAATTACAGTTGTGTAGTTTTTGAAAAGTCCAAAAAAATACTCCAAAATGTTCTTTACGCCTTATTAAAGAGTGCAATTAGTACTATCCGTTCGAAACATTTGAAGAAAAAGTTTGGAGCCATTGTTGAGAAAATGGCATTTGGGCGTTTATGAAAACGCAGAATTTTGAGCTTTCTTCACAAAAACTGTTGTTTTCGAGAAACTGTATAGAACATTATTTAAAACACATATATCATAAATATAATAATGTGAACAAATTGCCGCTAATGTAAATATTAACGACGTGAAAGACAACAAAATTACATTTTTGTTATTTTTGAAAAAAACAAAACAACAACAACAAAAGAGCAGAGCAATACAGCTTTAATGTCATATCATAGGGAACATTTATCACTATCTCTACCAAAAGTTTAAATAAAAAAATTGGATCTGTTCTCGATAAATTCGGTATTTTTTATTCAAAGTCAACTCTGAAAATCCGACATATGCCACCTTTATCAGTGTATTTACTTTAATCTTACAATACATTTAATGGAAAAATTGAAGGGTGTTTTGAGAAAATTTTGAAAGGTTCATCTAAATTACCCCCAAATTTTTAAGAAAGATTTTACAAATCGTAGCACCTGGACTTGAGCCAGATCGACCGGGGAATAACCATTTTGGAAAAAATACTACATGTGGTTTAGGTGCTAGTGTTCACAGGAGTCAGACAGACGTACGAGCGTTTAAAACACCACTTTTTCGGAATCAGGGGATCCTGTATTTCCGTTGAAATCTTGAAATCGTAATTGTAAATAGGTGGTAATATTCAATTGAAATCTTGAAATCGATTTTCGGCAGCATTAAATAACTTTCCCTAAACTACGTATATTACTCAGTATATACGTATGTATACGGGAAAGTAAAAATAAAGAGCAGAGTATTTTTACGACATGTAGCTACGTCGATTTCTGTGATACTAGTTTTCAAGTAGGTGTGTGATATGAAATTTAGAAGGATGGATTAACATGTGCATATGAGGAACTTATAAATTTCCATTCTGTTCACTGAGATGCCAGATGTACTGTCACAGATAAAAAGGTAGGTATTATAGTCGGAGAATTTTTAATCGCTTTCAGCTACATGAAAAATAATTTAAAGGAACACAAATAGAGAAATATAAAAAATTAGAATTAAACATTTCTGGAAATGCCAGTGCCCCTTGTTCATTCATTTGCAAAGAATATTTTAAAATAATGTTTGATATTAAAACATACAAAATAATTTTGGGGAGCTAGGAGAACTTCGAAAGTAATACGATCAAACATTCTGATCTTTAAAATCATCATTTTAAAAGTGAAATTTCTTCCAAAAAGGGCTCATTTGGTTGGTTAGTGAACAAAATATTTCAATAACTACACAATTTCAACAGAGGATTCATTAATGAAAATACAAGTCACGTCATGAAATACAAGAATATGAACCGATGTTCAATATCAAAATCCGCATTGTAATCTTCTCAAAATCTATTGAAAATCTATCTCAGTAGAAATTAACAAAACAAGAATAGCAGATCGTCGTAATGCAAAACATCCAAAATTAATAGCAGCTTAGACCAGAGAGGCCAGTCGATGCGATCCGCCGTTCATCCCGCCGGCAGGTGCGGGGAGGCGCTCCGCTGCGCTACGGAGTTTTTCCGCTTTCCAGCTGAGCAAAGCGTTCTGCCCTCATGTTAGAAACTTACCTCGTTCTCCTGGACATGAAAAGCTATTTTAATGAGCTTAGGACGAATTTTTTCTAATTTTAGGCGATAATTTCGTATGTTGTGAGTTGCACGTAAACCTGCTGCCTTCGTAATATATTATCAGATATAAAATAGCCAACTATTTTTTTCGCTTAAACTTGATTGATGCTAGGGATAATTCGATAAAACTAAGGAAGTTTTGTGCCATGATTTCTTATAAAAGTTTCAAACTTTCATTTTTCTTTAGCTATGAGTGAGAGTGTGTGAGTGCCAGAGAGCGAGAGAGAGAGAGCGAAATAGAGAGTGAGAGAGAGAGAGCAAGAGAGAGCGAGAGTGAAAGAGTGAGCGAGAGAGAGAGGGAGAGAAGAACGAGAGCAGGGACAGAGACGGTCCGAACTAGAAGAGGAGAGAGAGAGAGAGAGAGAGAGAGAAAGAGATTAAGAATCATCTAGTCATCTAAATAACATGAATTTAAATTATTTTTATAAACCTCTTTATGAGAATGCTTGATGGGGAGAATGCCTAAAGAGGAATTTTTTGAATGAACACATCTGAGTTAAACTTTTATTTTTCACGCATCAGAGAGCTGCAGGGTTTGAAGTTAGCATCAAATTGACCTAAATGTCATCAAGTATTTCACCGACAGATGGTGCATGCACCAGTTCGGTGTGTTTTATTTATGTTGTTCTTCCTTAGTGAGAAAACGCAGGTTGCATAAAGGGGCTCTGGACTTGCAATGAGTTCTCTTGGAAGGTTGATCCAGCAATAAAGTACATTGTTCTCTCCGAGTTAATATTTGTTCCCTGTTGAAGCTCATCAGGCTTGAGGAATGTTTAGTAGGCGCAATACAGTTCTGAGTAGCGTGACCTGTACTCCTTACCCTTTTCTGAAAACAGATATCCTTGACGGAATGCAGATGTAGTATTTATTTACTTGTTATGAAATCAGTGGTGATGTCAACGGTCAGGGACCGAATTGAGCAATCATTTATGTATTTGTAAATTTTCAGTGCAATTCTATTTTGTAGAATTTTATAAATTTATTCTTTCATGGAATTTAAAAGATTTAAGAAAAGAACGTTTTGTAAAATTCAAAACCCTTTTTGAATATGGATAAAAAAGTGAATGAAAAAACAAGAATTATAGTGTTTTGATTAAAATTAAATATTATAATATATTTTTATGACACAATTTGAGGCCGTTCGTGGGCGGGCATACATTATGAGAATGATAAAAAATGAGAAGATACCAAGAAATTTATACCGAAAAGCGGTAAAATATACATGCATTATCTATAGAACCTTGAAGCATTTTGATTCGATAGCTGATGGAATGTGAAACACAAGTTTGGCATTCGTGTAGTGTTTGATTCGATTACATATATTTTTGAACATGTTGAAAAACTAGCTCTTATGGGCAAACTCTAGATTCAATTTTTGAATAAGGTTAGGGAAGTAAGGCGAAGTTAGTGAGATAAAGGGAAATGTTATAATGGCAAGAGAACGATAGTGATGAAGTAGGAATGTGTATTAAATGAAGGATAAGGTTAAGTAGTGAATACACGTAAAGGAAGAGAGGAATGGAGAAATGGACTGAGAAACTTTTATGTGCAAAGAAAAAGTAAAGAATGAATCGGTCATACGTAGAAAGCGTCAGCGAAGACACAATGTCTTCGAAAGGAGAAAACTGAACTGAGTAGTTTTCTTGTAATTTTCCGTGAAATAAGATTGACGTTTTGGGTACCTATTTTCTCTTTTCTATAAATTTATTCCTATTCATGTGACTGGTGTATTGGTCTCGTTAATTGCTCCCTAAACCTAAATACGTGAGTTCGATTCCCAGCCCGGGCAACAATGTTTGCGGATGGAAAACATTTTAACGGGTTCAAACATTATCTAACAGTTATTTACATATAGTACAAGGAAGTATGTGGTGTTGTATCCCCACTATGTCTGACGTGGACGTTCTCTGGTGGCGTGCTCTGGTCTCCTTCGGAGGGAAAGAGGTCGCCGTGGAGCCACCCGGGAGGCGCGGCCGTGCGCCGGGCTGCCGGTGCACAGGGGCGCGTCCACTTTGCTCTACACATCTAGTATATTAGGCTTACCGAAATAACCGCTACAGATGACAACTATAATAATATAATAACATTAATAATATAATAACATTAATAATAATATTTTACAAATCTATTTATGAAATTACGGGTGCCGAATGATTTGACTACAGCAGGTAACAATGCTTAGGATAAATGCAATTACAATACACAAAGCATTGTTTCCTGCTGTCATTTAGGAGACTCCACCCCAAATAGAACTCCTTTCAATTTATAATAATAATAAAACAATAATAATAATAATAACATTAACAACAACAACAACAACAACAATAATAATAATAATAATAATAATAATAATAATAATAATAATAATAATAATAATAATAATAATAATAATACTGAGAATAAGAAGTAATGAACGCGATAATCAAATTCTATACTCAAAATCTCCTTACCGTTCGTCAGCGTTCGGATCTCTACTGGCGTTATTACATGTGTCAGGGCTTGACAACAATGCTCTTCCGACGTTCCGTTCGCCTGTCGCATGTGAAACAGGCGCAACGGGCCCGAGCCTCCTGCCCACCCCCACTCGCTGCGCTGCCGTCGCGGGCGCGGCGCTCGCAGCGGCCATTTGCATAAACAGATTCCTCTTCGCTAATCCCCCGGGCGGAAGCACGTCCGCAACACTGATTTGATCCCAAATGCAGCGAAGAAATCGCCCACTTGCTCTGGTTGCGAGTTACGATGATACTGTGGGCGCTTCAGGCATACCGTTGGAAAGGTAAAGACTATTGAATTTCTTTTCTTAAAAACATGCTGACATAATTCGTTATATAAAATTAAATATTCCCGATTATTAAAAAAATATGTACTTACATGGCATCTTTGATCGACTGCCCGATATTGCCGGCTAGTTAACGGTGATCCCCTCACCCGGGCCTGCTTTAATTTCCACGTTTAGGGAGCAGTAAAATGGTCACGTAGCGTACGTGATATTTTACTTTTACTGTTACTAGCAAACACCGCCTGCATGAGCTTTATTCGTCACACAGGTACAGAAATTAAGACGATTTAAGAGGAAAGATGACCCTTCTATTTTTGCCCGGACCCAGGATTGACCCCAGGATCACACCAAGGGATCCTAGTACGCTGCCCATGAGCCATCCTAGTGGCTGAAATAAAAAAAAACATATTGATAAATAATTATTTATAATACGAGTGGTATAAGTGACATTTTATTTTAATAGTAGGAAATGTTGCGACCTGAGACAGATAAAGATGAGCTATGCCACAAGCAAAATAACGTCACTTGTGTCATAGACTATTTTTTATTGTTTTCGCTTAATTATACATTAAGGCCAATAGGAGCTGAAGTGTTCAGATGAAATTATTTTTTCTTATTCGCATTCACAGGTTTATCTGAACACTTGAATATCGTTTCACTTTTGACACAAGTGCTGAAAAAACTTAAGCACGCTGTGCATTCTCTAAACGTAACCGCTTTTACGTTTGTTTATATAAGTAACTAATGAGAATAACATATACATTTAAAAAAACGGTTAACATGAATATATTCATGTTCTCATACTTCATAAATGCAAGGAACAAATAGTAGCCATTTCGCATTTTGTTGCTTTCCCTTTCATGTAGCCATACTTATGGTGTATAAAACAACCCGCTGCATTGATACGGTAACAAATGCTACTTAGTACAACTTATGTTCGTATTTGATACCAAAGATTGAAAGATTTCGATGATTTACTTTAATTTACGGAAAGAATAAAATACTTAAAAATAAAATAATGGTTCATAATAACAGAAAAAATAATTTCGCGCAATATTGTCTCATTAGTTTCCAAAACAAATTATCCTCTTTTTGGTATTCTGCTCTTTCGATGCTAAACGCATGTTTTCTGAAAATGTGCAAGCAGGTGGTATGGCAGAAACGGAACTATTGCATTAGCTGTAACATGTCATACATTTTTTCTTGTAATTAACATTTTATTATTTTGCTTCATAATTATACTATTCTCTTCATATTTTAAGCTCGAATAGATGCACCAAGCAAACATATTTTTTCTCGTAATTAACGTTTTATTATTTTGCTTCATAATTATACTATTCTACTCATATTTTAAGCTTGAATAGTTGTACCAAGTAAACACGAATGACGCAGAAAAAAAATCTTATCTAGTTGGGTTTTAATCATACGTCGAAAGGAAGATTTTATACAATTCGTTTTCTATATATATTTTTCTATTTGCTCAACCATTACTTTAGCAACTACTCCAGCATAATGATTTTTACCTTTGTCTTAAAGTACTCAGTATTTATTCCTAAATTAATACGCTGGGACACTGACGTATATTTAGTATCTACGAATTTAAAATAAGACATTTAAGGTGACTTTATACGAAGCTAGTACTATATTTTCCAACTTCGCACAAAAATGCACATGAATTTTCTTCTCGGGAGTAAAGAAAGATGCTACAAAAAATCAAGAGATGCGTTCAAATGTCACGTACTTTCTTGAGGATAAATAGTTTAGCAACTCTTCTGTTTTCTTTCTTTAATAATGCCCTGCATCCAAAGTTAGAAAATAAGTTTAGAATTATATACTTCAAAGACTTTCCAAAGGCCATGTAATAATAATTACCACAGTATCAAAAACATACGTGTTGATCATTTCTATTCTAATTAGGATCTTTACGTAGAACACACGAACTGAAAATATTTTTTAATGAATGTAATACAGCGAATTACATTTCTGTTATTCAAATATACAGGAAAAGTTAAAAAAGTTTTCAATAAAATAAATTAACTCAACGTGATGTAATATTATGATATGCAACTCCAAAGTGATATAAACTCATATCAAAACATGACAAGTTATTTCGTTCTTGTTTTACTTTCGCTTTCCTTCATTGAGTTATAAAATATTGTAATGGCTGAACACACGTGTCTCATTTGTCGATCATTACATCGAGTCGATCGTAAATTGCTCGTTCGGTCGTCATATATCAACAGAGAGGTAAAAACTACCATTTGCATGTATATTGGAAATATCTTCAATACTGACGTACAGATGAAAGATTTACAACGATATTAAGATGCATGTAGAACTTACTTGTGAGCAAGAATACTTGTTAAGTCCAAATGCGATGCGGAAATACCAAACGCTAAAGCTAGCAGGCTACAGAGCAGCCTATGTTCCACGTCTCTTAAATGCAATACTTTCTGTGTACTTTCTGCATTTAATTAAAATACTATTGACGCAGGTATTTCCTTATGTATTTGAATCCAGAAAACGGAAGGTCAGTAATTGCTTTTAGTAAAATAACTGCGTCATGAAAAGAGGTAAGCTTGTTTCTAAATATTCAATGTCACATTAAAGTGGAATTTTCTTCGAAAGATACATTTCTTAAATTAATGATGATAACTCGACCTATCAAAATTAAACCACTTGAAGAGCGCGGTACCTGCTCCGGAACAGATATGGTTTGAGTTAACAAGTCCGCACAGATGGCAATGATCCTGTCGGGTTGAAAATTCTATGCCAGGATTAAAAAAACTATTATGAGTGTACATTTTAGATTTAAAATACACTTTTTTCATTCAAGTAACGGTAACAATAACAACGGCTGAATAATTATTTGCTGACTGCAATTTTCGGCAACCATAGGATAACCGCCAGAATGCTTCCAAACATCTGGTGAAAGATCAAAACAATTACGATCTCCAATAAGTTACGGATGAAATTATACCAAGGTAAGGAAACAAATAGGCTTGTGGCTATCACTTGGTCAGCGTGCTCGCTTTCCACTACTCAGCACCGGGTTCGACTCAGGCCGAGCTATAGTGGGAGTTTTCCTTGCAATGTCGCAGTATACGTTGCTGTGTGAGGTTGCGAAAATTCATTTCTCAGGTTGTGAAGACCGGAATATGGCGTTGGAATGTCTACGTGCTAATCACACGTACCCTCTTAACCCGAGGCAAGGACGTCGCCGGTAGGCCTCAGCCCGTTTACGGCTGAGAGCAAGGTGCCAAGCATGTATGCACTCGAGCCGTGTGCATACATACAAAAGAGGAAAAATGAATGATTTATTAACAAAGTCATCCTATTCAGAAGCAAACTTGAAGCATGTAATGCTAATAGAGAAAAATTATGTAGACGGACCTGCGTAAACAGCTGAAGGCTCTTAGACAGCTCATAAGGTGAATAATAACAGCTAATAGACAGCTAATAAGAGGAAAACGGGAGCGACAATGAAACGATATTTCTTGTACGGATTTGTCCATCACAAATTCCTGAAGGATCCGTCAGCTTATGGCTCTTAACCAACACATGGAAAAGTAGGGTGTTGATCGTTCCAGGTACTTCCAACAAGACTGCGGTTACATATCCACAATGACTGATAGATGCTGTAAAAAGTATATGCGACTGAATTTAGGGGCGAGGAGTAGAGTGATGAGGTGTGGCGAGACGGGTAGGACGGGGCAGAACGGGACGGGACGGGAGCGGGTGGAGAGAGGCAGGAGGCGCGGGGCGGGGTGGGGCCGGGAAGACGGGCTGAGCGCTGTTTGCGCAATAAACAGCTGAAGGTTGGGAACCGCTATATTTGTCCGTTGCTCACCCGACGTGCGCGGATAAGCGCGCGCGCCGAACGGAATCCTTTTCCAACCTGCTTCCGCGCGATGTGAGCGCGGCCGGCGGGCGGAATTTTCTCATTAGAGCCACTTCAACCACTCGCCCCTCCGCCCCTTCTGCCGCGGTGCGCAAGGACGGGACAGACGGACGCAACGGCAGTATAAGCCGGATGTGTCGCGTCCCACGCGTCTGCCATGGTTGCCGTTTGGGATGCAATGTTTTCCTCACTATCAAAAGACAACTTGAACCTTAAAAATATTTATAAATGTATAAAATTCTCACAAGTACCTCGTGTAAAAATTTACTGAAAGAAAAGGACACATCTGAAAAGCTATCATTTGAGAGAACCGTTTTATCCTGCATGGAGCCTTTTATATTTCGGGGCCAATGTTTTTACCCTACGAACCAGCTGCCTTGTGAACGATTTTATGAATAGTTTTCTAGTGCAAATATACTATTTTGTACACATTTTCTTCGATCATGTAAAAAACACGATGTTTTAGATATATCACTTTTTTGTGTACCAATGACATGTAGTTTGAGTAATGAGAAGTGTCTTTTCGAAACGGATTACTGTCGTTTTCGATCAATGTAACATATTTCACTAAATATAAGTCAACATCCGCACAAACTTGATTGTTTCAAAAATATTTATGTCGAAGATTGTGTCCACCACAAAACTCGTTACTTTTATTTCTTTACAATTTTATTTCCTCAATATATATACATTGCAAAAATATGATTTGAAAATATTAAATGGCCGAGAAAAGTTCAAAAATCTAGGTAATATTACAGGAGGGAAACGAAAATAAATGTTTAAAATCAGCGAAGTCAGATGCAAGCGTAGATGTAAACTGAAAACATCTTCTCAAATTTATATTAGGGAAGAAAGAAATCCAGCGGACGTTTTACAAACGGGAAACAGGTACCAAAGGCCTAAAATTAATTTCAGATTCGTCTTCTGAACAAGAGTACAAAGAAAGAGCTTTCAAAGAAATCATCATTTCTATTCACATCAGAACGACTCACTTTCTTAGCGTGCGTGCCAAAAAAGCTCCTTTACTGTGAAGCGTGACAAAATAATGATTTCCATTTTACGAAATATTGTATTGACTCCTTCACGTAATCTATTTTACAAATATACTCATTCGCTTTGTAGAACGACATGAAATGTTTGAAAATGTAGGTAATATACATGTATTGCATTTATTCTTTGTATTTACTTAGTTCTTGAGAACCCCGTTAGAGAAGAATATAAATGTTAGAACAATATTATTGTACCAATTACTCTTTTATTAAATGTTTTGGTAACATTTAAAAGCACATAGTTAAGAATGTTGTTATAATTATTTTTATCATAAATATGACCTATATCCATTTTATTAAAAGAAAAATTCACCACATATATCATTTAACTCATAAAAGAAGAGGAGTAGTAGATGAAAATGAAATATAACACCTATTAAAAACAGAAACTCCAATGAAATTTTACAATTTGGATATGATGGTACATCAATATTCAAATATCATATCCGACAATGGGAAAATATTGCAGAAAGCTCATATTTTTAAACGATTAGCTTTAAATATTAAACTTTTGTATTATTATGTATCTCATTCAGAAACTTAGCAATTATGAAGTGAATAGCTTCCCCAAGTATTAGGAACTTTCATCGGATACATTTTCTCTTTTTCCAATATGATCTTCAACTTGCGACACCAACAATACGTTGGGAGTGGTCATCAGGAAAACTTCATTTTTTAACTTGCGATTACTCTAGAGAACTAACCATGATGTGAGTTTTTTTCAATTAATTACAAAATCTAACCGTATGTGAATCCAGAGTAATATATTGTAGTAATTAACTATCAAAAATTGACCATATTCATTCATCATAATAAGTGATATATATATTCCACATATTCAAGTAATAGGCTCAATGAATGAAAAAAGCATTTGTCCATGATCGAGAATGCGGAAACATACCTGTTAAAGAAAATAACTTCTGGCATCTCGCAGTACTTGCTTTATTTATATATTTCAGTTCCCACTTAATTTGTAAGTAGAAAGACACACAGAGGGATTCGTACAATTTCGTACCTTAGTTACCAGTTAATCAACTGCACCCACTAACGCAATCCTTCAATAACACGCGTCTTAACACCGCAAAACGGCAACACTGCCGTCAACGGATGTCAAGTCGAGCTGCAAGTTGCGTAGCGCAGTTCCCCCGGAGGGGCGCTGCGCTTCTCACGCAGAGAGATAAGAGAAAAAAAAATGACGCGCGATTCGCACCAGGGTCACGGTCGGGTCGGCTTTGCGCGGGGCAACTCGTGCCAAGGGCAGCCGCCTGCGACGCGCTGCCCAACTCCCGC
>BOPP01000084.1:4926885-4963334 GCA_017312745.1 Gryllus bimaculatus | reverse complement strand
CCCTCCCCGCGCCGTTCCGATTCGCAGCACAGTGGCCCTAACCAAAGAAAACAAATGAGATTATCAGAGTCCTTATTCTCATGAAATTGACAGAATCCTACTAAATAGCATGTTCTCCCTGCAGAGACACTCATCAAAGTAGTGCTTTTATGTGGAAATGTGAACGTTGCAGTGGGCTGTCGTATTTCTGTTTCAGTAACACACTGAATCCAACCAAAGAAAATAAATAGAGAGAGAGAAACTTTATTCTACAATTAGGCATTAAGCCCAATGAGCATTAAGTAGATTTTTAGTCATCATTTTCATGGAATTAACAAACTATTCATGTATGAAATGTGCAGAGTCTATCCGTATTGATATAGTAAATGTAGTTCCTTTTGTGCGAAAAATGGAAACGTTGTGATGGACTTAGTCGTATTTCTGTTGGTGTTACATACAGTAGTTCCAAACAAATAAAAAAGCACACTTTAGGGTCATCATTTCAGTTCAAAGTCTTTCTGCTTTCACATCCTCGTCAATGTTCTTTTCTTGGGGAAGTGGCAACATTGCATGGCGTTCTGTAGAATTCCCTCTCCTCAGAGTACAAGGCAGTCGTGGACAACCGGAAGTAACGCGCAGTAGCCCCTAGATCGTTGAGCTCGTTTTGGGCAGATTTGACTAGAGCACAAGCGCCGCCTTGGAAGTATTTAGGTATTTCCGATCAAAACAGTGACCAGGCAGCTGCTGCGGTGAGGCATATGAGCAGGCTGTAAAAATAGATGTATGCATATACATGAGTGTGTATGTGTGTGTGTGTGTGTGTGTGTGTGTGTGTGTGTGTGTGTTACATTAAACGTTTTTTAACCATTGGAGCGAATGCTTCTCAATTTTGCACACTTTTTTTTTGCTGTGTAAAAAATGCAGAGGTTATAGGAACAAAAAAATATTCATAACACATGAGGTGGAAATACAATCAAAATGAGTTAAAAAGGAAAGCTCAATACGAGTGTCTGATCAGTTTGTTGAACTTTCTAATTCACAAACAATTTTCCTCTGTTGAAGACGTCCTTCAAATATACAATATTCCTCCAAACCCTGTACTGAGATATGCTATGACCAGTTTTCAGAAAGTTTTGATGAGTCATGATAACGTATTCCAAAAAATTCCGTTAAAATTCTCCGAACCCTATTTATATATCTTGATATCGTGATGTAATGACATGTAATAACCATTGATATTAACCATAATGATTATTCATTTACAATAACCCTTTTTAGATATTCACCAACATATGTAACATCTGTCTGAATGGAAAGTCAGACTTCATTTTCTTGCATTTAAAACACCGTGAGTATAGGTTGTTGTTATTGTTGTTGTTGTTAGCCAACGCCCATCCTTAGCATGTTATCCATTTGGGGACGCGCAGACTTTCCCCCCTGCTTGTAGCGATCCGCACGCCTATAATGGTCAAGCGCCTAAGTGGCGAATCACTGTTACTCATTTAGCGTTACCCAGGGGGCACGCGTGGTACACCACGGAAGCGAGCAACTTTGTCCCCGCTGTGAATTATTATTATTATTATTATTATTATTATTATTATTATTATTATTGTTATTATTATTAATGGAATAGGAGGTTATAGGATATTGGTGAAAGGTGATCGTGGACTTTTTGAACCATCCCAGTATTCGCCTTATGACCGAGGGAAACCACGAAAATCCCGGTCAGGATGGCCGGCCCGGGAATCGAAGCCGGACCTCCCGATCGCGAAGACAGCGCGCTACGCACTGAGCCACTTCGCTCTATATAACGTGAGTAAAGGTTGCGTAGTTATTCCTCTTTTCGTTCATTCTGATCCACTGTGCGCCGCTGCGCTCCATCGCGGCCCCACTCCACCCCAGGACGCCTCAAGGGCGGGGCGACGTGAGGTCCCGGCCTCGCCGGACGTCGCCTCTGACCCGCACATCCGGTTGCGAGCGAGGCCCTGGGCGCGGTCGCCTCTTCGCAGCCCGCCCTCCCACGTGCGCGCTGCGCTACCACGCGTCGCCTCGTGAGTGGGCGCCGGCTTCTATTGGTCGAAATAATGTTCTCGTCCTTTCGTTAGTGACTTTTCTTTGCCCGCTTTCATACTACTAGAATTATTACTCAGGGGTAGAATGTAGTACGGTAAGAAAATAACGGTGTACGTGGGAGTATTTTTTATAATTGTATATGAAAATCTTTTATTGTTAAAATGAAGTACAAATAACATCTTTCAGGCTTGTATTTACTGTCATTGAAATACAATAAGAAAGATATCAAGCCTTGACCGAACGAACAAATAGACCTAATTTGAAAATATTGAAATGCTTGCAATGATTCAAAAATATTACATTTTATTTGGAACAGATCCAAAATAACTAATACAACTTCGTGAATTATCCTTAACAACCCTAACACTTAATCAAAGAAACTTTCTGATGATGAAAATAATACATTAAATCCCTTTTATGAGACGTTAAATGTATACTTTACTTTTTTCTGCAACTAATTTAAGCCTTCATATCATATTTTTTACTATATTGAAAATGTTACTAGTTATTCTATATTATATTCTAGGCATCATCTAATAATTCATTTTATCCTCCCCGATCGCCTTTCTAGGCTGTTTACTTACGTGTCTGGAGTCGTTGAAATGGGTCTCTATTACAGCCCTGTAATAAATTAACTATCAATTGTCACGATAAACAACAGTAAAACTGCTACCGACGAACTGAACAGTATGATGCACGCAAAAACATTATGTTATTGGAAAATGAAGGATTAAATATAGAAACCTGATTCTACTTAATAATTTATTGATGAAAATAACACATTTACTCATAATATTCATCACATAACATAGTATAATACACACTTTTGTGTATAGACCTATTCCTATGCACCTGCATTAAGTATTAATACTTACTTTCGTTTCAAAATAAACTAATATAACTTCCTCGAACACGTTCTTAATATTTATTTCTCTTCTCCACTCCCTGAAAATTTCGTATTCTTTAGGATGTATTTTTTGATTTACTGGGTAGTAAATCTTCCACAGAATTCGAAGCTTCACTTTTAATTGATTCAGGAATATCTTCCATTCAGGTATATCGCAACGGACAGCGAATGAAAACTCAAATATACCCACCAAGGCCTCCAATGTGTCGCCGAAATCAATATAAAATCACTCATCGCCTACTTATTGAAGATGATTAGCTCAAAAATTATAAATGTAATATATATTACATAAAAAACAAATCTACACAACAAGAACACAACCTCATGTTGTGGTGTGGGTTTTCGTGCATATGACATCCGAAATACATGTGTTAATTTGCATATACCTCAATATTGAGTCAATTTAGAAAAGATCGGAACACATTCTTATAAAGAATTATTTAGGTACGTGCATCTAGATTAAACACACCTCGAACGAAAGAACATAATATTATGGAATATAACTAGCTCCTTTGGGAGCAGTGATAGATGGAGACATTTTAAAAATGAAGCAATAATGCATTTTGTAATGCAAGCTAAAGTGCTTTTTAATAGTGATTGAAATTTTTATTATGTCGTTTAAGCAAATAATACGTACACAGCACCTGCCCTGAGCAAATTAAATGTTAGCATTACTTGGGCATGGAATTTGAAAATGGTTAGTCCATATCTTTGATCGTCCTTCTCTGAATTCGGCTTAAAACGTGACCTCGTCGCATGTTAACAGAATACAGATTAACTTGCCCGGCTATACCGTGCGTGTGCGACTGTGCGTGAGAGTGAAACGATCGCGTTCACTGGTTGACCGTGACCTTACGCGCCGCGACGTTTCCTTTATCTGCGCACGCTCGCCCTTGAACTTTGAATTATCGCCGGCATTTGTTAGCTTTTCTTGTAAACGCGTTGGCCCCCCTCAATTATTCCTCCAAATTATGATAGATAATTATGGCGGCGATTTTTTTTCCTCGCTCGAAAATCGATTCGTGACGTAATTGGTTCACATCGTTCAGCCAGTCGGTATCCATCTACGTCGATCCATATGCAACACCCTAATTAGAATATCCGCAGCGTATCCTGGCCGTGATGGATTCCCGATCGACTGCGCTAAGCGAGCCGGTCAGTCAAGTGGCCGCGACGACGAAGACGGACGGCGCGAGGCTGTCACCGGGGCGTCACACGCGCTCCGCTGGGAAATGCGGAATGGGCGTGGGATAGTGCCCGCTGCGCTTCGAGATGGATGATTTGCCTTCGTCATTACGAAGCAAATCGCGTGGTATATTAATTGCCGTTCGACTCGAAACGTGATATTCAATACGTCGTAAACAACTGAAAAGTGGAAGCGGCGAGGTCGAAGGAAATCAATTCAAAGAGTGCGCTGCGTCACTTTCAGAAATATACTTCTTCAAGTAAATGATGTGAGAGATTATTAGCATCGAATGGATATCCCTGTTTCTGATGACTGAAAATTATGTGCAGATATTCACTTTCTGTCGTTGGTTAATAGAGACAGCACACATAATAATAAACCTACACATAACATTTTTGTTCAAATAGTTTGTTAGAAATCTTAAAACTTTTAAAAAATAAAAAAAGTTAAAAAACTAGTAATGAACAGTTATCTTTTTTTTTATTTTTAGTAATGGTTGTATACAAATCGTTAAATTATTTTTTCTTTAAAATAGTTTTAAGTAGTTTTGAAACTAAATAAAAAATAATAAATAAAATTCAATTTACACTCGAACAGAAACTAGGATTCACAAGTCGATTCATTAAGTATCTACTTCACGTACGTTGCTAAGACTTCCCCATTATATTCCACGCAGCTTTCCAAAATAGAAAAAACACACTTAGCCACCTTCATAGATATATCAAAAGTCTGCATAGTATTGTACCCAGGCCTGAGATACACCCTCCAATCAATTGCCAACTAGGATTCTTAAAAAGTGTACCACAGAAAATTTACAGTAATACTTGAGAACAGGCTGCGAATTGTCGATTTTCATCAAGGCAGGACAAATTGGTAACTTGTATAAAATAGACCATCTTCGTTTACTCAAGCGCAATCAATATTTTTTGAGTATTCTGTTCGAAAGTTTTATTTCCTTGGATTGGATTCCTTGACTTGTATTTTTAAAGGACAGAAGCAACCAACATAAGTAATGTCCTCCTGGCAGGGACATGATACTTTTCCAGCAGGAGACAACACATTTTTTAAGTGAGGACAATAACCCGACTCCATCGCCCGGAAACCGAGCCTTTGTTGAGGATCATCAATCCACGAACCCAAGCCACCGGCTTTGGTGGCTCAGGGTTGATGGCATTGCAGAGCGTCTGCCCGGGGGTCCTAGGTTCGAGTCCTGACGACGACAGGGTTTTCCATCCTAGCTGCATTGCTTTCTTTCAGATTCAGCAACAGACTTTCACTAAACAATGCGATCCCCTTATACAAAGCAATGAATAAATCGCTTATGCTTTTTGCAAGCCCAATATGGATTAATGCCTCGTGAAAAAAATGAATAACATTCAAAAAAGGAAACACAAGATTCCTCCGAATAATTGCACATGCCTCTTTGTTCATAGGTCTAGAAACTAAACCAATGAATGACATTGCCAGCTCTCTAATAATTTCAATCCAAATATCAACTCAATAACTTAAATCGTCCACTTCATTCTTGTGTAAGTCATTTTATTCCCAACCCGTATTAAACATCAATTCCTGATAGAAACAAGCCTGAATAGTTTTGAATGTCATTGTGTAATTTATTAGACTTAGCGTACATATAGGATCATAATTACATCATAATTTAGGATCATATCAATTAATACATTACAAATTATCAAATAAACTGTCAAAACATCAACAATAAGTTATTTAAATAAATAAAGCAGACATACAAAAAATCTGGCTTGAAATATTAGAGTCTGCAGGTTCAACCAAGCCGTCTAAGAGGCAGCGAATTTTCGAAAGGGATGATAAAAATGGCGTATGCTTATAGGCTTGTAAAATAATCAGCGGCTGAGATAACTCAGAGCAACACTTGTTGTCACTTCGGTCTCTCTAACTGGAAGGTTCTAGGGTCGAGGTCGACGGAAGCGGATTTTTGCCTCTAATTAGCTTCACTGATCGGTACTTTTCCGTGGTTCCTATACCCTGATTTCATTAAGCACTAAATTCACAGCACTGTATTCTATCTCGGGGTTAAAGGATCCTTTGCACATGGCTTAGCGCATGGCCGTGAAACGCAGACTCGTCAAAATCAATGAAGCGCTAAAACAAAATTGGTCTGCCTTAACTTTTTTTTTCAATAGCTCCAGTCAGTACCACGCCATTACGAATTTTCCCCCAAACTGTCATCACAACGACCTCCGTCGTACTGCAACACCCTTATCACGTACACCTCCACCGATCGTCAAAAAACAGTGTTTACCAGAGTCACCCAACCCTCCAGCAGAAGCCAACCCTGTCCTCATTCCAGTGACCATTTTCCGACCTCTGCGCCGTCGCTGGCGCCCGCCTCGCCTACTGCCCCGTCGCGTCTCGCCGCGCGCTCTCATTAGAATATCCGCCTGGCCGGCCGGTCTGCCGGCGGGCGGTCCGCGCGCGCGCGCGCGGGCGCGAACGCGTGAGTGATGGATCCCCAATCCGGCGCGTTGAGCGAGCCGGTCCGTCAGCCGCGCGGCCGACGAAGACTGACGACGCGCGGGCGTCAGCGACGCATGGCACGCACCGCGACGCGTCGCCCGCGTCAGCCGAGGTTATTTCTCCGCCGGGCGGCCCACCGAGAGGGGAGGGGCGGCGCCGCATGTATTTTAATACGGCGGAGCGGCGATGCGCGGTCATGTTCCCGGTCGCTCCATTAATCAGAGCGAAGGGCGAAGCGCGGCGCGCGACGGACAGCGCGGGAGGGCGCGAGCGCGCGACGCCCCTGAGCTCGACGTTTTCGCGCCGCGGTGGCTCGCCCGCTCTCAATCCGCTGGGAGGTGCAATGTGTGTGTGTTGCTATAATGGCTGGGGGAGAAATTGTTTGAGGTAGCGCTTTGGAGGTTTGACGGTGCATTTATGTTGTTTCCAGTTTAGCGGGTTCTCGGCGATGGATGTTCTTTGGGGCCAAATGGGCAGTCGATGGGAAAAAAATTAAGTATAAACAGAGACCAAGAAGGCGAGGAGGAATTGTATATAAAATTTTCAGAAAAAATTGGAAGTTATTATAATTTGACGATTTTTAATTAATCATTATCTTGATCATTTTCTTTCGATATTTCCTTCGAATTGTCTGCAACGCCTCTAGATGGTTCGCGCTCGTTGCCAGTAGTCTGACATTTCCATGCTGCAGTGGTCACCGCATCCTTAATCCCCTTGTATTTGCAGTTTGTGTGTTGCATTGTTTTAATACATGGAATATGAGAATATGGCGTTCTCAGTTCATTTTTTTTCAGGTTGGTGGTTTGATGATTTATATCTCATTTTATCAGTTGACGGAATTCTCGCCGATAGATGCCATTTGGGAGTAAATGGCCAGCAGATGAGAAAATAAATAAAATTTAAAGAAAAAACAAGAGACCGGAAAGAAACTGAATGAAACATTTTGAGAAAAATATGAATTATGATTCTAATTCGGAGATATATAATTAATCATTGAACTTGATTATCTTGATAATTTTGTTTCGATTTTAACTTGGCGCCATGTGTGACGATTAGATTATTCGCACTCTCAGTCAGGATGCTGATGGTTCCGCATTGGACAACACGCTCTTAACCCACTTGAATTTCCAATATGTAGGTATTGCTTTAATATCCAGGAACATAGTTGCGTCCTCAGTAAGATGGTTTTACAGTTCGTTTCTGTCATTTCCAAATTCGAAGGTTGTGTTGCTTATTGTGGCGATTTGGGCGATGGGATTGAAATAATAACAAATATTTAACGCAAACAGATTAAGATAAACTAAACTCAAAATTTTCGGAAACATATCTGAATTATGATTACAATTAGGGGTCTGCAGCGGCACAGTGCTGCAGAACAAAACGACACAAAACAGATTTCCAAAAAGTAGAACGCAAACCTCCCCCCCAAAAACCAACAAATGAAATACTCTCGTATAGCACCGCGATAACTTAAATATTTTAACTAAAACATAAATGAATACAAGTTCAGTTATTTCTATGGGTTTGAGATGGTATTAACTGACTAGTGATTCAACTGATAAGGACATTGATTTCGACAATGTAGTGCATGTTTTTATATTGAAAAGTGAGGGTAATCCCCGCTTAAAGGCGAGACCCGTACCGACCAACTGTACCGACGTTGGCTCGCGGGGTTTTCCCCAATCAGGTAATTCCCACTAGCGGGGCACAACCCCAGCCGGGACGAGCTCCAAACTACTCACCGGTCTCCCGCCATGAGTCATACTGTATTGCACGTTGGTGTAAGTGAGTGTAAGTAAATAATTAAGAAGTAATTAAGGACAAGGAAGGGGAGGGAAATATTGCGCGTGCTACTTGTCCCGTTTGTTAGGATATTACACCGGCATTTGTCTAGTGTACATCGGAATAATCACGGAAAACTCAGAGCAATCGGCCGCTAGAATTTTCCCCCAGACAGCGACTGAATTGGACCTAGCTAACTAGTGTAACAGCTGAATAGGACTTAGTGTCGAAAATCCTGCCACCACCGTCGGAAGGAACCTTATGACCTCCCTGGTTGAGACACTGCATTGACATCAATTGAAGCCCTGAGCCACCTAATCCGCTAAGATGGGTTTGAGATGGAAAGATAATATAGCAGTGAAAAGAAAGAAACAATAAATTGAAAACAAATTTTCTTGGAAAGTATTTAATAATATATGTGCAGTTTTTAATAAATCATTTGCGTTATACCGTGATTCTAATCTGGTGTGTTGTGCTTTTTGCACTGATCTTCCCCTCAGCATGGCCTCTCATCAATTACATGGGGGCGAGTCGCTTCACATTTAAACTCTAGTGTCCTGACCCGTACACTGGAGCATCTCGCACGGGATCGAAAATAATTCTCCAAGTTTCGCTTATTAAACCTTCCTCACGTCAGTTTATTGTTACGTATTCATGTGTCTAGCAAAATACCATTCCACCCTTCCTTGTTTTTTAGCGAGGGGCACATGCTCTTCTTTGCGGCTTAAAACAGGCAATATAGCACATCTGTGAGAATCAAAGAGAATGAGTAGTTACCATTCTTAAAATTTCAAGATTTCGTAGAAGGAAATTTCGAATTGATTTTTAAAAATTGTTATTAAGTCGGTGTTTTAAGTCAAAGTCTCAAACGCATATGTCAGTTTATTAATATTTTTTCAACTTTGAGTGTCATGTAAAACATACGTATTCTTCAACTGATCATGTAACGCAAAACTTTGATCTCGTACGTATGGGACATTTCAATGTAGACACTCTGGCAATCTTTCTTTTCACTACGTTTCAAATCAGCTGCTATTCCGTATTTCGAAAAATGAGTTTCGTGGCACGCTTCATTTGTTTTACGTTGATGAGAGATTCACCTATGTTATGAGACATTATGAAAAGATATTAGCCGCGAAGATAGCAGGCTCTACATTTTCATTTCACGTTTCCAATATTAAAACACGTTCATTAGGTCGAAATGAAAATACGAACAACCCAGGGAGATTGTAAATTGCTTCTATTGACGCTTCAATAGAAATCAGTTGACCAGAAGTAATATTGTATTTTCATTATGTAAGAACGAGAGTAGAAGAGAATAATATAATAAATTCAACGAAGTTTGGTGTATTTCTCTGTATTATAATTTGTTTTCTAAAATGGCAAATGGCAAAGTTCTTCCCTCTCGCTCTCTCTCTCCCTCTCCCTCCCTCTCTCTCCCCCTCTCCCTCCCTCTCCTTCCCTCTCTCTCCCTCTCTCTCCCCCTCTCTTTCTCCCTCCCCCCCCTCTCTCTCTCTCTCTCTCTTCATGCTCTGAAGAGTGTTGTAGTATCTCCATTTACAAAGAGCCATCTTCCTCACTTCCCATTTGAGATAAGAAAACTAATGTTTGCGTACGAAACTTAATGTTTAGTTGATATATTTATAGCAGAAAATAAGAATTGTTTGTTGTGAAATTGTTTGGACATCAATTCATAAAAACGTGCACAACATCATAGTTATCAATATTTTTGAACGCTACATGGTGTATAACTAGAACACACTAAAGCTGAGTGTACATCATGACACTACGATTACGTACGTAGAGAGCATGATGGTGGGAGGAATTCATTCTTTCTAATATAAATATAAGAAACACCGAAGTTACCATATTATTCAATTCCCGAAATAAGTTTAGGAAGACGAATTTTACGACCGTTCCTGTAAGTTGCGACTTTTTTACAGTCTTGTGACACGTCCTATCTCTTTACAAAATTAACTTCGGAATGTACTTTTCGTTCGCGAAGTATATACCGTTATAAAGGTGACCTCGCGAGAACAATAAAGCACAGAAAATACAGTCGTGATGCGTCACTGATTTGAAGATTGAGTACGTTTAAGTGTAAGTTTAATAGTTTAACTCTCAACAACTCTTCACGAGACTTGAAGGACAACGAGTCCCAGTTATCGCAAGGACAAGTGATGTTGCAGTGTTTCCCGTCCTTAACTGTAACACTGATTTTTAAAGCAGTATGAGTCAATTGCTACGGCAAGTGATTTCATAGTTTGTGTCGTGGGATTTGTCAAAGAAGCAGACAAAATGCTCTAGATGTTCAACTCAGTCCATGTGCTTTATAAAGCGCGATCTTCTTAAAAACATTATTAATGAGTTGGGATTCATTATTTGTTGCCTTTTAATGTTAAAGATTTTGAGGGGAACGTTGCAGGTGAAAATTCCTAAAAAAATGAGAAATCTCGAAAAAAATATAGCGATGTTTCGCAAAATTGCTTTATGCGCTCTGCGCATTTTACACATTCATGAAATTCTACGCTTTGTATTCTATATTACGCTTGGTAGATCAGTTAACACGCACAACCAATTTTAAAGAAGAAAAATGGAGCGGATAAATGAAAATTATCGACAAAATTAAGCTATGGATGGAATGAATGCATTTATCTGTACATTAACTTTCAACTCAATTCTTGTTCATTTATCAGATTTCATATTTTAAACCTGCTATTTAATATTTGTGTTTAACAGCTTTGTAATGTTTCCCCACTTATGAACAAATTACGGAAAATAACAAAATAAAATACACTCATTTATTTTCCAGACACATTTTGGGGGAGTAAATCTTATAAACTATGAGTTTTAGAGAACGGACAATAAAATTGTCAAAGCTTTATCATGGGTCACGCAAGAAGAACAATTGAAACGTATAAAAACAATGCAGAAATAAATGAATCACCTTTGTACTATCAGTTTCTGCAGACACATTGTACGAAGTGAAGGTTTACTTTCATTTGCAGACGAAGAGACGATACAAGTTCTTGAAAAACGATTCTAGCGACAGAATTACCGGTATAACGATTGACCCAGATGTTTCATGGTCACAATAACAGAATCAGTACAACAATAAAAACAAATGATATGTTGCCTTAATAGCCGTGACTCCTTCACTCAAAGATAGGGTGCTGTGTTCACCTCAGAAGGACTTGTCGATATAAACCGAAACATTAAACGTTCTACAAACGTGTCTCTCTGCGAGCGACGTGACAGTTAATAGTCTTGCGACCGCATTGAACAAGCCAGCACTGACTAAGACTCAGAAATAGACCTGCTCAGAATGCGAGACATTGAAGAAAGATTTCGTTGATGATTAGCTCGATAATTTCTCACTGACTTGACAAAAAGTCGCGAAAAAAAGAAGTTCCCTTTCCTGACTATGAAAAATGCTCTCTTCTTCGCCGACAATGCACACACTAGAAATATTGAAACATTAGCACCTAACGTTTTGTTAAACATAATACCTATTCTGTACAAAGTTATATCAGTTAGAAAAACTTTTCTACGCCTTACGGTTGATTTTAGTAAACGATAATGAAAAGAATGTTAAAGGTTAAATCTATAAATTACTTTGCTCTTCGCGAATCCTATGTTACTATATTCGAATTTTGATCGCAGCATTTACGACGTAGATGTTAATTGTTCTTAGATCAGGATAAAAACAGTAAAAATGAGAATTATATTTTAAAACGTCACAATTTTAATAATGAATAAGTCTAAGTCATTATTCATTTATCTGTTCTGAGTCTGCAAAATGAGAGAAAATTCACTAGCACAGTTCATAAAAATGCCATCTAAACGCTTCCAACAGAAGAAGATATTGCAGTGTCACTTGCACGAGAGGTTCGATACTAATGCAATTGTTAAAATCAATAGACGCTGATGAAGGGGCTGAGACAGTCGCCAAGCCGAGTTGACCCAGACTTCGCACTTGAACCCTGTGATCCTTCAAATCGGACGGTGATCCAAGGCAGTCGCGTTGATCTCGGGACTAATCTAGTTGATCGCGCCCTCGATCCGACCCGAAAGCGCCCGGGCAGCCACGGAGCACGGCACCTTGAGCCGCCAACACGTCAACGCTTCTGCTCCTGCAACGGCTACCATTACCCACGCTCGTCCTTATTTGTCTCCTTAGACGAAAATGCGCCGTCGTCAACGCCATTGGCCGTTTTTCTCTTGCGATGGAACGACCGACAACACCGCAACCTTTTACCCCTGAGCTAAATAGAAAATCGCAGTTCCATTACCACTGCTCTACAGTGGCTGTCGTAGGAACTGCAACCAACCTAGGGACGGCATAATTTTGTAGGAGCATTTTGTAGAACAAAATGTTAGGCCCCCTATTAATTTAAATATTGAAAATGTGTGTACGAAATTAATATAAAATGCATAACCTTTTCAATTAAAAATATTACAATATATTGCATATTTTGAAGTAATATCTTTGAAAATATATTAGGGCCCCTATCCACCGAGATTCTTACGTATGAGCTTAGTTTGCTAATATTTCACACCATTCCTGCTCTTATCACCATTACCATCTCCTTCGACTCGTGAGAGATGCTGGCACTTTAAATGTCACTAAAAGCACAATCGTCAGCACCGCAGTCTTCACTGGTGTGTTCTCCAAACATACACTCGTAGCCTTGCTGCCGATGTTATCAGCGTCGCTGTCGCTATCCTTAGCTGCGTACATAGAGAGTTCATGGAGTAAAGATTAGAGCATATCCTCACTGGCACTAGGACCGAACATTCTATAAAACGTGTGAAGGGGAAGCAATGTCTCGGCAGGATTTCTCTAGGTTTTCGCATTTCCTCTATGTCTTCCACCGTAGTGATAATGGGGACGAGCTATTATCTATTAGATTGTCTTTGAATGGGCTGAATAATCTTGGTAGTTGAAAGGTTTTTGAACCTGAACGTATGTATCTATTTCAAACGTATGTCATTTTAGAGTCGGATTTTGCTATCTAGCGGTGTTCCCAGGCCTGTTTCGCCCTGTTTTTATTTATTATCCACACCTGGGGGTAAGGGAGACAAATGGCGAGCATGCCGAATTTCCATCACCGTACTTAGCTAACTTGGCCTACCTGAGCTTTGTCTTTCGTCACACAGCTACAGAAACTGAGACGATTTGCACTGGAAAGCTTCATCTTCATTTCTGCTCTGTCGGGAGCAAACCTAACCTAAATAAATAACGACAATCAAGTCCCTACTTCTTAATTTACCGCCGTGTCCTGCACTTTCGCTGTCATTCCGGCCTCAGCGGTTCCCACCCGGCCCGTCGCCTCTCTTGCCGCCCCCGCCTCCCGCCGTCGTCGGCTCGCCGAACACCTGCGCCCCCGGGAGACGCGCCGTCGCTTCGGCGGCGATTCGGCGCAAATCCGATATGGACACTGTGTAATGCCGCATGTAAGGCCCGAGATAGGCCATCGAAAGCTAACAGGACGCGCCCAGTGTTTGCCGGCGCGGGGCCTCGGGGCTCCTAGAATGTCAACACATGAATATGCACGCCGAGGGAGCTGGTGGCCCGTGGACGTGCGCGGGGCGGGCGCGGCCGGCGCAGACGCCGGGGCGACGGGCGGGGCGAGACCGACGCCACGCCGATGCGCTGATTGGCGCACAAATACTGGAGACAGATCTGGGCGTCGTTACGATGTGTGCGGGGCGCCGCCGGGACCGCTCCCGCACGCGTGGATGGAGGCGGGGACCGAGCTTCGTAGGAAGAGCTTACTGGGGGTGGGGGACTGGATAGGATGGGCTGTGGGCGGGGAGGAGAATGACCGGGGTGGCAGCTTGATCGGGGACAGGATGACGCGGGGACGGGATAACGTAATGGGACAAAGGGGACAAGGGGAACAGTCCCGTGGCGGCGGTGGAGAAAAGGTGGTACAAATGAAGTGGGGAGGGGAGAAGCAAAACGGACCGAAGGAGGAGGTGCAAGACGAGAGGAGCAAGATCGGAATGATTAGAAGGGAAACGGCGGGACACAGGACGTGTGGAGACAGATTGTTGGCAGGGCGGCGTGCGACCGAAGAGTGAGGGTGAGGGACGTGGCAGGCAGGACGGGCGGCGCGGGCGGTGCGAGCGCATGGCGGTGGGGTGTGGCGTGGCGGGGCGGTGCACGGAGGGACGGAGAGGGGTAAGACGGGACGGAGAAGTAAAAGCGAAGCGGGGAGGGGACAATGGCAATGCATCGAAGGGGGCTGCGCAGGTTGCGGGGAGCGTGTTTATTAGGGTGGGGACCCTGGGGCGCGTAGAACTGGCGGGACGTGTGGAGACAGCGTGGTGGCGGGCGGAGCAGGGCAGTCAGGCTCGGTTGGTTGGAGAGCGGTCGTCCGGAAATACTACTGTGTGGGCGTGCACTGAGCACGGCGGGTGTCGATGTAACTCGAGGGCGGGAAAGCTGACGTGAGACGAGCTCAGGGGTGATTTAATAAGCGGAGGCGGCGGCGCGTGGCCGGCCTGTCCTCGAACTCCCTCGGCCGCGCAGTTGGATTGCTCGCTCCGGTCACCCGAGCAATTGGCAAGGCTCGCACTCCCCCGACCCTTATGATGAGAAATGACAGATCACTGCTTCCCAGGAAACATTACTCGGATGCTTACTCGGATGGTTTGTAAATAACGTGTTCCTCTTATTATATAGCCTCTGCACATGCTGCCATGCATCATACATCTGACATTATACATTAATCATACATGAACATTTTCAGTACACTTTTTACGATTTTTATTTCCATCCATCTAAAATTTTAACCTGCTCATTGTTGAATACCAGAATTACAATTTACTCTTTGCTTTATTTTGTGGCTCATCTTGGTTTACATAGTGTCTCAGGCCTTAGGTACGGCATTGCATAGTGCCGAAATTCGATTTGCACTGCGTTCCCGCAGCAGGAAGTGGCAACAATACTACTATTTGACATTGCATACAAAATTATTGATAATTCTGAGTAAGCAGTCATGTGTAGGAGCATTCATAGTAAGTGTTCTGTGATTTATTTAGCAATTCGATTCTTTCCACTTTGCTTGACACTTCATGAGTTACTCTCTCGTAAAAGAAAGATATTTTAAAGTAAAGGAAGTTCTGCATTCACGTTCATACAAAAACTCTGATTTTAATTTTTGCCATTCTGATTGGAAAAGATGAAGGTTATTGTCTATAATCCACATTTTTTAACCATTTTTGTACAATTCATTGTCTGTTTTAACACACAATTCCTCTAATTTATATTTTTAATTACTCTTCGATTTCGTCAGAGCGTGACCTGCCGAACGTACAAGCTGAGGAAAAGTCACATGTGTAACTTTGTTAATTCGCCGTTTTCCGAAGTACGATTACATAACTTTCTCTTCTTACCTTTTCCTACCTTCATAAGGGCGAGAAAGTAGTACAATTTCTTCCTTCTGTTCATTGGAAAAATGTGATCATCTTCGAATTCTCCTCATGTTTTGAAGTTTGTGACATTTATTCTGAGACACCTGATATACTCGTATAACACATTGTGTTATGTCTCAATGTGGAGTTGCAAGAAGTACGAGAAGGCTTCGATGGAGATCGGTATTTGCAATGCCGGTGAGATTTCATTTCATTCTCTACTTACATAAAATTGTGATTATTTTCTTCTTCTCCCACATTTATTTATTACTTACTCTTTGTAGTCAGTTTGTGGTAATATTAGCCAGGTTAACTGTTCATTCCCTTAAAATTATTAGTGTTATCAACTCTTGGAGAGGGCATAACTCTTCTTCATAAGCACGGGCGCATTTTCTACGACCCTCTACGGCTTCAAAATTAATGTTTTGTGTGTTCAAAAATTAGCAAACATTAAATGGCGCCGAGTATGAGATTACTCTTATTTTTTAGAATATGCGTAATAATGAAAAACAATAAAATCTGGATGGGGATAATAAAACACAAGTTTCAATGAGCATATATCAGAATATTGTTTTTGTTGCAGTCTTACGTAAATATTTGTGGGAATAAACTTACATAATAACAGAGTATTTCAGACAACGGAAGATTGCATCGCCGTCAAGAAACGTACGTGCATCCTTTAGTAGTGGGAAAATCCGCTGAAAAAGCATATTCATGTGGCAATTGTGTAATGACAGCTTCTCATGGATAAGCTAATTACCTTTTGTGATAAACTTCATTACTAAAAAGCGGTGATGCTATTTATACAACGTCGAACGTTGGTACACTGCTTTTTTTTTACTCTGAGCATCTACACGCTTTTCCAAAAGCAGAATGATTAACAACAGAGCTTCATGAATCTATTCCGGAAGCCTACATTTAGACAAACTGTATGTCAGTAAATTTTGCACATACATTCCTTAAGTATGTGATACTTTTCAAAGGTAAACTGACTTTGAATCTCCTATTGTGTGCGGATGTATTTGTTTTTGCATGAATGTGTGTATGAGAGAGAGAGAGAAAGAGAGAGAGAAAGAGAGAGAGAAAGAGGGAGAGAGAGAGAGTATTTGAGTAACTGCTTGTGAAAATACTACTGTGAATAATATTTTTTGAACGAAAGCCGCAATTACAAAAGCTAAATAAAAGAAAAATGAAGCTATCTTTTTTGCATTAATGAAAAAATAATACATGAATCACGGATGAATTCCATATTTTCGTTCATCTCACCTTTCGGTGACTTGGGATGACCCCGCCCCGGTTGAGCCGTAATTCTAAGTTGAACCACTTGGAGACTAGTTAGTCTCCCCCCCCCCTTCACGTCGATGTGGCCCATCAGATCATATCGGTCGAAGTTCATTATTTCCGAATCCAGCCCTTAAGGAATGGATCAGGTAAACGGCAGAGCCAGGTAGCATCAAGGTAGCGTTAATCACAATGACCACAGATTGTACGCGTACCATTTACCAAGTTAGAGGTGAGAATCAAAGGAAGAATTTGGGTTTATAAATGATACAAGGTGTGCTGGAAATGCACGTCCCATTCGAGAACATTCCTCTATTACGCGAGATACCAAATGTACAAATTATGACGCCATTAAACCAGTCAATGACAACGTTAAATAACTATCGGAACTCGTGCTATTGCATCTCACAAAAGAGAGACGTGTAGAAAAGTCACAACAAAAAGATATTATATACGCCCGAAAAGGAAAACCGAAAATATCAAACAAATTTTAAAATGTGTTTGAATAGTAATTTTCCAAAACTAATGATCTGAGGAGTTTACAAATTCTGGAACGACATGACCACTACTACCGTGAACGCAGAATTATATAAATCATTTTCTGAAAATGTTATTAAAATTGTTCATGTTTAATAAGATCTTTACATGTATAATGTTGAAGACTATAGCAGAAATTCTCCGTCTTCTGTATCCACTGTAATTTATAAACGTAATGCATCAGATATAATTGCAATCACTGAACAGTTTTTGTAAACACACAAGTTTACACAAAAAGTAAACAAATCTTCAAAAAAAATGTACCGTATTTCAAAAGCTATTTTAGTTGTAGGATGTCTCCAAAAAAATTTTGAACTTCGGCGATTTTCGAAAAATAAGGGTTTACAACAAACATGAGACTGCACCATTCTCGTAAACGTCCTTCACACTATCCAACAAAAATATTTAATCCAAAACGATAGATTTTTTAAAAAGTTTTTAAAAATGCTCCAGAGGCTTCATGTAAACTCTCCCAAAATTAAAATATCGGTGTCAAATTCAAGGGTTGTGACATCAGTCAGATCGAGTGGGGAATAACAATTTTGGAGAAAATCTGCTGAACGGTTTATCCGCTAAACTTGTTCACGGAAGGACAGACGGACGGGCGGACAGGAGGACGGACAGACGGACGGGTGGACAGACGGACAGACGGATGGACGCCGTTTAACATTCTCTCTACTGCTCTCTACTTTCAGCTGAAAAAAGCATAACGTTCTCTCTACTGCGTCAGCGGTAGCAAAAAAAGTAAAACGCTCATTAATCTTTGATCTTACAAAATTCGCTATGAAATATTGACTACTCTTTTGCAAGACTCAAAACTAACGATCAGTACAACAAACCAAATGAAATGTAGTAGAACCTGAAAATGACTTAATGAACAAATGACGGTAGTTAAGCGTTAATCCTATTAATTTTAAAGTATTATTAAAATTAACGTTTCTACTATAAAACGAATTAACACGAGCGTTACAACACAACTAGGGCCCGCTACCTTTCACTTTAAAGGAGAAATAACGAAATTTGGTTCAATAGTCAGGTCAAATTACTGTCGAAACGAAAGTCCCTAGTGCTTTAATTGTATACATATATTTTTGATGCCAATTAATGTATTTGTTTAAACAAAGCGAAATAATCTTTTTTTAAACGTTCTTTTCAAATACACAGTCAAGGAACATGATACCTGAACTTATTTAGTGAAGGTCGAGACCAGCAATTACTGACAAAGCTTGGATTTTTCTCGCTTTTGTGGTTGAACGTGACCTCTTAAGCAATTTCCTCGCGACACGGTTGTTTCAAAAACATAGTTTCTGACAAGAAATCGCAACATGAAATAATCGCGGTGTTCAACAAAACAGCCGTCTCAACGCATTGGAGGTGTGACTAAAGGAAAATTTGTACCACCTTGAATCGAACGCTTGTGAAATGCATCCAAGCTTGATAAGAAGTACTAAAAAAATCCCATTAAATGTCATGGTGTTTTAGTGTCAGATGTACGTGAAATGTAGAAGCGTTACAGACATCACAGATCATCAGTACATAGCTACTTTCAGTTGGAAGGACCGTTGTACCTACGAACACAATTTACAATTTAATTTTTTTATGACTGCTGGAACTAATTTTTTCTCGATTTTTTCGTCGCCTTCCGTACTTTTGACACTCACAAAAGATGTAAATTTCTAACAGCACGATAATATAATGTTTAGGGTTTGCAAAAATTAAAACCCTGAAGACATTTATGTGTTCGTAGATACAACAATCCGTTTAAACGAAGAACAGGTATCGTTGTACCTATGAGCAGCCTTATGAGTACCTATCTACAACAGTTAGATTAGATGTAGATAAAGATAACCCGCAGTATTTCTTTCAAGTATTTTTTATTTCAAATAGTTGAATAGATAAACTTTGTAAAAATTAAACACTGTTGTTAATTACGAATACATAGGTATTTTAGATTGTATTTCAAGTCAACTTTGAATACTCAATTGTAAAATTTAGAACTCCCAATTTAAGAGATCAATTTTATTCACAAAAGGGCCTTATCAGGGTCAAAAGGGTCTCAAAAATACGTTAATATCACCATTAGTATTCACCACAAAGATAGTTAACTAGTTAAAGATGAACATGTAATCCTTGCACTTGAAATATATAAAATCAGTCATTGAAATTGAAAAAGGTTGAAATTGAAAATTGATAAAGTAATTCCCCTGCGAGGTAAATGACTGATTGACATTATTAGAAATAATCTGACAATGGAACGCGTCATAGGAATATATTAAACCAATAACAATCTCCACAATATTTTACACTTCTTGATATGACACAGTTCAAAATCGCTTGAAGTGTCTGGTTAACAAAGATCAGTCTACAAAAAGTGCCTGGCGGCTGAAAAGAGGGAATATTTGTATGTCTTGTGGAAAAATCAAACTCTATTTTGCAAAGAAATGGGCGTTAAGCGAGGTGACCGCTTATTTGAGGAGACCTTTCACGCAGGTTTTAATAGTATTATTTCATTGCATGATGTAAGTGCATTGTGATGTAAAGCAACCACCCCCAACGTCGAGTTCAGCCATTAGTACAACATTAGCACGTTGGAGGGGTCAAGTGCGTCAGCAAAGATGAAACATCCATGAAAACACAACCCAGACCTCGAGAGAATCGATGACATTTCAACGTGAAATACCAACTTCTCACGTGCCCGCGTCGCAGTCGCGAGAGCAGAAAGCAGCGTACGTGCACAGCAACCGGTCATCCGTGCGTTGGGAGGTCTGCTAGTGTGGTGGGTAGAGATGGTTACGGTAGAGAAGCGGCGCTGTGAGATGACGCACAGCGAAATAAAGTGGGCCAAAACAGCGTAGAACATATTTGAGGAAAAAGCGATTTCCTAGAAATATCTACGTCTTGGAGGAGAGTGAAATATTAATGAATTATCTGAGAAATAGATCGCTTCAATTTAACTCATAAAACATCCAATTTTCATTGTCATCATTACAACTCCGTGATTCTATTGGGGACTGGTTATTGTAAATAAAATAAAAATTATCCGTACTGCATTATTCGCACTTGATTACGGTATTAGCCTGATGTATGTTCCGTTCACGCTTAGAACATTACATTTATTCTGTCACTTCATGCAATATGGCCGTTTATGCACTTTAGGTATGTGGACTTTACGTGTGTACTATTTACTATCATAAAACCTTAGAGTCATAGCCAATATAAAACTCAAAAAATATTTCTCCGGGAATGAAAATTCCCTCGTGCGATGTATCGCCTGAGTTAATTCAATTACTTCTATGCTGTCCGGGTGACGCCGCGTCGTTGGCAGATAGGCCGACGTTTCGCCTGTCATGTCGCAGGCTTCTTCAGGATAGTGACACAGTAAAGCTCCGCCTCCGGTGTTATATCTTTTTCAGCCATAGCTAACGACGCGGCGTCACCCGGACAGCCTAGACGTAATGGACTCGAGCCGCGGAAGCCTACGTGTACATGAGTTAATTCAAAGCCAGCATTTTTATTATCTCTGCAGTAGTTCTGACCAGGTGGTCCCAAGAACAGCTAGGGTCCCAGCTCTATAGTTAGCTCGAATTCAGTCGCTGACTGAAGGAGAATAGTGGCGGGCGGTTGCTCTGATCTGTAGTTTTTCGTATTTTTTCAAGTTGGTACCAGGCGAATGCCAGAACCGTACCTTAACAACCAGCCTAGCACCACGCGAAATCTTTCCTCCCTTCCTCCCCCTTTCGTGAACTATTGTCATCCCGTCCTCTCCCCTTCACACGCGCTTACACTTACATGCACAACATGCATTCCCAGTATTCAACTTGTAGATCGGCGCCATCTCTCTAGTCAGCAGAGGAGGATCACAGCCACCATCCGGGTTACAGTCACTACACTAACAGGACTAATGACCATAGCAGCTGACGTGCTCACAAACATTTAATCAATTTATCCGTTCTATGTGCTTGAGCTGAAGAAGTGACGTCGCACATTTAGTTGAGTAGTAAATAAATGAGTATAGCACTCATACTTTTAAATTCAAAAAAGGCTTGACATTAGGACCATCTATTGGGTTCGGAAATAATTGTTTTTCTCATTTATCTCTCTGAATACGCCTTCAAAGACCTGGCGGGTGTTTCAGTTTGTTTCACTGGTCAGTCTGTAGCTTCTCTTTCCCTAATATTATCATTTAATCCGCAAAATATTCAATTTAAATTATGGGGAGAGTAATGTATTACTCATATTTACGGATTCATTAATTTTGATTGTTTTGTTTCCGTCTACATAAACTGCAATGGACATTAATGCCGTACGTGTAGTACGTGTTTTTGTCACGGGAGGTGGCAGCAAACTTCCACAGCCCCCAACTGTGGTGAGACCCAACACCGACTTCCTCGGCGGTTTGGAGGCTTTTCCCCATCAAGGTATTTCCCAGGTACCAGCGGGGCACACCTTGAGGCGGGACAAGCTCAAGGCTCTCGATTGGTCTCCCCACAAATGTAGTGCATGTGAGTGTAAGCGTGTGGAAATAAGTGGCGAGGATAGAACAAAGAAGAGGAAGGAAATATCGCGCGCTGTCCATGGCCCATTTGAGAATTACAGCTCGGGCATATTTACAGAAATAAAATATTTTATTAGTGCCTCTTGAAAACAGATTGGTCCGCCCCCTGCTAATCCTGCCTGTGCGAACGCGTGTGTTTACGGATTGGCGTGGTGGCCGGAGGCTGCGCAACTCGGCGCACACTTCCGTCGCCGGCGGGGCTTTCTCACGCCTCGGCGGCGGTCGCGGATGATTCAGGCGGCCTTGGGGGCGCTCGCGGCGCACGCCGCCCCGCGGCGTAATTAGGAGGCAGTAAACGAAGCGAAGCGAGACCCTGGCCCCCGCGCCACCCTGGCCGCCCTCCGCTTCCGCCACAGTGTGGAGCAGGGTGGGGACAAAGGCTGGAATTACTGATCAGAGGCTGAGTTTAGCACATAGCCAACATTGTCGCTGCCTCTGCAGTCCGGCAAGTCCTAGGGTTGGAATTCCGATAGTGAGTGATTTTCTATACCGGCAAACATAGACGAAATAGACAGCTGACTGGAGAATTCTAGCGGCCGGTTGTTCTGATCGGTAGTTTTACTTATTTTATCAAATTCAAACCAGGCCAATGTCAGAGTAGTTTCCTAATAAATGGGCCAAGGGGCAATATTTCCTTCCTTTCCCTTCTACCCAAATGATTGTAACCCCCCACTTATAAAACATATAATAAATAATAATGTCCATTCAAAATTTCATTCATTTGCGTATTAAAGGTTTCAATATATTAATTTTTACGAGGTAGATGCTGGAAATTACCCACTGTGGGTCAGCTCCTCAAGCAGCCTCCGCTGAGCGACGAATGAGGCAGAGGACAAGGCTCACAATATAGTATCACAATAAGTGTGACGTGAAATGACAATGGTTGTTTAGTTACTAGATGATAATAAATATGTCTTATTGTTATTACAATACATTGAATATTTATCGAATGTGATCTTTAGGCTGTGTTTGTTTACAAATCGAGTATTGCAAAAAGATCTTACAACACAAAAATTGCCTAACAAATGTCTAGGAAAAAATCTTACAACAATAAATTTTCTTTTAAATTTTAGCATTCAACGTACGAAGGTTGTCTACTGTTGGCATTAAGTAGGCAGGCAATAGTTCTGATATTACTATCATTATGAAACAATAAAGTGAAACATTCAAAAAGTGTAATGTAATAAATACGTTGATGTGATTTTTTGCTTAATTAACCAGTACCAATTTACAAGTAGTACGTTCCATTATTATCGAAATGCGTATTGCAGTATCTATCTATATTTTGTGTTTTTTAAACAAGGAGTATTAAAATGAGGAGCCCACACATCTGCCGGTACCATTTCGGTGTTCTCGTGGAATGGTTCTTTTTTAAAATTATCTTCATTTTTAAAAGTGAATGTCAGACCTTTTCCATTACTATTTTATCATACCATCTTTTTTATGATATTTTACGACCATCGCCTGTTTGGAGCCGTCGAGATTTGGAAATTGCTGGCCAAAAAGGTTTAACTCCGGTCGTGAGGTCGAGCGCACGGAGCTTAGCGCCGCCTCTTCACTACACCCACTTTGGCACTAACGACGTGCGGGAAGAAAGTCAGATTCCAGAAGGCCATTCCCAACCTCCAGCAGAGCCTCAGGCCAGCGCAAACGGCGGCCCTTCCTGCGAGGGGCTCTTAAGTTTGTTTTAATTCTAATTGCTAATGACGGAAACTGTCAGGCATTGAAATCTCCAGCTCAGAGAACATTGAAGGAGTGAAAGTAACGTGCCATCGAGCCAAAAACGTAAGACATGTAAGAAAATTATATTTTAGGTACATTTTGGCCTGCCGTCTCCAAATCTCGACGGTGCCCAAAAGGTGGAGGTTGTAAAAAAACATAAACAAGAGGCGTGATAAAATTATAACAGGTAAGGTAAAACCACGAGTGCCTTGGAAATTGTCTATAAATCCCCGACTCGCGCAGCGATGAGGGGATTTATCTGAGAATTTCCAAATCACGCGTGGTATTTACTAATACTATTACACGAATAAAATTAGATCTTTCATTGCTCCAAAAGGCACAAAATATTGAAAGTAACTGAATGCGTGCTAAAATTATACAGGTTATGTTATAGTACATACGCGGTTTATTGCACATCAACACAACGATCGATATATGTCACCTCCTTAGATACATGAGTCGCAGATTATTATTGGCTAGTAGGAAGAAGCGGTAAGAAATATCCATTCCTTGTTCTATCCTACACCTAAAACACACTTACACGTACTATACTGCTACACATGTTGGAGGACATTCCAGAGCTTAGACCTTGTGCCGGCTGTGGCGGTGCCCCGCTAGTGGGAGATACCTAGTTAAGAAAAACCTCGCTAGCCGACGGTAGGTCGGTGCCGGATTTAGCTTTTCAGTGGGGGACGATTACCGCCATCGCACGAAGACAACATGAACTACACTTACAGGAATAATGACCTTAGCAGTTGACGCGCCCATAATCACTAGTAATCAATCAATCAATTAATCACAGCGGACTTTAGTGATAACTCTGAGTCATCCTCATTCTCGGGAATTGCCAATCTCATTCTCCCCGATAACAGCATTGCACTTACTTGTCAGTTTTTAGAATTTCCCTATTTTTTCAAGCTGATCGATTTTGAATTCGGTTTGCCTCCTTTGCAGACAACCGCACTACTACAAACAAGAACGTAAACAAACACTCTGGAAGAGCTCAGGAAACCCCAGCGTCCTGTGCGCAGGTGCGAAAAGACTCTTAAGGAAACGTTCTTTTACCTTGGATCACGAGAATCACGTAATTGCTTACTCAGAATCCATGAGAAATGAATATTACCGTTTTCTCTCGTGATACTACGCGCAAACATGATGCAATCACGCAACATCGCATTCGCAATAGGAAGAAGTTACGCTCCAAAAACTCAAACGAGCTGATCGATTAAGGAAGTGTTTATATTAACTGGTCAAATTAACTGGTTTATCCCATGCCATTGAAGGATAAGAAATATTTTCTCTCCAGGTCTTCCAACTATGGGAATTTTAAATATGAATTCGCTTTAGGTAATACGCCTGTAAGAGGAATTTATTATATTCACTGAAGAGAATATGGAAAGGTCATATGATACTATGAATACTTTTTAAATGACAGTATTGAATATTGAAACTTGTAAAGATTGTAAATATTTACTTATTTGCCACAAAGAGTATCCGATACAAAGTAATGTACATGAAACATTGAAAGGTGCCCATTAGATTAGTGAGTCTTGCAACACTAATCTTTACTTCTTCAGAAGTGCAAGTAATAAAACGAAGCAATTAAATGGTACTAGATTAGCAAAATACCGGGATGAACCTTCAGAGAAGGCAATAACATCTACCATGTCAATTACCATCTCATTAAAATTTCATTCTTTCTTAATTTTGTCCTTGCAGTGATAATAAAGTTTTCTCTGTGAAAATTTAACAGACCTGAATCGATTATTCTCGTCTTTTATAGCATTATCAAACAAATAGTTCGTCGCAAACGACTTTCCTTTCGAACATTTCCTTTCTTAACAGCAGCAATAAAACTTCGTTTCATAGTCGTGGTTTCTAAAATTACAGCCTATAAATTCAGAAGGGTTGAGCACTACTGTATACTCTTCAGTAACTTGGTGTCCAAAAACATACCGAGCAATCGTGTTTCTCGCCGCCCGACCGCAAATACTCAAACAGATGAGCATTTGTGGCTGTCGTGAACCTCTTGTTGAGCATCCTACCTGTGTATACAAGAGAAAAACCAACAGTTATTGAGCTATTAAGGTTCATTGTACCGTGGACACGCAACTTTTTAGAGATCGTTTATCTCTCGAAGTTGCGTTTTGTAAACCACGTCCTCTTCTCTTCCTCATTGAATGTTCTTCTACACAACGAGGTATTTAAATTGAGCCTAAACTGCAAAATTAAGATTAACTGCATTAAACTGCAGGTTAAGATTCTTTGCTCTGAAGATCGGCAAACATGCTACGAGTTTAAAGCACTGTTTACAGAAAATCATATCGCGGTATATTATTAATTTTTTGTTCTTTCCGTTTAATCATTATTTGTATCTTATTTAAAGTATTATTTTGTCTAAGATGTGAAAGTTTGATAATATTCGGGCGAAAGTTTGGAAATATAAGGAAAGAAATACAAAGAATTATAAATGAGATATACAACAAGCCCTCTTGTTGAAAATATATAATACGTATTTATGAATATGTATTTTATGAATATGTCTGTTGCTATAATGTTATAATCGTATGCCCAAATATGATTTCTTCTTACTATGGTTCAGAAACAGAATAGAAAAAGGAAGTAGTGGAAATATTTTAGTAGTTCGGCGGTTACACATCAATTAATACAATTTTGGGCTAAAATAGTGATATTCAAAGTCTTGAAAATGCTGAACAATCAAAGTCAGTACGAACGTATCTTAGAGTAGGTTTTTCCATTTATTTCATTTTAAATATGTATTATCTCTTTTTCCGATGAACGTTCATTGAAATCAGCATAGGAACTCTAAACAAAAAAACTTAAAATAAGTACTAATATTTAATTCAGTGTATTCAATTAATATGTGATTGATATTTAGGGAGAACGTTGTTATGTAGGAGTTGCTTCATCTGGTATGTTACGTATATGAGAGTGATAACTAGCAGACGTCTCTTGAAGAATATGTTAATACGAGTAACGCTGCTTGTGTAAAATTTGGGGACTTTGAAAACAGTCCAACTTATTAAAATATTTAATAATTTAAATTGTTGTGTCAATTTTTTAATGAAATTCTTACTATTGCATAAAAAAACATATTCCGTGTGTTTTGTTAAACCTGTTGTCGGTACACGAGTTGAATCAAATGGATAATGGTGCATAAGTATTTTGATAATGATGATAAAACGTTTATTCCTAACAAAAAATGCTCTGGAAACTTTCCAAAATGTAAATCTAGATCTACAACCAACTACATCGTCGAACCGGTTCTTAATACTCTCACCAACAGCGCGCGAAGCCGTATCTCTTCCTCAAGACCCTCATTAACCCCCATTGGCCGGTGGCATTAACATGCTTTGAAGCCCCATCAGCAGCTTCCACTCGCGCAGCGCGTCCCCTGCGCACACAATGGACTGCACCTCGCGGACAGCCCAGTTTCGAACCCGGTTACCTGAGCGGCGCGGCGGGGGGCCGGGGAACCTCGCCCGGCGCGGGTCGCGACCCCGCCAGCTCCGCCGCCAGGGGCGCGGCCATCGCCTTGCCAAACGCCCGCACGCCGCCCCGCCAGGGGGCGCGGTCCGCGGCGACTCCTGGTAAGCGGCTTCGTTCACGCAAGTTCTCGTAATTGCCTGGTTTATTGACCGCCAGCACTGTTGATGTTAACTACGCCCTAGAGAGAGGATCCAGGAGGAGGGTCGTGGGAAAACACCAAGAATTTCTTAAATATTATCTTCTTTATTAATTTATCTCTTCCTATCACCTGTATTGTTTAACAATTCTTACATTCAGCATTTTCATCCTAAATTAATTTTTCACGCAGGATTGTTAGCCTTGGAGGACGAGGTGAATGATAATGATGATGAAGAATGCAATGGACAGTCACAAACATACAGAGACGCACACAAACACAACCGTGCCCGAGGCGGGACTCGAGCCCGCGATCTTTCGGCCCAAGACCACCAAAGTACTACTGACTTAGCGATCTCGGCTACCCGGATCGACAATAACGATTTCGTAATTACTTTTAACTTTTTTTCGATTTTTCAGTTTCAAATGTTTTTAACTCGTTTAGGCCAGACCTATTAACAGATTTGAACAGATAATCTTTATTAAAACGAAGGTTTATTTGAGTTTAAATAATATTATGAAAGTAAATAGTTGTTCAATTAATCCACAAACATATTTTAATGGTGACAATACGAAAATAAAAATATGAACATTCGAGCAATTACACAAAGTTTAGGTAGTAACGGAGAAACGTAAACAATTTAATGAAATTAAATCAGAATTCTAACATTGATGTCTATTATGCGGGATAGGATTTAAATATTTTTGTACGTCTTGTATATTTTGAATGTAGTTTGCCAAGCTGATGTATTTCTTTTCTGTTTTATATTGTAATAACTTCAGTACTTCCTTGTAGTAAATACGTTAATTGTGAACGTCTCTCCGTTCTTCTATCATAAGCACGTTGGATAATGATGGAAGAATCCTCGTAATCGGGACCGGATGTGGAAAACTGTGCACTATCGCATTATTTACCATTTCTCTGTAACTATTTTGTGTTACGCTTGCAGCGAGGTTTCATATGTAGTATGCATATGTAGTATCAGATGTATTTTCTCAGTATAAATCTTCAGTCATTCGCGCAATGAGAATTATTTTCCCTAGAAAAGTTCAGCCAGTGAGTCTCGTATTGAGGTTACATATTACAAGTTTCTTTAACACATAAAGATAATTTGTTACACTCATAAATTTTCGCATAGGCAGTCGGTACAAAATGGGGCTTCAGTTTCATTTGACAAATGACAGAACGGGAGAGCTGGGGGAACGACAAATGATGGGAAAAATAAATTGATATACTAAGAGCACGTTACAGTACTGCGAAGTCTGACATCATTCGGCACAGATGTTGGACCATTTCCATTTTGCAAGGGAATACTCTGTAGAAGTACATAAAAGTTTCCTCAGAAACTACACACTTGGAACATTTCATAAAAAACACAAGACTTTGGAATTTACAATACTTCAAGCAAGAAGTGATCTGGGAACTAAATTTACATTCTTAATTTCCCAAAACTATCCATGAGCGATCTATCTATTAAACACACTCAGATATTAAAAATAAAATTGGCAGAACGTTAGATGTCAATTTTAAAATATGTGTTATTTGCTCTAATTTTGCAATACCCGTCAGACCAGTCTTGTACACACACAGGTGAATATTTTAGTGAAAATGAACTCAGATAAAGTGCAGTAGCAAAAATTAGCAATGCCTTACGATGGCATCAAATGAAACTGCACATTTCGACTTGAGAAAGCAGGACTGAATTCTGTTCTCATTCCTTCACGTAGATTCGTTAACATTTGCCAAATATTTCACAGTGAAATTCATTTCTTCATTTTCTTAAGTTGGAGAACAGTAATATAGGTCGTTACATTGTAGATAAGCAATGTGACACCGTGGTCGAACACAAAGCGAAATGCCAACTTCGGAATTTTAATTAAGCCCACTTCTATCCAACCAAAGTGCGAATGCGCGCACGCTCTAATGAATGTTCGTCCAAACGAACACGAGATTCTTTCACTCGTTAAGTAACCTACCAACGTTCTCGTCGTTCCCGAGATTCGTGATACAGAGTGAAGGACGGCATTGACGACACATCGCATTCAGCGAAGTCTTTCAGGCGGCGAGTACGAACCTCTTTCGCATGGGCACGCGTCAAGTAATCACAAGCGTTGGTGTATCGGACGTATCTAACGGAGCAAAAAGGAGGTACAATGGCGAAGACCATAAAAGCACCTGCAGCGAGTCGTAAACGAACGCCTTGGTCTACATGCGAACTCACGCAGCACAACACGGCGCATCGGCAATGGAGCATGCGAGCGACGCCTCCGGAGCCTCTCGGGGATGCTGTGTACGCCTCTGCCCGCCCCCTCCAAATGGCTTCTCGAGGAAACTGTTTCCTCAGCACAGTGGAACGTTTGTTACGACTGCCAAACACATATTACCTATTTTTGCGTGGGGATAGATAATGTTTAATATTTGAACAATCGCTTACCAATGTGTGTGTGTGTGTGAGGATCGTAAACGACAACTCCATCGTGTGTTTCATCTGTTTTTGTTAGGGGAGGAGTTACAGCCTCATCGTTCTTTAGGACTTTATTATTAGATCATTTCTCAATCCCGAGTTGCAGTTTAGTCTTTCAACACTTACCAGATGTTTGCAAAACAAGTCGAAACTGTCGCCATAAGTAATTGTTATGTGGAAACTCTGCCGTTCTCTTACAGGCGTGCCTGCTCGTAAACTTTCAGTATATATAAACACACGTACTTCCGTAATCTGTCGATGTAGATAATAGTTTTGCAACCGGAGCATCGTAATAAATTCAATGTTTATATGTATGTCCCCTCGCATATCAGCTCTCCTCAGTTTTTGTTGGATGGGATTTCGGAAAATATATTTTTCGCATAATCTTTGCATTTTGTTGATGTGGGAAATCACGAATGAGAATGATTCCACAGATAAGGGTGGGGAAAATATTTAGAGATGAGTCGTGGCTTCATACGTTATTTGTTGCAATTATGTTTCAAAACTTTTAATTCTCTTAAATTTTCATAGTCATCAGGTACTAGGATATTTGCGAGTCGGATGTCAGAAGTAAAAATATCTCAATATCTCTCTATTTCTAACATTGAACCCTAAAAGACAATTTTACAAAAATGATTTACCTTCATTTTGCGATAAGAGTATCAGCTTCATGAATTTTTGTTGTAATTTTTGAAAAAAAGGGGGGTTAAAGAAAATACGGTATGTCTTTGCCATTCTTCAAAAACTGAACATTTTTAACACAAACTTGCAGAAAATTATTAAAATATACTGAAATAGTACATGAAGTGCTATTGATTAAACATTTAACGTTTTCTTCAATTATATTTCAATTTAATCTGGGGTCCTCCCCCCTCCATTAGAGGTGTTAGGGTTTCGGAATGGCAGTGTACACGGGAGACTTACCTCTTGAAAAATGAATGCAAATAAATTATCTTTGTTGTATGAAACAACTGAGTCAAATCACTTCTTGATAAAGAGACCTTAACTCTATCTTTCGATTCAGACAAGCCATACGAACATTAAAATTGTTATTGGTGGTAAAACTCTAACTTTTTGAACGTGTCGAATAGGGCGAACGGGGAAAATAATTCTAAGAATCGTATCGTCGACTTGAGTCGGCTCTATTTTCTTCGTGTCTTTTATTCGATTTCTTTCTGATGTCAAGTCGACTGAAGTCTTGAATTATTTGTTATCGATTACATTCAAAAATTTGATGTAACAGAAGTTCTTTAGATTTTACTTTAAATAAGTGGCATTCAAGTAAAAAATATTTATTCATAATAAGTTATCAAACCCTATAAAGCACTCACAGGCCGTGCGTTTGCCTTACACAGTATTTTTAGAACATATCATACAAAGACAAAATATTTAAGTAATATAATCAGAAGAAAGTACAAGAAACATCTCTATTTTATATTGAAAATTGATATGATGATATTAAATCTTATAATATTCCTTAAATTTAGGTAAAGCGGAAGTATGTTTTAAGAAGCACTGATTACTGTAGTTAAATGCGCATAAACATTGTAAAAGTGATGCATTTACCTTAATTAATGTTTTTTTATTCGAATTTATATATTTGCTAATAATTTCCCGTATTTTTTTGATGTTTCGCATGAAGTTAGTTAATGTCGGGGCTAGAAAGCTACGATTTCTGGCATATGAAGAAAGGCATATATAAACCCCATTTTCACTAATACTGTACAGAACTTTGAGACAATTATTTTTAAAATAGCAAAATATTACTCTTCTTCAGTGCCATCAACCGAAACTCAAACAGTTGAGAATGTCCCTGTAATACAGTTTTCTAAAATCCAAGTCTATGGTTTAAGTTAAATCATTTCGTAGTCAAATATATGGAATAATATTAGGTAAACATTACATTTTTCAATTAATTTCAATTAAATGAATCATTTCACTTCCCTAAGTGCCTACACTGGACATATGCACTAGCTAAATAGCAAGGTTGATTTCAGGTTCTGTGAGGAGAAGAATTCTGGTAGCAAGCTCCACTGATCAAGCTGATGTTCATTGTCTTCTCTGATCAACACCAGGTGAACATCGGAGCAGTAACTTGACAAACAAGCCACGGGCCGAGAGCAATTTTCTCTTCTTCTCGTTCCGTCCTCTCTCCTTACACACGTATTCACAAGCAATACACTTCCACGCGAGTCCAGTGGCCAGTCGGGAGCTTAGGGCGTGTATCGGCAGGTTCTCTACGCCGTTGAGGGAGCCACCTGCAGAAGGAGACGTCACAATTCGACAAGTAGGTCATCGCCGGACCTCACGATGAAGCCGGGAGAACTCCGCCATCTCCGATATTAAACATGCACTCCACTTATGGGACAAATGCTTGGACTTGTTTACCCACCAATAATCAATAAACACTCACTCACTGAACATCTGTAGGGCGAACCGCGCCGGACACGTCGGCCTGTGGAATAGTGTCCGTGGTTGCCGCTTCCGATAACCGTCTACCCCAGGGCAAAGCGCGCGTGCCCGTGTGTCGCGTTGCGCGATGGCCGCCTTGTACGGGCGGCGCTGCTCGCGAGATGCAAAGCGGCGGCTGCGATGCCATCTGCCGAAGGAGGGCGTGTGACAAGTGAGCGCAGTGACTGCTGCGGCTGGTCACGGTCGCGGAGGACAGTAGAGCAATGGGCAACAGTGGCGCACGGAGGATGTAGGCATTTGGGTGATAAAATGAGAACGCCGGGGCTTTGTTGGTTATTGGTCATTACTTAAATGGAAGAATTATAAATTAATAGAGATTTCTTTGGATTATGGACAATATTAGAACTAAAATTGAGTTTGAAATAAGTTTGGAATGTAAGATTTGAATGTTTCACTTTTCTTTTTTGTCATAGAATGTAATTTTAGTTGAGACATATGTAAATGAAGTGTAAACTGAGCACGTTTTTTTCAGGTCAAAATCCTTACCCACCCTTTTTACTATGCCCATAAAGCAGTCTGACACACTATAACACAACACAAAAAAACTTAGCTCATACTTTTGGTTTAATTCTAAGATACTTAAATGGTATATTCACAATTTTTAGGATCTGGTAGTTTCGTCCAAAATCAAGTTTTAGTCAGCTTTATAATAAAGCCTGATGACACAAAATGAAAAATAAAAAAATAAAAAATGTTAGAGGATATTTATACACGAATTGTAGGTTAATTATAGACCCACAAAAATAACTAATATTATTCATAAATATTAATATTTCATATTGTAAAAAATATAACAAATACAGCACCAATCAACTCGAGGTAAACCATTCAACGCGTTATTTTTATCTGAAACAAATTCAAAGATTAAAGTTAGAAGAAAACAAGAAGAATAATTTAGTAATTTTGGTGAGTCTATAATTCGTGTATAAATAGTCTTGTTCTAACATTAATTTTTGATTTTGTGTCAGCTGACTTTATTCTAAAGCTCGCTGCACATTCATTTTTGAGAAAACTATAAGAGCTGACATTTCGGAAATAGAGAATGTAATTAGCCTATTATTAGCCTAAAATTATGAGTTACTTGTTGATGTTCTGCTATAGTATGTCAGCAAGCTTTATGACGTCTATTTTCTCTATATTGTTGGATGATTAATCAAAGTGTCAACAAAGCGTGGCAGGCAAGAAAGAAATTAGATTATAGATAAATTAGAAATTTTTGTGTGCAAGTTTTATTTGTTTCATTTGATTTATTTGAATTATTTGATTCATTTGAATTATTTGATTTAATTAATTATGTGTTTCACTTCGATGACTTATTCCCTTTATACGATTAGATTGATTCGTTCCTTTCGTTCACTTCATTCATTTCATTTATTTGATTTTCAGCATACCGCTGGAGATTAGGTTCTAGAAAATGAGTAAAAGAAGCAGAAGAAAAAGACGAAACAAGAAAAAAATGGTTACAAAAAGGAAAAAGAAGCAGGAAAAAATAATCAGGAAAAGGAATAAAAAGAAGAAACTGTAGAAGAAGTGATAGAAAAACAATAAAAGAAAACAATAAATGTTTTTTTAAAATTTATTTCTTGCCCGTTCGGCCCTTCAGCCTTTCGGGAGTTATTAATATGATACATACATTACACGCGCGCGCGCGCCGCGCCGCGCCCGCGCCTGCGACCCTCGCCGCCGCCGCGCCGGCCCGGCCCGCGCCGCCACGCCACGAGGTACGAAGCGGCACCTGTTCCTTTCGGTGCTAGTGCAGCGTAACTACGCAACGAGTCAGAGGTTGTAGCAGTGTTTAATGTGTGTTGAGGAGAAATGTTTACACGGATATTTCGTGGACAATTAGTAGAACCATTGTGTGGCAGATTTCAAATTCAATTTTTGTTTTTTTATTTTCTTCTCTTTCTGTCTTGTTTTGTTGTCTGTGTTGTTTATACTTTGCTTTTTACTGTCTCGTATTATTTTTTCTTATAATTTCTGCTTCTTTACATTATTGCCCAGTTTCGAGCTCGGCTCCGTCGGGGTTAAGACCTCCGCGAGAGTCCGCTCTCTTACGAATAAGATTTCACTACTACCAGTGGGTTACTAGCTGTTATCGAGGTCGCTGATAGGTATTGTGAAAGTGTATACTACGTAAAGCGCAGTTGTAGGTTTTAGTTATTCTTTCATTACTTTACTTTATTTATTTATTGTGTTCAAGTGTATATAACAGAGCATTAGCACTAGGTAGTGGATATGTGTGAAAAACGGCTGGCCCGGCACGGGGAGCATATAAATGGCATATCGGACGCAACAAACGGTGTAATTTCAACTGGTGAAACACTCCACCAAGTGCAATGGAAATAAATATGTTCGATTTCAAATGGTCAAATTGTTGGCAGCAAGTTCGGACTGGATACATTCCATTCAGTCACAAATGAGTGTAAACTTGCACCGCAGGTGTAAATGCACAAACATGGTCCAACTCAACAGTAAGTTTCACACAACCAGTATCAGTTCAAGCCGCCGCAATTACATCAGGTACTGACGGGATTGGCCTCTTCTTCGATCATGCAAAACCTTGAGCGAGGAGTCAACAACGCCAAAAAGGAACTTGGAGGCAGCGCGGACAGACAGCGATTTTTCAACGTACTCCAACACGTACTCAACAATAAAGGTAGATATATACTTAAAAGAAACTGTGATTCTAGTGAAGTGTTTAAATGATAAAAGACAAAAAGTTCAGAGAGAAGGTAAATCAATGATATATATACGTACACTGTAGAAATAGATTTGAAATAATTTAGAAACCATCAGAGGAAAACTGATGATAATGTATTTAAAGCAGTAAAATCCCCCAATTATTAAGTTCAAAAATTATAATAAAAAGGAAGATGAGACTGCTAAACTATATACTAACTTAAAGTAGACATTATGAAAAAATGATATTGAAGATTTTGAATCAAATAAAGTACAATAAATTTAAAGTGCCATTTAGTAACATTGAATGACTTCAGGAATTTAGGAAAATTCTGGTGAAATAAGGAGATAGAGTTCTAACTCTTCAAGACCATCTGTAAGGGCATTTGAAGTTGTAATAAAGATGTACGGAGTGTCCTAAGATGTTAACGATATTAAACAATGAACTTAATGATAAATTCCCTGTATAAAGTAATAGAGACTTTATGGAAAAATAGAAAACTACCTGCAGATAGTAGCTGTAGAATGTCGAGAACAGTGGTGGCTGGTAGAGCCAATTTTAAAGCAAATAAGTTTAGACTACTGCATAGTAGAGTTTTTTGTTTCGAACTAAACGCAAACTCCCATCCAATGTAAAAAATGTCAACGTTGGCATACGCAAAGCTAACTGTTATAAGACACAGATGCGGTGAAATGCCATCAATTGACCATCACTATTCTGAGTGCACACTCCCTAAAATCGGGAGCAAACCCTCCTGACGAATGCAAACCAAAATCACACAGCAAATTATCGTGGTTGCCCTTTTTACAAAGGCAGAATTACATAAAACACTTAATAAACCCTTGAACTGGGAGAGATACAAGCAGGACCAAGCCAAGGCACAGTATAGCTCACAAGGTCAAGAGATAAATAATGAAACAAAGCAAGCCGGAATGCAGCCACCTCCAATATTAACAATGCCCCATTCCCCTCCCCTCCGCGAAAGACCAGGCCCTGGCAAGACCGATAAATACTCTCACGAGACGTTAAAAACTACGACGCCCGTTCACAAATCAAAAACATCGATAGCATTAATTATCGAATCGATACAAGTACGGTAATTACTCAGATTATAAATTTTTTCTTTTATCACAACTTAAAGAGTTTGATTACAACACCCGGCGCTACACCAATGCACTTGCCATAGCCAGCTCAAGAACTAAAATTTTAAACTGGAAGCAAATGGATAAGTAACAAAGAAAACATTT
>BOPP01000084.1:4856522-4926860 GCA_017312745.1 Gryllus bimaculatus | reverse complement strand
TAGTATATTTTGTATTAATAATAATTATAAGTCTGTATATTGTTTAATTAGTAGTTTATATTTGTCAATTTTGAATTAGGCTATGTATATGTGTTAATTAGTTGGTTCCTTGTTATTGTTGTATTTTTATTTTTTTATTGTTTATATAAAGGTAAACAACCAAAAGTATATATTTTTGAAAAACTCAGCCCAAGTTCAGTATACTTGTGCCCTGATGTAAATGGTTGCAGATTGTTAAATCCTTATGCCGTCCCGCGTGACCGCCCACGCGCCGCCGCGCCGCGCCGAGCCACACGCGCGCTGCTCACGCGCGGCCGAGCGAAAGGGCGACGCGACGTCCGCTGGCGCTGGCAGTGGGCGGGCGGGACGCCGCGCAGGTGGGGCGCCCGGGGGGACGGGGCGCTGTTCCATGCCGTGGCGTGGCCGACGGCGCGCCGTTGACGACCAAAGAAGCTGCTCAACCCACGCGCGGTCCGAGGTCGCTGGACACTGCACTGCCTCGGAGGTGGCAACGGGTTTGTTAGAATCCAAATAAAATTAAAAAGTAACAATATATCGAAATAGTACCACTCCAATTATCCCAGAGGAAATTTAGCTTTAATAATTCTTGCTAATTGGGCTCGTGAATAACATACGAAAAGTTTGGTGATGAATAAAATTAGCTGAATTCGCTCATTAGCTAAAAAAACGGAACACAAAAATAAATCTTCTATTAACAGTCCTGGTTACAACAAGTCAAATTTGAACGTTTTAAAGGTGTTTTTTCAAATATTATTAAATACGATTTATTGACAAAACATAAATTGTAATAATAATAAATTGAATAAGAATAAGAATAAAGTTGAAATTATTATACAAGAAGATTATTGTACAAGAAGATATCGCCATGTTCTTCAAGGTAATTCTAAGCGATAAGGACATTGTTATTTGAATGATAATTATTGTTAATTTTCAATTAAATCTTATTATCTAAATAAACGGAAAATAGTAGCATATGTGCTTAACATCTACGTTTCATCTTACTTTTTAGGAAATGCAATTAAATTCGTAAACATAGAAGAAAAGCTGAAAATATTGATTAGAATGAGCAAGTTTCTGTTAATAATACTCAACTTAGTATAAATTGCTTCTCAATATTCAATACAAATACGTAAAGCATAAAACAAATTGAGATCTTATAAAACAGGATGTGCTCTTCCAAACCTAAAATTTTCAAATGTGATACAAAATAATGCAGTAGATTATGTTATTATGAAAAAGAAAACAGAATTCTATTTTACCTTTATATTTCACAGAAATACTTTTTAGCTGCTTTTTACTAATTCTATAAAAGAAATCTGGAACACTTGATTTTTATAAACTCGAAGAACAGCGGGAGGAGAGCGCGGAACAGATGCGTATCGACATGCGCGAAATTAAAGGGGATGGATGGTCGTAACTTTCCGCGACAGGAAGCACTTAACCATAATTTTCTTCCACGTCAGAGTCACGAATGGCCGACCCTCCCACGTGTACATATTCCCTGCGGCTACAGCAAGCAATCTCTCATAAATCTCTAAAACCCATTTTTTAAGGAATATTTAAACAGCGTAATGAATTATAAACGATTACTTTTGCGAAAGCCACGCATTATATTTTGCAATATCATTCCAATTTCTAATTTATTACACGGATATTAATTTAAACCTATCATTATCGATCTACCGGTTTCAACTTCTTTCCGTGCTTTGCGGATCTACAAGAAGCAACCGGAGTCGCAGGGGTTCGTGTTGCTGTGCGGTTGAGGAGTGAGTGATCGTCTATTCAAGCAATGATGTCGAGAGTGAAGGTCATGTCGGCACGAGCACACAAGCGGCGTGGTGATTTCCCGTAAATTGGCTCCGGATTACTCAACTCGACTGTGCGTGTGGTAGTGACTAGACCAACAGCATTTTTTTCATCGATGCTTGAAATTCTCAGGATTCTTGTTTTGCAAGGAGATCACTTGTAATTTTCTTGCATTTTAACCTAAACTCATGAAACAGATCAAGAGGGAGAGAGAAGGGTGGAGAAGAGGGGGAGAAAGGTGAGAAGGATAGGAAGGAGGAGAAAGGGGAGAATGAGGGGACAGAGATGAAGCGGGAGAAGGGGGTAGGGTTGGGAAGAGAATTAACTTCTTCAGCAGCACCCATCTTCAGCACTATTTCTCTGTGGTGGGGCAAATATAATCCCTCCAACTGGCATTAGAGCCAAGATATGTATGAGCTAACATTTCCCAAATATAAAAAATTAATTCATATAAAATATGAAAAAATTACCTAATGTAAAGAATACAATTTTCCACCAAACACAATAATGCGTAACTTATATTACGCTGTTCAGTTCCTAATTTTGGAGTGATAATTAAGACACAAAACAAATGCAAAGTATTTGCACCACTTAGGTGGCTCAGGGTATCTATTTATGAACTGAAGTGACTATGATCGGGAGGTCCTAGGTTTCGAGGCCCGTCAGTAACTTGACACTAGCTACATAGCTAGATTGAATTCAAACGCGGATTGGAAGAGATTCTAGCGTACGGCTGGTCTGATTGGTAGTGTTTGCTGTGATTTATCCGATTGACGCCAGGCGAATGATGGAGTAGTACCCAAACAAACGGGTCACATTCCGCGCGCTATCTTTCCTTTCTCTTCTTTGCCTTACACTCACCCCTTACTTACACACTTACTTACACCCCTTACTTACATACACTACTCTTCTACACTAATCAGAAGCTTAGAGCAGCTGGGGCTCTGCTACGCTGATGGAAGATACCTGGCTGAGGAAATGTTTGCTTTACATTTTTGCAAAAGATTTAATTGGCTGTACGAACTCTTATCTTCTTAGTTGATGAGGATTTTCCAGTGCACCCAAGAACATAAGAAGATCAGCGTATCCCCCTTTGCGGTATTATCGTTGCAATTATCTGTATTATCGCTGCGGTATTATCGCCCCTTTGCAAAGAATTGCAGTTGCGCGACAAGAGAATAAAGTAGGTTAGAATATTTTCCCGACTACTGATGCTAGAATGCCAACAACTTTAGCCTATATTTTTCGGTGTGTTGGTACTTCTTAATGACTGATAATTCATTAAAGTTCGAGTAAAATATATCTAGTAAGTTTTTATCCATAGAAATCTTAAATGTTGCAAATATGATCGATAAATCAGTGAAATACCGTAATCTTCCAAAAAATGGCGAAATATGTAAAAAGTCATTTAATGAACTAGGAACCATTTTTATTATATTGTGAAAAGCCAAAGAACTCCTTACCACATTAATATAAACATTAAATGTTATGTTTATTACAGTTTACAGATACCGAATGCTGTTGTCGGCGAAATGTAAGAGTTGCTTTTGGAGCAGATGCAAATACACAATACGCGCGGAGAATGCGAATGTATACATTTGGGATGCCATAGTGCGCATCGAGGAAAGGTTAAAACACATACTAAATAAAGAAAAGTGTGAACATAAAAGGGGTAGTCGCAGCTGGACGATTGAGAATCTGGCCCTTCATGCTGTTGACAGTCGTGTCGACGCATTGTGTGTAGTAGAATGCTCTTCTCTGCATTAAATGCGGACTCGTTGACAGATATTGGCGTGATGAGGTAGCAAGGATATAATTTTACAGAGGAATATGTTGTTTATTGGTATTTTTGATAATATGAGTATAACAATATGTAATATTAAATATTTTAATGACAACATTACATAAATTCAACATTGACAAAATAGGCAACGTAGTATGGGATTCATCAGATAATATTTAGGTTAGGTAGAACCTTCTAGTTATTACAAGGGTTGAATGATTTATTTCTAAAAATTAGGAAATAGGGTGATGAAGCATTCGTCAGTTGTGAATAATACAGAAGTATAATTTATTCGGAGATTTTATTCACACATCATTTAGTGGTCTTATTGAGAATGAGCAGTATAAATTATTGCTATTTAGTAATATTCCCAGATAAAAACGTTTGAATTATAACGTCGAAGTAGGTAATGGCACACGACTTCAGTAATTGACGCGTCCGGAATCAATTTTTACTCTCGCACTAATCATGAAAATTCTAGCCCGACACATGGAGCGGCTGAAGAATAAAGGGCATCTCAGGGCTTGTCAACTTTTAAATAATACAACGCCGACCCTTTCACTGGCGCGATCTGTTTTTGCACCTTAATTCAGGAACAAAAACACGCAAAGTTATTGAGAAAGCGCGTGGTCTCGCGAGATACAAGTGGCCATCCCGGTAGAGAAGATTGTGCTGATGTTGGGACTTTAAATAGATACGATTCTTGTGAATATATTATTGTAAATAATATCTCTCGTTTAGATGTCTCAGAAGCGTTTATATATTTGGCACTCAAAGTTGGCAAGTTATATGCAGAGACGGTCCGGGTGTCTTCAGCGCCTCTATCTCAGCACCCTTTTAAATTGTGTACAATTCCTAAGGATAGTTACTGCCTGAGTTTGATTCAGAGCCAGCATTGACGCTGAGTCTGCAGCGGCTTTGATCAGTAGGTCCTAGGATTCGATTCTAAGTGGTGGCAGATTTTCGAAAATAGTTACGTAGCTAGATCGAATTCAGCAGCTGATTGGAGGAGACTTCGGTCGTTGCCAGGTGAATGCCGGACTAGTATCCTAAAAAAAGAGTCGCGGACCGCGCCCGATCTTTTCTTCCCTTTTCGTGTCCTCTCCGTTCCCCTTGCACGCTCACTTACAATTACATGCACTGCACTACCACACATTTTAAAAGGCCAGTAGCGAGCTTGCCCCGGTTGGGGCAGTGCCCCGTTAGATGGAGATATCTGGAAGTGGGAAATCCTCGCAAGCTGAAGAGGGAAATCCTCGCACCGCACCCCACCATCCATCGGATGAGGAACACAGCGCGATAAAATAAACTACACTAACCAGACTAATGACCATAGCAGTGGACGTTCTAGGATAAATCAATCTATTGAATCAACGATTTTTTTATTTCTTTGATTGGTTAATTGGTGATTCCTGCCGTGTCAGCTGCCAAGTTCATTAGTCTCGTAAGTATAGTGCATGTCCTTTCCTTAAGAGGTGGCGGTAATCATCCCCCACTGGATGGCAAGATCCGGCACCGACCTACCGTCGGCTGGCGGGACTTTCCCCAACCAGGCATCTCCCCCAGCAGGGCACCGCCCCAGCCGGTAGAAGCTCTAACGTCCCGACCGGTCTCGCAGCACGTGTGGTAGTGTAGTGCATGTTAGTGTAAGTGTGTATATGTAAGTGTGAGGGTGATAGACAAGGAAGAGGACGAAAAGTTAGCAATCCGACGGTAGGTCGGCCCCGAATCTCGCCATACAGCGAGAGAAAGATCGCCGTCACCTCCTCCCGAGCAAAACATGCATTACACTTACAGGACTAATGATACTGGTAGTTGATGTGCCCGGAGACACTAAACAATCAATTGACCAATCCGTCGCCTGTTTGCTAAGATACTGCACCGACCTTCGCCTAGTGCTGATCGGCAAAACCACGGAAAACAACCGACCACAAGAATTCTCCTCCAGGCAAGGACTGAATTCGACCATGTTGAAAAGCTAGAATCGAAAAAAACTACCATCACTTTCGAGACTTGAACCTGAGAATCTCCCAGTCCGAGGCACTGCAGCGACATCAGTTGATGCTCCGTGTCACCACTGCCGGGCAATGGTTCAACAAACGAATACTTGATATAGAAAGGGGTGACCGGAGGCGCACGAGGCAGCGCTGCGATTTCCCGCTGACTCCCCGCGGGTTGCTCAACCTGCTCGGAAGAATGCGTGCGAGGTAGCGATGCGAGGCGCGACCCGGATATCACGCGCGGCATCGCGGCTTGGGCTTTGTGCGCAGCGCCCGTAATTGCAGCCGTATAAGGACGAGGCGGCGCCGGGGCGGTGGGCAATTCCGGGCGCAAGGGCAAGTGGAAGAGGAGGTGGTGGTAGCAAGAGTGATCGATGATGGCTCAAGGAAGAAGGAGCGATGTTGGAATGGGAGAATTGATTAAAGTGATCTTTGCGACGGTATCGGTGGTGCTGATATAGACAGTCATGATGTGATGGTGGTGATAGGCAGTCATGATGCTGAAATGATATGAAACATCTATCGATGTTTATATAAAAATATCGTATACGATAATTAACTCTTTTAGCAAAATAATTTAGCATACAAGAACAATTTGTCGATAAAACGTGAAAATAAAAGCGACTAGAAAGCTTAGACAAAGCCTCTGTGTGCACGATTGCCACAACAAAGCGCACTTGACATGCAGCGTAACTAATTTGGGTGCAAACGAGTTAATGCGAGGAAATAAAAGTGGATGCTTGAGTGGGGATGTCGGTGAGAGTAAGCAATGATTGTGAAGAATGAAGGAACGATTATAGAACGATAATGAATATGCGATGATGATGGCGATTGTGAAGTGAAAAAATTGATGGTAGTGGTTATTTTTTAAGGAAAGGCACCAAGTACATTTTACATAAATTCCATGAGAATTGACCAGTCAGTAATAGAGCGGTCAACCGTAGTAACTGTTTGCCGAAATTCAAATTCGCTTGATATTATTACGCGTCATTTGGAACAGAGAAAGCGGATTGGTGAACGGTTTCTCGAGTTCTCCATTTCCGTTGTTGCTTATAGCTTCCTCTTTTTATTCATGTTAATTTACAACCGATCTACGAATGTAAGACCACTGTGAAGTCTGCCCATGGACAATGGTGAAATGATGTCATAAGTAATTTGTAATGGGAGAAGCGGCAGGCTCTCGGGATTTGTCGATTTAGCCCACCTTGTCATTCCATCACTGTTCAATTTCATTAATCGTCTCATTAAGACTGTGCAAATTTGGGGTCAGTGCACATTAGGGGTTAAAATATAGAACTTGTATTTCAGAGTGATTCAAATAGCGAACATTTTAATTAGCTCTATGTGATGAGCACGGAATAAAAGAAACAAATTAGCATCAGGAAACTTACCTATTTATTCATTAAATAAATACGGCAGAAATATTATTCAAATATCTCAATATTTTCACCGCAACAAACTTTAAAACCCTCTTAGGTTACGTTCCTTTACCTGTACAACACGACCAAACCCGGGAGATAGCACATATCGTTATTTCCCTCCGCATGCGACACAACTGGTCAGAAGACCTTCCGTTGCTCTCTTCCCAGCAGCGCCGGAGACGGTCGCCGGTCTCCGAGACCGGGGTGAAGGTCCCTAATTAACGCGTCAGAATCTGTCACCCCTGATTAGCGCTACGAGGCCTTTTTCCTTTCCAGCCGCCGCCGCGGCGACTTTTCGAGCGCGATCGTCCTCATAAATATGCATCGGCGCATTAACATAACGCACCGAACCACGACGCGCTCTGGCGGTAGGTTGCGGCGGCGGTCTCGCGTCGTTTGCGCCTCCGTCACCGCTGCCGCCGACTGGCAGACCCTGCGACCATGACACGCTGCAGAAAGTGTTTAAGAAGAGGGGTACTTTATTTACAAATATATTGATTTCATTCTTTATTACATCTTAAGGTCTATAAATGAAGGGTTTGGGGCACTAAGAAGATAAGCCACACCGGGAAGAACAGCCCTTCTGATTACGTAAATATAACGTAACTTAATTTTGGTGAAAATGTGCCATGGTTCATATTTATAAAGGTTTTAGGAAACTAACGAGATGATTCACACTTCGACCAAAATAGAGATATTAACATTCATGAATAGCAGGGGAACTTTTTTATTTTTATTTTTCTTTCGGAAATACATAGATAAGTTACACTCTTTCAAATGTCATAGCTTACAATACTCATATTTCCTAATCTTAAAACTAAATCTATCTACAGCGAGGGGAAGGTAACTACAATCAGCACCTACTACTAACTTCAAACAATTGTTCGCAAAAATGCTTAGGAAGGCATCAAGTGGGTATCGGTTTTTGAGTTCGAGTGTTATGTATTGAGGCATAAAATTACTTCAAGAATACGATTCGAACTCACAACACTCGATTACAACTTGCTCTCACGGGTCACGACGTTAGCTGTTCGCCTGATGTGTTTTGGGGTTGACATGGTTTAACTTGTTATTGCCCCACGTGTTCAAATATTAGGATATCAGAATATTTAATTATTTTAGTGCAATTATCAGGGTCTTCTAGGTTTCTCTACAGAAAGACAAGCACCATTTACAAATCTTTTTTTGTTATTTAAGTTCGCATCAACTACTAGGTCATTAGCACAACTATTGCTTGTAACGGTAGGTAACTGTGAGGGTGACACGATATGATGATGATAAGGAGTGAGAGGACGAACACAATACAACCACGCCTGAGATGGGACTCGAACCCGCGATCCTTCGGTCCGAGATCTCTACGGCACTACTGCCTTAGCGATCTCGGCCATCCGGCTTTACAACTTTGTTGTGTGATTCAAATACGAAAATTCAACTAGCACATTAATAGTATTTCGAATTTCTTTGAATAAGTGTCATTGACACAATTCAAGTGTCTTGACACATTGAATAAGTGTCAAGACACATTAAGTACAAATGAATTGTGCATCATAGGCGTTAGCGAGCATGTAACCCAGTTACATCTCAAATTTTGCTTTTCTAAGAATTGTAATAGCTTATAATAATACATTAGTAATATTTTTTACATTTGCAGTTTTAAAATATAATTTGCGAGTATGATGACTCGCTTTTTATTTTCTGCTTGTTATTTTTTCAAGAAAACGTTCATCACTAACATGTATGATTCACAAATTACTTTCAGAACGTATTGCTTCAGGGTATTTGCCAATTTTGAGACAAACGTTTTGTCTGCTAGTAAACATTGGTATCTTAATCTGATGGATTAACTAGAAGTCTTCTTAGACAGACGTCCCTTATATTTCGAAGTGAGAGAGGTCAGTTATGTAGTTATGACGCATGTAAACACAAATATTAGTATATTTTAACTCTAAGCCCATTGTACATTGATGTATGTTTATTAACGTTCATTCACAGTAAATATAGGGTACCCTAGAGTACTAATATTCATCATGTGATACATTTAGACATCGCTGGTACTCAAGACAAGTGACACATCTAAAAAATGTGAAGTTTTAGTCGAACCTTTTACTTAACAATCAAAACAAAGTGCTGTACTCTAGATTCCGATATATGTTACACACATTTTACTAGTAAAATGGACTATTTACTTGTCATGTAAGTAAAAATGGCGACTTTTGAGATGCCTCACCGTTCTTGTGCACAGACGATACGCTGCATATACTTTGCTTCATATATCATTAATTCTTTTGTAGTACATACCGTAAATTAAGGTTACATGGAAATTGTATTTTCCTGTGTTCAAAGTGTTTATATCAATTTTGAAAGATCACAAAACAAATATCAAATTTTCATTTCTTAGGTTTGAAAATTTAACGTGTGTAAATAATTTGAAAACATAAAAAACGAATTCAGCTGAACCAGATAATTTTATGTCATAAAATGATTGCTAATATATTTATTAATATGTTGATAGTATATTTACCACAACTTGGATGACAGTTGATTTTTTCAAAGGTAAACTCTAACTAATCTATCAAATTCTTCCTAATTGGACAATAACATCTTCCACCAAATTCATGATGAAATGGCGGGTGCTTAGAGTGATTATACTTATGATGAGTAGCGTAGTCTGACACATTAATTACAGCCATTTTGGTCTTAAAGGTAGGTGCGGTCATTTGCCGCAGGCAAAATGATACATAAAAAGACAAATGATGCTTGGCTCACATTTTTGACATTCAAATTAAGAAATTCGAAACATTTAATATAATTTATAATAAATATGAATCAGTTTTGGTGGTATATGTGCATTTTTAATAATACAAGGAAATAAGAGTTTTTTCTGATAACAGTTTTTGATTAATTATAACAATATTAACATTTGAAATACTGTAAGAAGAGGCACAAATGAATGATATTTTCTTAAGTATAGAGTTCGTTGCATTCATTCATTCAGTGACTTGGAAATTGCATGTGAAGGCTTGAACGAAGCGGTTAGTTCCCCACATAATTCATCTATGAGGGGGTGAGTCGAGGAGCGTCGTTAAAAAATCACGCGTTGAGAAGCGCCGAGGAAGAATCCGACAGCAGCGATTACTCGCCCTAACTGCGAAGTCGAATGTTCATTAGAAAACATGCATTTAAAATAAATGCAAAATTGCGCACGTCATATCTCAATTTATGTTCGTTAAACCCGAATATGAAAGTTTGGTGTTTTTTTCATACAATACTGTGGGGAATTGGTTTTTCCATACCCAAATTGCCCAGTGAAGCAAAAATTGCACTTCTAGATAACACTACGAATGCAGCACAACGCGTGCCACGAACGACTTGCAACTCGCAGTATGTGGAGAACCAGGGGCGGTTACGGAAAGCGTTTTGTGGGGAAGGGGAGGCAATATCAGTTCTTACCCTCCATAAATATTTTTGTAATAAGTTTTATAATGGTTAGCTTAAATTTAAACAAATATATGAGAATATCCACAAAGGGAGATCTTTATATTGTAGTTAATTTTATAAATTGATTAAAAATACCAAAAAAACTGGTGATGAAAAACGATAATGTAATTTTTTAAATGCGCCTACCTACCTGCGGAAAAAATAAAGAACAAATTTGAAGCGATTTTTGAGAAAATATTTTTTTTAGAAATTGCATACATTGCAAGCACAAATTACGCAATTACTACTTGTTGTTTTTTGGCAAAAAACTCTAAATTACCTTTTTTAAAGCCAATTGTTTTGAAGAAACTTTAACTGAGACAAAAATATTTATCTTCAATTTTGTAGTTAGAAAATGTTAACGTTTTTCTATTTTCGAAAAAACAGAGTTTCTCGAAAATGGGACTAACACCATATATATATATATATATATATATATATATATATATATATATATATATATTAGTAGAGATTTAGAGACGGCATAACTTATTGAACAACACTGATTCATTCCGGCTCTAAAGGCTACGCAGCAATTTGCCTAATGAGTACCTAAGTCACTCGTGCAACTAAGATGAGTTGCGTATCGGGATGACCTTATCACTTCCAGCTGCTGCACCAAGATATTTCAGCTCTGTAATCCTCGTCTCTTCGTTAGCGGTTAGCAACTTGCTTCCGTAGGGCTTGTAATGAGAAATAATTAGTGTTTAAACACCAATCTCAAAGTGACACCATAATTTAATATTACCCGTTTAAAAACAATAAATCAACATAAAATGTTAATTAACTTTTTTGCCTCTAACGTGCTATGGTGCTAAAGAGAAACAGCGACACTGTATAAATTAGTAAATCCTCTGTAAACGAGGGGCCATTGACGAAGACTACAGCAAACTAGACATAAACTTTATCACCTTTCATACGCAGTACTAAAGCATTCAAGCGCACCTTCGTAAACGTTTCAGTATCCATTTCTCTGTTGTCAATGGGGCGTTTAGCGCGTGACACAGTTGAACAACATAATTCACCGCGCGGCTGCCAGGTGTTTGGCGCGAGATCTACTCAGAAATTCAGGCCCTCGCGCGGTCGTTTCAGCGCCATATTCGGAGAACCGGAATTCGCGCGAGCGTTTCAGCGCTCGCATAAGCTTGACAGTGAAAACCTATTAATCCATTAGCGGGAGGGTGCGTCCACCGCCATTACGATTCTTTCCGTACTTATTTTGGGTTCGTTATTTGGACATTGCTGGAATTTCTTTTTCTGCCCACTCATTACATTTAAAATTCGGAAAACATATAATGTCAACAACGGTCGTTCTACGGAGCTCGTAAAAATTTTAAAGAACTTTAGAATAATTTATTTCGGAAATAGACAGTGATTAGGAAATCGGGTTTATGAAAATTTAAAAACCTCATCTTTGACTACAATTGACGTTTTTCATGCCCAAATAATATATTTTCATTAAAACGTTCCATTAAAATGAGGGTTGTCGGTGTGGATATTTTAACGTTAAGTAGTTTAGCCCTTACAACTTATCGTGAGACCTCATTATTCATCAAATAAGACTTATTTTAAGACATTTTAATTATCACAAATAATAAATAAGTTTTACTAAGCTTCATTATGTGACTACATTTGTTTAAAACGTGAAAAATCTGTATATTATATCACGGAAGGAAATAAGGAGAACTTTTTTCAATGTTTTAGTATAAAACGTTATGTTGATGGTTGTTCTGGCTAATCTTCTGAAAATTTGCGTATATCTCTTTTTTACATTTAAAATACACAAAAATGCGGGTATCGAAAGACATTAAATTATTTTAAAAGAACGACCACTCTAAAATTAATACTATCAATATTTTGGTTTCCTATAATCCTCTTTTAGGTTGATAATGTTGAAATGATTATATTTATAAATATTCTGTATTGCGTGACCATCTGTTGTACAATCCATTTCATTGTTCATGGGTTATGGTCAAAATAAGATGGTTTATTTCAGTTTACCGACGTTGCGGATGTTATTTCTCCACCATCAGAGCTAAATGCATTGACAACGTGGTTAGAACTGGCATGATCACTCATAAAAACACGTATTAATGAAGTCATCACCATCCGCTATATGTTTTCCCCGTTGATATATATATATATATATATATATATATATATATATATATATATATATATATATATATCACATATATTTCAGTGCATTTGTAGGTTTTCATGGCAGTTATAACCGTGTTGTCAATGTATTTAGCGCTGATGATGGAGAAATTAACTCCGGAACGTTGGAAAACTACAATGAACTATCTTATTTTGACCAAAATCCATGAGCAACAAAATGGATCGATTTTATTGCTATATCGATACTAAATCTGGTGTTCCAACACCAAGAAATCTACTTTACTGACATATGAATCGATTTGATAGATACAAAGTCGCTATTCTATATTGTTGACATTTGAAACGTAATTGGTCTCATTCCAAAGCTTTATAATGCCTCTTTATAGAATTATCTTGAAGAAAAGTAATACTGCTTTGCTTTTATTTAAACCATACGTTATTAGTCGAAAATAAAAGTGAGTTATGATGTGTAAATTAAAAATATTGAGAAAAGTGCTTGTTTACATGTAAAACACATTTCATTTCCTTATTTATTAAATACGGTATCTTTGCCCTTAATATAGGAAATATGGAAAGTTAAGGTTCGATAATATTGTCGTATCGTTGGGATCAACAAAATATATTTTTAATACACCTTTTCTTATTTGATCTGAGGTCTTTTGGCGGTTTTCAATTTTACATGTTGACAGTTTTTTTAATGATATCAAATTCAAAATGGCACAGTCACTTGATGCGCTGGTGCTCGTATGAGATTGAGTGGTGTCGCGCGTGCAGCCCTGGATACCTACAGCAATTACGCGGCAGTAACACAAAGCAAATGAATGCTTGATCCACAACTAACAACAGCGGCCGACACTGTTCATGAGCACGACTGAGAGAAATAAATGAAGCAGTTGACCTTCGCTGTAGCACTAGGGACTGAAATACAATTGTAACTTGTTATTAGGTATTTTACAAATATGGAATTCGCTTGTAAAAGATATTGTGGAGGTAAAAGGTAAAATATGACATGTGCTTCATTGTGTTATGAGATTAGATCTTTGTAGCGCATTAGGTGGTTTATATACTTTAGAGTGAAATATAATTTCTCAGATTTATACAACTAAGATCATACTTATTCCTTGAAGATGTAAGTACTCATATTTATCAAAATACAACACGTACGCCTTTTTATTCCCTTGGTAATTCTTTTTTCTCATAATACAAATGACGTAGAATAAAATTATTTATTTTATTCTGGAGATGAAATTACAAAATATTTTCATTTCATGACACGAAGAGTCACTGCTTTCAAAACTACGCACTATAGAATCAGTCAATTTGAAATGATATCAAAAAGTTTTGAGTTTCCTCAAAAATTCAACATCAAATGTCTTTTCATTGACAAACAATCCCTGAATATAGAATGTTCAGCATAGGAAAAATAGAGAATATTTATTGTTGCCCATCATGTATCATCACAATAATACATTACGTCATCTCATGTCAATTAACATACTTGCTACTCTTACTAGCTCAATGATTTGAATGAGTGCAGGATTATTTATACGATATTTAGATTGTGATTAGTTTTTTTATGGAAACTCAAAAGGAATAATAATTTTCCCAAGACACTTGAATATTACACACCGAAGTAATGATGTAAGTAAAAATAAATAAACTGAAGGGGTCTAAAAAGACTGTAATCTATAGTCATAATAACCAGAAAAGTATGTAATTTAATTTCGGAAGAGAGCGGGATCAACTGTGAGAAAATTTTAAAGGACAACTGCAATTACCATATTAACTGGGGTATATTATCAACATATTTTCCCTTTAGTAACTTGTCAAAAAACAGGATATGTCTTATACAAAGGATGGACATTTTTGTAGCTGTTTGTGTATTTAGTATATAGCTTTGTTAAAATCAAATTTTTGTACACTGAAAAAAGAATTGTATTTCTACAAAATTGAGGATTACAAAAGCTCAAAGTATTGCCAGAAAGAATGCCAAAAAGTTCATTGGGTCAACGTCATGGTGTAGAAGATTTATGGGAAGGCACTGTCTATGCATGCGTATTAGAAAGCTACCGTAAAGATTCCCGGCGGAATATGAAGAAAATATCATAGCTTTTCATAGGTTACAATTCCCAATCCTTTCATAAAAATAAAAATTAAGAGTAAAATTTAACACTAAAGAATGAACTCCTCCTTGAAAATAGGAGTGTGTCTTAATCACCGGTGCATCTTATACAACGGGAAACACGGTATATCCCCTAAAAAGTAGATGAAGAACGAGAGAGATTGTAATTGATTCATGAAAGGCTCAGAAATGTGTCATATGGGTGTTAGACCTGGTACATGACGGATCGCGGATGGAAGCAATCATGTTAATTTAATGAGTTATGGTTGGATGATAAATGAAGTACCAAAAGAAGAAGTGAAGTACGAACGTGAAATTCTTTTCAAATTGGAAAAATGGTAATTTTGGAAGTCGGCGACGTGTGTGCTGATTTATGTGGAGCCAGAGACGATCGACCTCAAGGAAAGTGGACATTAAAATTTTTATTTAGAATAATTTATACGAGAAAGTCAAGGATTTTTTACAGTTGGGAGAATGCTTAATTTTAGAAAGAAATGGGGAAATATAAAATAATGTCCATGTGTGTGAGTTTTCTGTGTATTATTACGTATGAGTGTGTTATATTATTGTTTCAAAAAAAGGGCATAATGTTTTAGTACTGTCTATGTTTTTTTATGTAATGTGTTTAGCGAAGGAAGTGACAGAAAATCTAGGGAGTTATTGTGATACTGAATAAACTGGGTTTTTCTGGTATTTACAGGGTAACGATTAATCTATACTATTTGGTGTTTTATTTAATTGTGAGCAAGAGAGGAGATAAATAAGTATCCCGTTCTCAAATCGATGATAGGCATCACGCGTACTTCACGCGGACGGGTTCAGCATTCACACCCTTAAATCAATTTTATTGTAGCGGCGGATATATTTCAAGGTGTGGGGAACTATTTTTTATGTGTATTAAATTACTTATGTACAGGTAGTATTTTGGTATTATTATTATTATTATTATTATTATTAATTATATTAGAGCTAGTCCGGAACAACTTTAGTGCACTGTTCAAACGTGGATCAAACGACAAATATTTCCTTTGTATTAATACACATACCCATACACATTAATTACGATCAATCGAGTTCGGAGTCTTCAAGTGTTGTGAGTGTAATAAATAATTTTAGAGAAATGAAGTCAACATGAATTGTATGAAGCCAACATTTTAGTGAATGTATTTTAACTTGAGTAGAAATTGTGTATTGTTCACGTCACGTAAACTGAAAAATCTCAAAGATCTTCCGTTAGTCACTTGGGTTGTAAGAATGATCCTTTGCCTACAAAAATCAACTTTGTTTACCGGACTCCAACGATCACAACCTTCAACAACAAAACTAAAGCAAGGTCGATTTTCTAGTCACTTCATGCAGTCATCAAATCCAACACCGAACAGATCCGCAAAACATCACATATGCGAGCGGGAAAGAACCGGTGTTTATACTACGCGTAGAGTACCCACTGACACAAGCATATCACCGCGAAGTATACCTCAATACGGCCTCGAGTTCCGAGTCACGACGAGTGGTTGCGGCCGTAAGAACCAGTTCCAAAGATCCGAAGGTGGCGCCAGGGACCCGAATGAAGACGCAGACGCGGCCGCGAGCGCACGCAACTATGTAACTATGCAGATTGGCGCCTGAGAGCGCTGGCGCCGCATACGAAATGCTCCGCGTGGCGCCACACCCCTCGCCCCACACCCCTCGCCCAATGGCCGGGGACACGTCCGCAGCGTTTTCGCCCGGCACTCGTCACTTCGGGTTTCTTCGCCTTAGAGCTCAGCCCAGCGACATTTGTTTGACTAACTATTCCAGGGTACAGTTTACTACTGAAGAATATATTTTCGTGTAAGTATGAAACGAGAAGAAACAAACGTTTCAATATATGCTGGCATGTAACTGCTTATTTATTTTATCTATAAGAAAACGATGGACTAGTTGAAGGAATTACTGCTTTTCCTAGTATCATGTGTCACACGCTCGAAATATTGCCACTAATATACTAAAAAGCAGATACATGCAATGATTTTCAAATCTGAAATTCAGTTTCAAAGGGAGTGTCAAAGAATGCATTAGTACCGTCTCACAATTGATAATGTCTTACCTCACTACTCAATATTTTAAAACCTAAAGATAAACATGTAGCCTAAGTGCATAACTATCTGAAGGTAACAAACTGACTAAAGTGGTATGTGCCATTATTTGAACAATGTACCTGTCTTACCACACACTATGTCTTCTGCACCCCTGGCGATAGTCTTTATTTTGTTCTATTTATTACTGCTTTAGATCACGCATTTCTTAACAAAATTTAATTTAGATAATGGTGCAATGACACGAGGTGAAAACGATTGAATCAAGGCAGATCACAGCACCTTGCAAGTGTCATGCCCCCACCTCCCGCCGGCATCTCCAGCAACCGACCATGAGTCACCCATGGCCACGGCGCATTCCTGCGGTTGGCGAAGTCATTAGGGATCGCCCCCACCCCGTTACGCAGATGAGCCAGATTATCATGCGCATCGACGCGACGTGCGTGGCATGGCGCCTAAAGCGGAACGCCTGCCAAAGCATAACGCCCCTCATACGTCTCCTCCACTTCACTCTCTCTCCTCTTTTCGCCCGCTCTGCACCCACTCTCCGCCCGCTCTCCGCAAGCTCTTCTCAAGCTCTGCACTCGCTCTCTGCCACTCTCTGCTGCTCTCTGCTCGCTCTCCGCCAACCCTTCTCCCGCCCTCCGGCTGTTCTCCACCCGCTCTCCGTTCGCTTTCCGCCCGCTCTCCGATCTCTCTCTCTCACTCTCTCTCTCTCTCTCTCGCCATCTCTCCCCGTTCTCCACTCTCCGATCTCTCTCTCTCCCTCTCTCTCCCTCTCTCTCCCTCTCTCTCTCGCCATCTCTCCCCGTTCTCCACTCTCTAACCGTTTGCAGAAAGCTGTCCGCTCTCTCTCCGTTAGTTTTCTGCTATTTATTTCTTCCTCACGTCGCTTTACACACATTATATTCCCACCGTTTCCTTTACGCCTATTTTCCAGTCATTCTCCACCTGCTCACTCTCCACATCAGACTTCTGCCAGTTGTGTTCACAGATTTTGCCATCCACAGTCCGTTTTCTGTTTACTGCCCACGCATCCTTCACTTCACTCGCTGTCCGTCTGCTCTCCTCTCGCTCTAGCCGTTCTTCGTCTGCTCTCCATCCGTCCTCCGCCCGCTCTTGAACTGCTCGGTTCGTGATATCCTTTCTCTCTCTCTCTCTCTCTCTCTCTCTCTCTATCTCTGCACGCTTCCTCCCGCACTCCGCCCGATCTATCCCGCTCTCTGCCCGTTCTCTGCCCTCTCTCAGCCCATTCTCTGCTCGCTGTTCACCCGCTTTTCGCCCGGTCTCTGCTCACTCTCCGCTCACTCTCCACCAATCTCCGCTCGCTCTTTGCCCATTCTCTGCTCTCTCTTCGCCCGCTCTCTGCTAACTCTCCGCCCTCTATCTGCTCACTCTCCACCAGTCTTTGCCCGCTCTCCGCCCGCTCTCTACCTTCTCTCACCCGCTCTCCACCTTCTCTCCGCCCGCTCTCACCCCGCTCTCTGCAATGTGTCTGCCCGCTCACCGCCCATTCTCTGCTCACTCTCCACCAGTTCTCGGATGTTTCCTCCGCACTTCGCTCTATGTACACTAATTTCCCACTCATCACTTTCTGCCAACACACCGGTCAATCTTCGCCCGCTCTCTAGCGGTTCTGTGTCAGTCGTGTACTCTCAGTCTGCAATTCATTTGGTGTCCGCTCCCCACCCGTCCTCTCCAGCTACTATCCACCTGATATCCAACCTTCATGCCACGTTCCCTAACGACTTCGCAAACGTCTCTTTCCATCTGCTGTTCTTCAGCTCTCGGCTTTTATTCCGTTCACCAAACGCTTTCCTTTTACTCTCCTTCTGCCCACTTTCCTCTCTCGTCCTGATCATCGCTCAACTTTTCTCGTGTTCCGTACGCCGTTCGCTCTTCAGCTGTCCTCCGATCGCACTTCGCCCATCTGCCGCTCTCTGAGCTATTTCACCTCGCTCCTTACCCCCACCTCTCTCTAAGCCTTTTACATAACTGCCTAATCGGTGCATGGCGTCTGAAAGGCGAACACTTTCAACCTGCAAAGAAATGTAAGGTTAAAGTGCTATTGTTTCAGTTTTTGCTGTAATTTCCCACTTCTTAAAAAATTAGAAAAAATATTCAGTGGTTGTAAATGCATATTACTAACATGATGCAACATGTCATGTAAACAGTGAGTAGCAATATTTTGTAATATTGCAAAACACAAAATATATTAATGATTTATACAGACTAATGAATAATTCACTAATTACTAGTTTGAGCCTCATCTACATTTCACAGGTCTCTCTTCTCATTTTCGAAACACATTTTCATTTACTAGCGCTGGCAGGTCATGTAGATATATTTGTTACGAAACAATTTTTTTATGCAATAAATGCAAACTTGTTGTATGTAAGTCAATGAATTTAATAGAATACACTTTTGATATACTCTCTATATTGTAATGCCAAATTTATTTTCAAACACACTGTATTGCATTGAAATACATCAGTCAGGATCAGGGAATGGTAAGAAAACATGAAGTACCCTACTTCATAATTACGAAATATTTTTCGTATTCATGTGATTTGTATATTGACAAAATGCGTAGAGATTAGAACGAAGCACATACGAGAGCTACAAGTGCCTACAAATTTTGTTCTTATAATTCCTAGGTCAACATAATCGATTGTTTTTTCTCGTTACATAAGTATTGTGGATAGTAATGGAGTATTGAGATTATATTAATTTTAATAATCGTCATTAAAACTTATCAAACGTTGAACTTGTTTTCATTCAGTGTAAAAATCATCTACTTAATTAAATATAATATCTGAGGTTTGTTGATATTAAAGTGCATATGTCATGGCAAATAAAAGCAGAAAATGTTGGCTATTTCGATCACCATTCTACATTATCTATTACACTGTGATTTTTAAATACTGTCTCTCTCTCTCTCTCTCTCTCTCACACACACACACACACACACACACGCACACACTCAAAATGAACAGTGTCATTAGATGGTTTCATGAACTGAGGGCTGCAGTCTGGACAGAACTGCTCTGTCAATAGGAACACGACCGTGACGACAGCGCGCTCAGCGGCGAAACGCGAACACCTTGCTCCTTGCATAAATCAACGAGGAGGAACGTCTTCGCGCTGACAGACGATTAATCACAATGCGGAAGCGACGGGGTACCAGCCCTCTCCGAGTCGTGGGCTGGCCGAGATTCAGATACGAAGGACCCGCGTTCTTCCCAACAGCCGCGAATGTCAAAGATTCCAATCGGACCAGAAGATACACGAGGTTTGCAGGAGTTTCCGCGTTTAAGGTGGTGCAGGATTGTAGATCTGAAACTGAATGTCAGCGACGGTACCAAGAATAAAACAGGTACGACCTTGGAGCTGGGATCCAGTCTTAGTGGGGAGCTGGCGAAAGGTAAGTGGGATCCTTCGACAACAGGTCAATGTCGATCGGTGGAAATCGCAGGAGAACTGAAATGGTTCGAGGTTGGGAACTTGTAATATAGAGCGTTGTTTGGCGTCAGAAAGTTGTGGAGGATCTTGAATGACAAATTACCGGAAGTGGCAATACAATCTGTATAATAAAACTCGACCCTGCCAATCAAGATTATTTGCATGAATCACTCCTTAAAAGTAAGGTACTGTAATGACAGCTTTTCAACGTTCAGACAAGCAGACATGCGCATGTCTTTTACAGTAAGTTTTACCACTTCAAAGAGAAGGGAAAATGATAGTTCTTTCACTGGTCGTTTGGGAACAAACAAATGATTATTTTCATTTATCTCGTAAATTGTATTTTCGAACATAATTATGTGAATTTTCAGATACATATTCAATCTTATGAGTAACAAACCGCTTAATACTAGACGCCTTTTCTGTACATACCTTTTGATTCAAGATTTTTTTCAATTTGCAATATTTATTTGAATGTCAATAACATGTGTAAAGGGCGCTCTTATTGCGTGCGGTCGAACTCGATGTTATGTTTCTGCCTACATTTCATGATCATTTTAATAGAACACTAAGATAAAATCTACGTTATCTCAGTGGATATAACTACCAATCCTGCTAGAGAAGAGAAAACCTGTACTTGAATTACAGTCGGCGTACATACCAGAAATAACCCACTTATATTTGAAAATGAAACTACGGAGTCTCGCCATCAGCGGGTCGTGACAATTTTCCGCGTATCGCGAACGATCTCGAAACGTATGATCGCAATATCCGAAGAGGCGGATGTTCTGTTCCACACGAGTAGCTTCGCCTCTTGAGCAAGCGTGGTAGTACTGGACAAACATCCTGCCTCGTGAGTTTCAAGTTCGTGCGGTATCGAATTGAGAAAACAAACAAGAGCACCAAAACTTACTAGAGAGATGTTTTGTGTTCATACACAAACGTTTGCAGAACTTCGCTACAGTGATTCTGGCGCAAAAAAAAAATGCATATGCAGGAAGGAAACGTCGTATTGTAAAATATTGAACATATAGTCGTCATGCGTAATCATACAAAATTGTTTTAAAAATATAAAGTTATTCCTCCAATAGATATTAAAGATTGTGCAAAAGGTTCACCTCTACTACAAGATTTAACAATCGAGTTCCTATAGGCTTAGTATATATGAACTGCAGCGTTCTTGCATTGCACAACGTTTAGTTCATTGACTCATCGACTTTGTTTATTTGCTCTTGGCTTCTTGCTCATTGGCTGTTAGAAATACGTCTAATTTTCCAAAATTGTATATAATTATATTATTAAAGCTTAAGGCTAAATAAATGAGAAAGATATAAGAGTCAAATATTATTCTTAGAAAGATATTACGAGAAAATACGTATTTTGCTGATACATTTATAAAATAACACAATGACATTTCAAATAATACGAATAGTTCTATACAATAAAGAGGTAAAACATTTTCCTATAATGATCAGAATATGATATCGAAAGTGATGTCTCCTATGTGATTGATTATTTTGTATTTCCGGAAGCGTCAACTGCCATGGACATTAATGCTGTTCGTGTTACGGATGTCTTGCCCTTGGGGATGTTCCGTGTTCCTCCCCTGCTGGAACGTGCCATCCGGCGCAGACCTACATGCCAGCTTGATGATTTTTTCTCCTTCAGGTATCTTCGCCAGTAGGGCACCGCACCAATCAGACAAGCTCTAAAGTTCCGAAAGGTCTCCCAACTACGTGGTAGTGTAGTTCAAGTCAGTTTGAGTAAGAGGGCAAGGACGAGAAAGGAACCGTCATGCGCCGTCTTAACTTGTTTGCTGTAGTAAGGCTGCAGCATTTACATGGTATTGGTCCGAGAAACCAATGAAAGCTGCCAATGAGGGCATCCTGCTCCTAGAATTCTCCTCCAACATTCTAGCTAAAGGAGCAAATACGGCATTGTCGGGATTTGAACTCTAGAACTTACCGGTCAGAGATTCTGCATTAACAGCTGTTGTTATCTAGAGCCATTTTAACAGGTGTTTCCTATGTCAATGAGAAGGCTTTTATAGAATATCAGAACACACGTACATATAAAATAATAGGTGTTCTTCAGATAAACATTATAACATACTATAACGTACTATCAAAATACCCAGTGTTACCGGGGTATTTCTTCACACATATCCAATCATCGGGAAAGAGAAGAAATATCAACTTACGGGATCATAACTTCTGAAAAAGCTTTAGAAAACCTGTCTTTGTAACGCCATGTACCTAAAAACCGTGTTCACAGGTACTTTACATACAACCTTTTACAGATAGAAGGTGAAGTTCAAAACAATCCATAGTGCCACGTTTTCAGTTATGTTAAAAGTGATAATAATATAAGAGAAATACTTAGAATATTATAGACAAACAACATTTGCTGCCAGATGTATTCACTTTCATCAACTATAAAAACATAAAGTGAAAATTAGCAAAACAAAATACTACTTTTCAATGTCAAAACACAAAACTAGTCTGCAAGGATAAAAAGATCACCTACCAAGCTTATATTAAATAGTACAGCTTTATAACTGTTCTTGACGTACTAACATTAATAGCAAACACAAAACGGTAATAACTTGGCATAGAAGATAAAGTGTTCACAGGCACACGGTTTTGAAAGTACAACAGGCGCTTCTAATATTCCACGAAATATTATTATATTTGTTTCATCCTAATTTCATATGCAGTTATAAATAAATTAAGGTTTAGAAGTTCTAAATTTACAATAAACCAAAGAATTATTGTATTGTCATTTCCTTCAGAAATCACTAATTTTTGTTTCTTGAGTTTGAAATAATATTCCATATTTTCACATTACATTTTGAACTCGTATTTATCTCCCCACACACTTGAAATATCATAATGCTAAAACTTACATTACACTCATTATGAGGGGTATCCCTATCATTCAAGTAAAACCACTCTGTACGATATGTGGCAGATTTTCTATTTAATCTAGCATTACGAGATTGAATATAAAGGAAAACTAAACGAAAATAAAATGGTTACTGGAGTTCCTTATTCTGGTTCTTGGAGTATCATATATCTTTATGATATATTTTACTACGTGTAATCCATGAACGGTTTTCTTGTTTGAAGAAAATAACAAAACTGCTGCTACATCCTTAAATCATATTCACAATATGCGTTTACTACAATCTACTGATTTCTCAAATTATTAGGAACAATCTTGCTGAAACTGTCACATTAGTACAAAATGAGATCGGAAAGCGGCATGAGAAACAAAAGAAATTTTTTCTTGCACAAATGATTCATTGTGATCTGAGTCATATATCACGCTTTTTCTGGCGCAATTCACTGGGTAGTAACCACAACTACATTACTGTGAATCATGGGCCTTTTCGAAGCGAGCCTTCACGAAGCCAGTGGGTAGCATGGAGAACTCTTGGGAGATACCCTCTCACCCTTGTTAAGCCCTTTGTCCCTCCCCATTTTACAGTCGGATCCTGCAACTCCCCGGATACGTCAAGACCAATCGTCCACTTTACCTCGCAGTCCAGTCGCCGTATCCTCATGGGATTCAGACACATCGCTGTATCGATTGATGTGGTCAACTCCAACTCCCACATCTATTCTCGTCGATCCGCGTTCTCTCTGAACTACCCCCCCCCCCGTCACAGCATATCAGATCAGAGCCTGTTCTCCTCGAGACCAAATTGTATTTGCTCTAGTAATGACGATCGTTGTATGCAGCATGAAAGTGGATCACAGGAACTATGTTTCCGATTTAAAAAGATATCATACTTTTATTGACCATTTACAAAATTTTAATACCTTTTATTTACACTCAAGGAGCAAAAGAAGTGTTTTTTTCAAATGAATGCATTGATTATATCTTTCAAGTGTTCATAATTAATGTTACTTAAAATATTGTTTACATACAAACGACAGATCACAAAAACCTACGAAAAATCATTACTGAATGGAATCATTCTTTTCATTAATAATTTAAAATAATTGTAATACAATAAATATATTACTTTATTTTATAGAGAAATTAAATTATTGTTTATTTATGGCTTGATAGTGCATCGTTCCAAGAAGAGATTATTTCCAGAGAGGCTTCTTCCATACCTTACTACATAGTTCCTTCTAGCGATATAAATGCAAAAGGTATTAGAGAGGTGCAACGGAATTAATAGTGATATATTATGATGAAGATGTGGTGGAATATAAGAGAAGGAAACTGATAACATCTGAGAAAACGAACACGTTTTCTACTCCATTCTTTCCATACCTAATGACGAGGATTTGAATTTTGCTACTCAGTGGCAGATGTTCCGTCTGACTACTACCCTGAGGCACCCAAAGGAATCAAACATCAAAACAATTTACTTATTGAATTATGTTGATTCTTCTTGGCCTTAAATATTTTACTTTCAAGAACGTGTAAAACGAGTCCTTTTTAACACATTTTCTGTTCTGTTGCCATAACATTTTCGATATTGAATAGTATAATTGGAATCGAAAATTTGTTTCGGAACTGAATGCTCTTCATTAATGATACATTTCAAATATTACATTTATTATTATAAATGCAATTTCCTTCGTAAAGTTGCAAATCATTAATTTAATATGATGTATTGTGTAAATTGCATCAAACCTTCCACATCTTCGGCGTTCATGTTTTGAATTAATTTAAAAAAAAGTGTCAAGAATTCACTTATTTCAATTCATACCCACTTATAAGTAAATTGTTTTACTAATTATGGCTTTGGAAGGTCATAAATTTGGAAAATGCGAGAACGTGTATTAACGCGTGTAGTCAAACAAAAAGGCCTACGGTGGGCAGCGTCGAGTTAGGCGTGCGTCTACGGGGCGCCGCGCCGCCACTTGCACTGGATGGATATTACGTCCAGTGGGCTCCGCCCGGGGCGGCGGCTCGCACGTTGCGGCTCCGAAATAACGTTAACGGGAGCACCCGCTCGAGCGCGACCGTGCGTCGCTTGCGCCCGGAGGCCTCTCCGCCCTGCCACGCCCCCTCCACACGCCGCCCCGCCCCCTCCTGCTCTCTTCGATGCCCAACCCTCTCCCATCCCCTCGTACCCTGCGCTGACCCTCACCACTCCTTCCTACCACGCTCACCTCTTCCTGCGTTGCCTCTCTACTCTCCGCCCTGCCACGCCCCCTCCACACGCCACCCCGCCCCGCCCTGCCCACTCAGTGCAGCTCCCTCCCTATGCACTTTCCCCTGTTCTCTTCGATGCTCAGCCCTCTCCCATCACCTCGCACTCTGCGTTGACCCTCTCCACTCCTCCCTGCCACGCCCACCCCTCCCCGCGCTGCCTCTCTACTCTACACCCTGCCACGCCCTTCTCCATCCCTCCACACCCGCTTCCACACCACGTATCCACCTCACGCTGTCCCACTTCGTTCCTCTCCACCCCTCCTTATCACTGACTTATAACACCCCCTCTACTCTCTTCTCTGACCATCCTCCTGCCCTGCCCGGCCCTATTCCGCTCCGCTTTACACCTTCGAATCCATCTCCTACCGCTCATCCCCTCCCCGCCATGCCCATTCCTCTACATTCTGCTCTGCTTTTTCTCTCCTCAGCCCCCTTCGCCCTCACTCCACCACAGCCAGCCTCTCTTCTCGCCTCACTCTTCGCCGCTCCGGCTAGCTTTTCCCCTCCTCCCCGCCTCGCGCCTCCGCAGCTCTCCGCTGCGCCACGGCCCGCCGCCCTCCGGCGAAAGCGCGCGGGCGTGCGTCAGCGTGCTCGTTCGCCCGTGAGCGCCCGCCCGCCGCGACGCGCATCGATCTGCGCCGGGCCGCGTGTGCGTGCGCGCGCGTGGCGGGGCGGGGAAGAACGCAGCGCCGGGAATGACTGACTACGGCGGGAAATGGGGAAAGCCACGCGAAATTCTCAAATAGTTGCTCTGGTAGATTCATTGTGTAGGAAGGCAGCGAGCCAGAAATATTTTTTAAAAAAATGTTTATCGAATGTGCATGGTAATAAAGAAGTAGTTCCAGGGCTTGAGTTCTGAGGATAATGATCTGATTTGATAAACTGGTGTAGGAGAGTGTGGATAACGCTTTATGAAGCAGTTTATAGTACGTTTCGAGGTAAAGCGAATGGTGCAGAAGAAAAAGGGGAGACAGAGAGAAGACGCGTGGGCAATTATTATTCCTCAAAACATCTCATCCGCACATTTCGTGCACACAATACTAATTTATAGAGAATGTTCAGTTCTTGAACTTGAGATCCAAGAGGATGATCACGGATTAGCCTAATCAAAAAAGGTATAGTTTTTGACAAATAAGCCATAAATTCAAGCAGAGTTGATGAGAACATGAGATGAGTAATTTACTTAGAGAGTTACTTCGAAAATGGGAATTATGATGTACACAGAATAAGACTGGGGAAGTAATGGCATGGATAACAGTCGGCAAAAGGAACAAAAAAGCAGTTGTAATTACAATGTACTTTGCACGAGGATGAGTACATCGTCGTAAAATGTCGACGGGGCTGGGAACGTCGTAAAATGACAAGGGATGCCTTGACCACGCGATCATCGCTTACCCAACAACTGCGAATGTCTGCATGTGAAGCGGCTACAATGTGTGTGTGGGCGGTGGGTGGGTGGGTGGGAACGGGACCGCAGCTGAGAGGATGAAAGGCGTGGTTGGTGGGTTGGGCGGAGAGGAGAGGAGAGTGGAGGGGAGGGGCGGAAGCGGCCAAAGGCAGGCACGCGCCGAGGGGTCCGCTGGCCCTTCGAGTCCAGCGGAGCGCGCGCCCCTCGCGGGCCCCCAAAGCAGCTCCCCGGCATCGAGATTCCGCCCGCCTCTTGCGTGGAGCAGGCCCCGCCAGCCCGCTCGACCCGAAATCAGCCTGCGCGATCGGTGGCGCAGAGTGGCGGAGATGAATCTACCACATTGTATTCCAGAACGTGTTATTTTCAAATGCTCTTGGTTGTATTGTGATGCCACGTTAAAGATTGTGAAGCAGACGTTTTTAGCATTACCATTTATTTTTTTCTCAGATCTTGAGGGTCTGAAGACACTTCCGTCTGCATCTTCCGTCTTCAACGCGTAGTCACCCGGACTTCCAAGATCATTCGCATGCCTTGTCCCGGAACATCACTTATTTGTATTGTTTTCAATTTGAGAGAGGGAAAGCACGGAGCGGAATTACTGCAACGAATATTGCATCACCTACAGGAATTCGCGGCGCGCTGATTGCGTCATCTGCCGACGCCCCCCATCCCCCAGAACTGGACTGTTCCGGACTATTCGCGAGACGCGTGGAAAGGTGGAGCAAGTGCTGGTTGTGTCGAGATGAGCGCCGGCCAGGTATAAATTCGCCGCTGGCGGCCGCGAGTTAGTAAGACGTTAGTCAGTGTAAGTATGTCAGTGTAAGTCAGTCGAAAGTAAGCAGCCTCAAGTCAGTTAGTGTATATAAACGGACAAGTCCGTCAGTGTGTCTGAAGTGGAAGCTGTGCTGTAAAGTGTGCATCGCGGTAAACAGTGGTGCAGTAGGGGAACACCAGTCAGCAGTTGGAAGTCTACAGTGGAAGCTGAGCTGTGAAATGTGCATCGCGGTAAACAGCAGTGCAGTGGACCCTGGTCTGCGCAGTGAATTGTGGTCTACGCAGAGGATGGGGATCAGCGCAGTGGACTGTAGACAGTGCACTGTGCGATAGTGTAGATTGCAGAGAACAGTGTAAATAAATAATCAGAAGAAATGAACTGTGTAAATAAATAATGAAGAGAACGGAGTCGTGTGAAAGAAAAATAAGTAAATGCAGAACACGAGGACTGTGTAATATACCTGTAAATTGATCAAGTAGTTTTAGTGTATAATTGATTACGAATAAACGATTTTTTTTAAATACCTGTGTGTTTTACCACCGAGAAACGTTACACTACTTACGAATGTCACAGCGGGCGTACTCAAAAATCTTGTTCATCTTCAACATGCAGAGCTTAATCAAGGCTTTCTTTCTGGTAGAGTAAAGGGAATATTCATGAAGATAGCCACCAGGGTTTGGAGAAATTATTATTTTGAAGTTTTAGTGAAATATATAAAAAAACAATATAGTTATGTTATGTATATCAGTACAGTCGTGTGTTTTAAACACTCGTATTTGGTCCGTGTACGGCCTCCAAGGTTTTCTCAGAACTTTCTTTTGCAGTTCATTGTAGGGAATCTAGATGGAGATATCCTACATTGTGTAGAGGGCGAAGCCGTATTTCTTAGGTACGTTTTTCTTGTAATAAACCCTTTACAAATTTAACAACGGTCGTGTGTGGGCAATGAAACTGAAATATGTACTTCGTGTGTGAGTGATAAAGCGTTATCCGATAGCTAGTTAGAAATTAAATACAATGCACTTCTCTGGTAACGTATTAAGTTCATCCCTTCACATGCATTGTGTCTGCCTCTAGAGGGCTTTAATTTTCTCCTGCATTCTGAGTACATCAATCACATTGTTAGGTATTCTGCTACGTCAACGTCCTGTGAAAATGTCAACATTCACCGCCAACCGTTTTGTTAGAGTCGCATTTGTCTCGGATGCTTGTTTAGATCTTCTATAAGGCCAAATTTCCAGAGGGAGAACGTGAAAACAAACGAGGTTACATAATTGTGAGGCAAACTAAGGATGATACAGCAGTATGCACAGTAACACATTAATAGCTATGGTTTGTGTAAGTGATGATGAAAGGGGACCAAATTCTTGTGAATGATATTCCTAGTTGTTCACTTATTGAGTCAGGTGCAATGCATGTTTAACACAGAGCTCAGAGTTAACTATGAATGGGGAACTTGCACTGTTGTTTCAGTCTCCAAGAGGAAACAAGAAGGTTTGAGGGTCGTGAACAGAATTCACCTCATTATCTTCAAAATGGTAAATACGCTTACCTTTAATTTCTTTCGATATATTGGTCTCTTATGACACAAACATTTGGAAAGAAATACATTACTCACTCCATATTTAATTTTAAATTAATTTTTCATAAACATGGCGACTTAGCTGTAGTGAACCCTACCAGCGAATATCCTGGCAAAATATACAAAATAGATCAATAATGTTGTTAATAATTGGAACTGCTGCTGTTAATAATTGAAATATGGACCTGCTTCTGAATTATTCGGTCAAAGTCATGGAGTTTTAGGATGTATGCGTTTCCAGGAAAGGGAAGTAAAGCCGGTTACGCAGGTCGCAGATTTGCTGTGTATAAAATCGCCTCAGAAATGCGAGTAAATTACGCTTCTGAGCCAAATTGTAAAATTGTTGCTGCCTCAATATTATGAGGTACTATTTGCTACCAAATGGTTTTGTGACAATAGGCTTGTTTCCATCACATTTAGAAAGAAACGTAAATAAATGAATAGTTGAAATAAACATAGTTATATCGTCAGCCCTGTCGAATCGATAACCAAATTTACTCAAAAATGTATTTTAATAAATATTAAATGTGAACATAAACATCGATAATTTAACATAGTATTAGTGTTATTTTACGTAATATAATATTAAACACTACTGAAAAATATCAGGCTCTGATAAATGATATTTAAGTGTTATTGGAAAATAAAATATTTAGTTATCCTTGAAAAATAAATAAATGTTAAAGAAAAAAATATTTTCTATCAAAGAAATACTACGCAACCAATTTCATTTAATATTTATTAAATTAATTACAAATTGTTTTTATAAAAACATTCATATTTACGTCCTATAAAGATGCAATGTAGATACAATCAATATGAATAACGAAGTCAATTACGTCGACAATGTTCGGCTTCGAAGAATTGTTTCCAGGTGAATAAATTCAGGCTTGTAATCAAGAAGGAGAAAGTAACCACGAGACGACCACCCGTTTTGCATGAACTGCTCTCGTTGCAAAACGACACCCAATGAAATATGTTCACTTCATGACCCCCCCGAGTTATTGGTAAACGCATGAGCGATTACATTGTTCAGAATCGATTAGAAAATTCCCAACTGTAACATTGTGCAAAGTTTTCGCCACTTTCCTTAAATAAAGAGAAAGATATTTCTTTCCATGCGTTTCAATGGGTATTCTTTACTTCATTAATTGAAATTTAGACGTGTTTTGGGACATAATATGTTTTAATGGTCGTCAATTCTATTTTAGGAGTAGTTACTTCTACTAATGAAAGCTATAACTAGAATCAATATGGAGAAGGTAATTGATTTTGTTTAAAATATTCAAACATATAATGAAATTTAAGTAGATGACGAAATTTGGAGCTGCTTCCCTCTTAAATCGATGTAGCTTAAGATACAAACAAAGGAGTACGATCGGGGAAGGCTGACCTTTATCTTTGTAGATGCTCGGAAACCTTAATATATTGATTTGCAACATACGCCTTTAATCTTAATCTATATAAATTATACATAATATGTATGGTGTAATCTAAATTATTGGCTTAAATTCTGGTAAAAAAATCGTGTTAAAATTTGTTTGTTATAATATTTGCGGTAAAGTTCTGTAAACGTTAGAATATGACACGAGGTCATTACTTAACCCTTTTTTTAAATCGTCAATATTAATAATAATACATAATAATAATAGTTATTATAAATTAGTGATAAATAGTATTATTTTATTACATAATTGTTTAACAATATTTTATTATCGAAAATGAATTATCACGAAAAGCAAATTCTATTAGTTTCCTCCAGGACCTTCTGTTCTCTGAACATACGCTTTTATTAACATTACCTTTTGAATATAATTTCGATAATGTAGCCAAAAATCAAAAAAGCTTCAAATGGGCCAGCCCCGCTTGGGCGTCGTCTTCCCGGAACGCGCGGTGCGCAGGAAAAGCGTTGGCGCGGCGTGAGACATAGCGGCCCACGAGCCGTTTTTCCTCCTCTCCCCTTGGAAGCGATCGGTTTTGCGCGCCCGCGGCGGCGAGGGCCGCTGCGTGGCGGGTTTCCGCGAACGGGAGTCGGGGAAGACGGACGGGCGGAGGGCAGGAGGCAGGAAACGGAGAGAAGGAGTGAGAGAGGGGCTGGAATCTGCGGCGACAATGGGAATAGCCGCGCAGCGGGAGGCGCATGCCTCGGCCGAGCGATCACGTGGCGCCCGGCCTTCGCGCGCGGGAGCAGTGCGCTGCACGTGAGCACGTGCCGCAGACGCCGCCCCCCCCGCCCCCACAGCAGGCACGCCGCCGCACCCTGCCGCCTTCGGTCGCTCTGGCGTCATCGACTTTACGAACGGGTTGAAGACGGTTGGTTTCAAACTTGCAAACAATTTTTTTTTAAATCTCAATGAAGTTGTTTTATCCACGTTTGGACTACAAAAGTTACTTTGTTTATTATTCGTTTTACTTTTCCTAAGATATAAGTGGCAGAGCCCACCGCCCGCCGCCTTAGGTCGCTCTGGCGTCATCGACTTAGGGAAGGGATTGAAAACGGGCTGGTTTCATGTTTGCAAGCAAATATTTTAAAAAATCTAAATGAAGTTCTTGTATCCACGTTTTGACTACAAACGTTAGTTTGATTATTATACGTTTCACTTACCCTCAGATATAAGTGGTAGAGCCCGCCGCCTTCGGTCGCTCTGGCGTCATCGACTTTGAGAAGGGATTGAAAACGCTTGGTTTCACGCTTGCAAACAAATATTTTTTTAAAATCTCAATGAAGTTCTTTTATCCACGTTTGGATTACAAACGTTATTTTATTTATTATACGTTTTACTTTTCCTCAGATACAAGTAGTATAGTGGGAAAGTACTGGATTAAAGCCAACAGGTTTTCTCAGCTGTGCATGGTACAGAGGAAAAGTTCAAATACTCGAGGTCCCGATTTCGGTGCTAAAATCCATTTTGATGTTTGTATGGAGTCTGTGAATGTATGTGTGAGGATGTCTGTGCGTCACACATTCCTCGGACAGATTACAAGCTTTTGAGATCTAACTTGGTACATCCAACATTTGTGTTAGTTTACACAAGCCTGCTTGTGTTGTTTCACATGTCTTTAAGAGTGGAGTAATAGGCGTGGAGATAAAGGGATTTTTTTTAACAATCAATATAGTGTAAAATTCCTACATGTTGCCTCTTTAATCTTAAGTATGGAAGCTGAAGCAATGAGATAACTTTAAGTATGCCGCGGGTTTCATCTTTGTGCATATATTTACGTTTATACTTCTAGAAAATAAATTCATTAACAATTATGCATGGATATTCAAAAGCCAAACCCTTTTTCAAAGTTGAACTTTTTCTCAGGTTGTTCATTTTAAGGAAAATAGCGTCCTCTATCCCAGCTATAGATTCCATTTCTACTTTCATCTGGATGCTAATCTGTTTTTCCTCCCAGATATACTGTTTCTAATTTTACTAATCGATTCATTTTACGCTCGAATTCTGAGCCTTTATCAACTTAATTCTTATATCTATTTTCATCTACATCGTTATTTAAATCTGCTAATTCGTACCTTCACTTTTCCTCTTTATCTTCCCCCAGTTCTGTACAACGGATAAAATAACCTATCTTTAGAAAAGGAAAATCATTTTACCAACGATCCAATTTGATATTTAATTTTTACTCTACCAAAAATAAATTATACACTTCAGCGGAGTTGAATTAAATAAGGAAACTAAACCTACCGGATATTTTACATAACGTCATAATTATTTGTCTTGTAACCTTCATTTCAATTAGCTCCGAATAATTTACACATGGAAAAATGGATTAAATGGTTCAATTTTTTAGAATATTTTAGCATTAGAAGGATATTCTCTCTGCAGTGCTCTCATCTCTTTGTGTAATGATCCATTGCGCAACTCATGTTGATGACTTCTTTTGTTGCTGCATTTACTAGCATTTTGAATTTCAATTACTTCACAACAATTACCTAATTTATATAACACCCTTAATTGAAATCGATTTTACAGTTCTATTCTTTTACTTTCCCTCAGTAAGTTTGGGGCTTCGAGATCTTTTATTTCAAACAACGTGCAAATAATCAATGAATAAAATGAAAGAAGGGATCAGAAAAATATGAAAAAAAGAAGAATGAAATAGTGAAAAAGACAAATTACACAATGAAGTGTATCCTATATGTCTTCTGCTCCAAGCACATATTTATTCAGATATAGGATAAAGAAATAAGATAATCCACACATTCATCACAATCAAGATACCATTAACATTCACGAAAAGCGGAAGTCGGGCATTGGCTGGTGTGACTTACCTTGCTTCTGCCCCATCCCTTCAATTATTTACGCACAGCATTGAATGCACCAGAAGGCATTCTTGGAATGCAGTTGCGATGCGTTCAATGTATTCCGCGTGGCCGCCTCCGCTCCCTTCATCACTGTCACAGCCTCCTCGCCGCCTGCTGCGTGCTGTAGTGTGCCTCCGCCACACCTGTTCGGCCTTGACGCGCCCCTCGGCATCCGGAGGAGGAAGAAGTCTTTGTCGTGGATTTTTATGGAAGCTGCTTTTTACGTTCGTCGCAGCTCCATTAGCACTGCATACGCTACATGCCGTTAACGATCATTTCGACTTTTTCTAATAAGACCTTGAGCATACGTCTGTGGCAAATACTTAGAGAGTCAAACGCTTAAAAGTTTCGTTTATTTCAATGTGAACGTTGACTCACAAGACAAAAGCAGGGCTTCCATTGAAGATTATTGGGTTTTTCTCAAAATGAAAATTGACTGTATTTATAGTGAATTTTAATATAGGGATAATGAAACACTGGTGTGTATGCTAAAACTATTCTCTATTTCCCTTGTCAAGCAAATCATATGTACCACACAACAAGTACAAGGAATTTATATTGTAAATGGTCTCATGAAATATTTTTCTTATTTATACCTTTTGGTTTAGATATCTAATGGAACGCTTTAGAGCGAGAAATCGTACAATGTTTGTATTTTTTGTTTTCTAAGACATTTCCTTAAAAATCCGTGAATGGGAAAGGAAAATATACATTTTTTTCTTGTTCGTTTTCTTCAAAGTAAACAAGCAATAATTATGATTGATGTTGCATATAGTATTAAGAAATAAGGAAAAGATATCAGCCAATTAGTAATTAATTTATCTTAGATTCCATTCATTAAGGACTAACAGATCACGGTTGTTCTTAAATGAAGATGTTAAAGAAGTCTTTGTAATATTGTTTTTATTTTAAATTGAATAACGTTTCAGATTTTAATCTTGAAATTCATCTTCAGATGAACTGCAGTATTGAAATAATAATCTTTGTACATATTTGATAATCATGATGATCTTAGGAAATCTACAATAAACCTATATGTGATATTTGGAATACATAGTACAAATTGGCAAAATATTAACAATTAAATTAGATTACCGAAGAATTTTTTATTATGATTTCAAAGGTTTATCTCTATTTTCTTGTAATTTTGTACTACTCAATATTTTTTCAATTGTGAATGGAATTTTAATACGTTTCGTGCATTAAAGTTTACCTGAAAATGGATTTTTATGTTAAAATACAAAATGTTACGTAATTTATAATACAAATTTGATGTAAGCACTACTTTAAAATCTTCATTTCAAAATAATAATGAACTGATCGTCTTTAAGTAAAGGAAAATAATTTAAAGTATGCGCAACATTATTTATTAAAAAATAAATAGTACAGCATAAATAAACTGTTTTTTAAATTTGACACAACCATGTTTGAATGTTTATCTCATAGTAAAAATATTAAGGGATAATAAACACAAGAGGACACATTATAAAATTTACTGACACAATCTAACTCAGTGCCGTATTCTCAATTTATGTCTATTCAGGTAATGGGGCAAATTGCTTCTCTAGAAGCATTTGAATGAAACTTGTATACCACAAATGGGATTTTCGAGCACGCTGGTCATTAACTACTTCACATGTCACGATCACCTATATATTCTAGCGTCCTCATGAATGTCCTGGCATGTGGTCAGATATTGTCAAGAATAACATGGCTTGAATATGCGTAGCTCTGTTCTTAAAACATTTCTTCTTTAAACGTATTCACAAGGATACGTTTCCCTCTTTAAATTATGTACAACAAATTGAGGTCAAGATGCACGCTCATTATAAAACGAAAAGAATTGGGACTACTATAATGGCAATCCATTTCTGCACTTCAGATCTGTGCAAGTGTCTGCAAAGCCAAATCTTTGGTAATTTATACCATATTAAAATATTTTAAAGATGCTCTTTCCTTGTTGAAGGAGTGATCAGAAGTACCTTTCAAAGAATATTCAAAAGCTAGTTTGATAAGCCATCAAAACTCATAAGTGTATGGAACTACTACTGGAGTTCGAAAGTTACAAAGAAAATGACTCATTATTCAAGAACATTTATAATGAATTGCTTAAGATATTAGAAATAATTGGCGTATTCTAGGAATAATTTGACATTTTATGTGCTAATGCTGTTTGTGACAATAGAATCACGCTTTAAAAATTATTTAAAGGATATTACTTTTTGAGAAATGAAACACTTCGTTAAGTTAACGCCCGCAACGCGAACATATTCATTTGACAACTCCACCTGTTCTGTAAGACAGTTGATACTCATCAGCATTATAAAAGAAATCTCTTCATGCATTTTAACGTGTTATAAGTACTAGTGAGACAAAATGAGATATTAGATAGAGAATTGTTTATTATGAACTCTGATTTTATGAGGGTGATCATTCTCGACAATCTGGTATCGAAAGAGCAACTCAAAGACTTCAGTAGTGCCGAAAGTAGATGACCTTCAAACTTGCAATATTTCCAGCTGGATGCTACTCGTTGCAAGAACAGAAGTAAATGTAGTGGGAAAGGGTCTGTGTTATATTACATACTTTACCTAAATATTTCCGACTTTTACTTGTTTGCTTTTGACCACCGTCAATGTAATCACTATCATTATCATTGACATTATCAGTATGATCTGTTGAATTTGGTTTAGGGAATTAATATATTTCACTAATTTATCCATCCACTAATTGAAACTATCAACAACACCATCTCCATCATTATTACCATCTCCAGTAATGAATTATGAGTTAATTGAGTTGTTCAGGTCTTTATACTCGGTAGAGAGATATTTCTTAGAGATGTTTTTACACATAATATACTGTAAATGCATACTATATTTTCTTTTCTCTCTAGAAATCTGCGGTCAAATCATAAAAGTAAAAGTTAGATGGTTTCCTTTTTGGAATTTTCTTGCGATTAGACCAAACTTACACAAATTATTAAAATCCCCAACGGTTCCGGTTTTATTAAGCCTTGGCTCAAATAAATTTGAGATGAACTTAAGAAAAATCCCAATTTAAATTAAAAATCGAAATCAAGAAGTACTTCACGCGTTTGATGGAATGAAAAATGGTCAGTTCTCTGTAAATTATGTGGTGAATCGTTCCTGAATTGATGAACTCTCTTGTAAAAAGTATTTGTTAATTATTTCCTAATAATCTTTAAAGTCACGGCTCATAAGTGACCATAAATGCTACAGAACTGAGTGCTGCAACAGGAAGTTTCTTAACCATTCAGAAAGTAAAAGTAGGCGTATCAGTAATGAATAATATTGTCTCTGTAAGCTAACATGATTGCGAAGCTGAAAACTACTAAAACGTATCACGAGATAATACAATATAAAAACAGTAGTGAAGATAAATAAAAACTACGCATTTATTGAAAAAAATACGAAAAATTTACAAAACTTCTTTCAGAAATGAAAGTGTTACTATATTATATACAAAGAAAATATGAAAAGTCAATATGTAGACAGTTGACAGATGAATCCAATGCCATTCCGGTACCCGGAGAGGGGCATTGTTGGGCGAGGGAATTCAAGGGTGGACTTCAGAATAATTTTCAATATAATTGCAGGATTTTTTATTCTGAAGAACAATTAATACATATATTCAAAAGTATATTACAATAATTTCGGCATGTTTGTTGTAAAATATTTTCAGTTATTGAGGTGTGGCAAGTGTATTTTGAACATTTCCTGTACTTGTGGTCCTCTCCTTGCAGTATTAAATGTGGGGATATCGTCTTTTCGAAGAAATAGTTCAATATTCACTATTATGCTGTGATAGGACAACCATTCTCTACAGTTACAGATTGTAAAAGAATTTTTAACGAGATTATGGACAAGCAAGTGCACGCTAGAGTTTTCAAGAAGCACACGCATGGCGACAGTTTCCATATTTCTTAACTATTCGAAAGACAAAACTGTTATAAATAAATCATTAAGGTTCTAGTAATACAATACCTAAAAGATGAAACAAATCCTACCCTTAATAAAGATATTGAAAAAAACTAGGTTAAAACTAGGTAAACTGTGTTTCGTCGTGGAAATAGTTCCCCTCCATTCAACGACTCGTTTACGATTGTTAATTGTGTTTTGCATTAATTAGAAAGAATAGAACGCGTATAATGTGGGCAAATAAATATGTCATTTTTAATTTTCAAAATGACTGGTATTGTAGAAATCCTGCGTGTATCCAAGGACGCAGCAGATTTGAGAAATACTTAATTCCCTATCTGAGGGGTTTGAAATTTGAATTAGGTCTTTTTAAAACGATTCAACGCTATGAATTGATTACTTAATGTGAATGAACAAGATTAAAATCAGCGTACACTAAAATGGGTGTACTAAAGTGTAACCATAACCGCCGACGTAGCAACTGTAGAAGTCGAATCTTTACAAAAAAAAACAAACTTCCTTTCGTTTCGCACTCAGAAAGCTATTTTGTCTGGACAGTACGGATAACATCTACCATTTGTAGTGCTATTTATTCGTCAGGTAGGTATTGTTTCACCGGCTGAGCTGACTCAGTTCATCTGCACATGAATATTAATGTCACTGCACTGCCTCTGTACGGGAGGTTCTCGGGTTCAAGTCCTGACGGTAGCAGAATTTTTGAAACTAGGTTCATTGCGCGATAAAATTAGCCGCTGTCTGGAGGAGAATTCTAGTGGCAGGCTGTTCTAATCGATAGTCTCTTGTTTCTCCGATAAGCACCAGGGGAATCCCGGAGCAGTACTCTGAGGTGGTAGTACTGAAGAAAGGAGGGAGGTCCAGTCAGAAGCAAACGGACATCAGAGAAAACATCAAAGCTGGTTGAGGAAGACAGAGTCTCTGACGCGCTTGAAATACGGCCAAAAATGAAACGTGCAAACAGGGGCCGTTGAAAGAGTCACGCATTGGTATCTTAGGGGTCTTTCTGAAGGGGAGAGTGGCTAGAGCATAAATCTTCAGCCGCTGGCGCTGGGGATTTTATTCTAGGCCAATACATGTAGAATACGTTGTGTATAGGGAGAGATTTCGATAGTTTTTTTAAGATCCTTACGTTTCCGTAAATAAATAAATAAATAAATAAATAAATAAATAAATAAATAAATAAATAAATAAATAAATAAATAAATACATAAAATCAGGGGCCCTTTCATAGGCGCCGGTGAATGCGCAGCTCCGCCGAGGGGGCGTTTCCGGAGGACAAGGTCTCTCAGGCTGTGCGGTGCGCGCCGTGCCCGGCATCTTTATCGGCCTATTAACGCGGTTAATCCCAGGCCGCAAACTGGTTTGACGCTGGACCGCACCGCCGACCGGAAAGTTTCGCTGGTTTCTGCTCGAGCGCGCATCTCCCGTCTCGAGATGGGCGCCTGACAACGGCGGTGCGCGGCCCGGCGTCACGGGGCAAGGCCGCGAGAATGCAAGGCCGAAGCGATTGGAGGTTGGGATGCGATTTTTTTAATCAATCAGTATCAGCTAGTCCAATCAATAATGCATTCGGCCTCTAAAAGTTACAATTCCAGATAACTTTTTTTGTAACACTGTACTGTTACATCGACATAACGCAAGCAAAATAAGGAACAAAAAGCCATTCATTGAAAAAAAAATCGAATTATTTTAATTAAAAACCTTAATACTTCAATATATTGGCCCAAATGCTCAATATTGATACGATATAACAAAAACATCAGCATAAAAAATCAATATAGTGAAATGAAAATATCACGATTTACCGATGCCTTCCCTCATTGAGAGCGTGCGTGCCATGAAAGGGCCGTGAAGCCAAGAAGTCTAAAACGTCAAATCGTGTTTTTTAAGAAATGGTTAAACGTTTATTTATTAAACCTCATTTTATAAGGACTTTTTGAAACCTAAACTCTAAACTTCCGCGCAAAAGTTTTGCGATTGAGGAACATAAAATAAAGTCTGCCGAAGTCAATGATAGGGTGCGCACGATTCGCGGACGCAGACAGAGAGAATATCTACAGCATGGAGAGAAGTGAAGGTATTTTTGTTCTCTTTTGGAAGCGGAAGTGAATTTTATTGATTGATGTCTCCGGGGACGTCCACTAAAAATAATCATAATCGAAATAACTATCAGAGATCGAAATAACTATTATGCAAATAAATAAGGATAATATAATGAATGAGTAGATAAAATAAGTATCACGATTATATTACAGCGAATTATTTAGGACAAAAATATAAAAAAAAGTTTCAGAATGTAACAAGGAGCTTTGTCTTTAAAAGCTTCTGTGCATTGGAACATATGTAAAGTAATGAAAGTTCAATTATTTATAACCCTCATAATAACATCGCGGTGGCGATGGTGTAACGGGCTGTTGTATCCAAATTTGCGGGTTCAAACCCGATCGAAGCTGCGGATTTTTTAAGGGCGAAAAATCCTTCGTTCGCCTTTCTTCGGAGGGGAAGTATAGCCGGCTGTCCCATGTTAGTAGATTTACTTGCATGTGAAAGATCCTCAAGCCTAAATTACGCCTCTCAGCTAAATTGAAATCGCCTGTTTCTCGCCCAAGAAATACCTCCTTTCTCTGCGAGTTGGTGAAAGAAGCGTAGCAAAATTGGCGTGGTCAGACTGAAGAGCGAGCCTGATAGCCCGTCTCAATTCATTCAATACTATAATAAAAAATAATAAATAAAAGAATGAATGAGACATTTTATCAATTTTTACAATGTTAAGGACTATTGACTACTTTTTCCCAAATTTAAGATATTTTCCCTGAAATTAATTAATTTATTTATTAATATTATTTTATCAAGATGCGTTCAGTTGTGACTAGTGTACATTACTTCATGTAATTCTTCTGTTTAAATCGGACCATCTTCCGACTGCTTAAAATATTATATTAATTATTTGTTTTTGCCATTCTGCCTGACGATGAAAATAATTAATTTCCGAAACGTTGCTGTTTTTATGTATCACATGTAATTTAATAGTTGATATAAAGCAGTGATTTTATGTTAATATTCAGTCTTTTTTAAATTAAAGGACAATATGCTAACTCACTAATTTGAATTCTTTAATGTTTACCTGAAAACAAATGGAGAAAATATAAGTATTTATGAATAATTGTATCACTGATGAAGTACTGAATTTTTTGAACCTCACTTCCGCTAAAAGTAGTACTAAATATCCGAAAATGAATTTATCTACATAATTCTTTGGACGTACTTATAATTATTTACATTCAGAGACAAAATACACTGTTTTAGAAACAATGAAACACTGTAATCACGTCGTACATTGATGCTGCGTCCTTTTTTAATAATTTTTTTGAGTTATATAAAAGTGAGTTAGGATCAGTATTGCAAGGGAAATGTGTACAATCACTTTCTAATATTACCTCATTCTACCTCAATTCTCTGCATTTTGATAGAAAAATTCAGTCTTGATCGGTCCGTTAAATGGTCCTATCCCGTTAGATGAAAATGTTACTGATTTATCGGGTGTAAACAAATGTTAATTAGAGTCCCTGTTGTGAATATAAAATCGCATCACAGTTTGCACAAATAATAAAGTCCCAATTGATTACTCATCAGTAACGGTCCCATGATGTGTTTCATTGAATACGAGATCACGAAATGTAATAATACATATTTGTTAATGAACTTTCGATGGCAAGCGTAGGGTATGATATGCACAGTCAATGAAACTTTTAATCAGAATATATTTGTCCATTTTAAGTTTCTGAGACTAATTTTCTCTTTCTACCGCATTACATCAAAATGTATATATTTATCTTTTGAATAATTATTTTCCTTCCTTTTATGATGTCTTCAAAATTGTTTTTATAAGCATAAAAGTTATCTCATTGAAAGAAAAATATTACATGAATTTCTCTCTAAGGTGTTACTTTTTGAGACACGAAAAGACGAATATAATTGTTGAAATATATAGAAATTTACTGATATAACTGAAAACTTTGAGTTTGAAAATGAGCAACCGAGTTGCACGGCCAATATTAATTTACAAGTATATATAAAAATATAAAAAACGCAAATCTAGAAAACGACCAAATATCATCATGCACTGTAGGTCGCAATATTATTCTGAATGAATGAAAAATACCACGGAATGGAAAAGTTTATGAATTATCATTAGTGGAAAATATTATAATTAATATACATTGCTCGTACATATAATTATATATTTTAGCATCGACGCTCTGTAGCTAATATATATGATCATCTTCCATTCGAACAAAGGATACTGTTATCAAGAGGCTAGTTGTAAAAAGAGCCTACTAGTCGAGAGTTAAGGCAATACATTAATGCTCGAGCATTGGAAGATCGTGGGTTCGTTTTCCTTCAGGATTATAAAATGTGCATGGCGCGTTTACCGTTGGTAATTTTGTGTCTCCTGACGGAATCGAACACGTAGACTTATTGCTCTAATAAGACGTTTGCTGGGTTTTACTGACGGCTTTCAACTTAATTCCAGAGCAACTCCCTAGTATTTAGGCCACGAACCGCGCACAACCGTTTCTTACTCGTAGCTATTCTCTTCCCATTTCTCATCCTTCAGTCGTTTTACATAGTCATTTTTTATTATTTTTTATCTCTATAAGAAAGTGAGGGACCAGACTGAACGAAATTTGTACAAAAAAAAATTACGCATGCTTCATTTTTTAATATAGATTTCATCCGGTTTGACTTCCAGGCTTCTAACGCCACTTTCCGAAATCTTTTCTCCTTTGGTATGCGTGTGGTGTAATTTGTTTCTTTTGTGGAACTTTGAGAATGTTCTGAAATGTATTGATCAGTAATGTGAAGTGATTAGTATATTGTGAAATAAACAATATACTATATTCTAATATCGTCTCTTTCCGTGCACAGTCCTAAAGTAACCTATCCTAATTCGTTAGCACGCATGCGTTCAACTGTTCATCATCATGAGCGCTATTTGCAGCATTCAGAAGAAAAATATCCTTTGTTATTACGGGAGGAAAACAAAATGACTGTGTAAAACGCTAAATCTCATTTGTTCAGTTTTTTAATACTATATGAGTACCACATAGCTCCTTTTACATATTTTCAGTGTTAAAAAATGACCGTGTACAACGGGCTGATTGCTGGACTCATCCCCCCCCCCTTCGAGTGACCCGTCCCCTACCGATCTAGAAAAAAAAATCTGTATAGAATCGGATATAAGCCGAAGCAAAATCCGTAAGAGCTGTCGATCCACAAAAGGGAAAATAAGAAGTATGCCAAAAGAAAGGACACGAGTTCAATAAAAAATGTCCACACCTGTCCAACGTTGTCTCTTTCCGCGTTCCCGTCCATTCCAGCCTTGCCTGAGGGGCATGCTTGGCGCTCGCCGAGGTGCGAAATATTTCGGCAGTAGGCCCAATTGTCGCACCCGAGGTGATTCGAACGGCCTCCGGCGCGCCGCTGGCCCGCGACCTCTCACTAGCGCAGCGGGGATTAAGCGGTTAATTGCCTAATTGCGGCGTGCGTATGCAAAGAAGCCCAATTTCCACCACCAGTTGTCGAAGCGCATTCTAGTGACAGGAAGCCGAAGTGGAAAACTAATCCCGTGTTCGACACAACATGTGAGGCTTTTGGTTGCCAATTGTTCATTTTTGGTTTTAAATCGATGGTTCCTAGCAATATTATTCGAACCCGTCCCGTTTTTAGTGATATTTGGGGTTGGATGTAATTCAGATTTTAAGTTTTCGATGACTAAAGAATTAGCAAGTTACTAAGAAAAATAAATGAAATATACAATATTCCATGTAGATTTGGTAAGTGAGACTTACGATTGTATAGTAACATAGCCGCGTAGAATCACAATACCACAACCATAGAGCCCTCCTTTGCCATCACATAAGTATGTATAGTTTTGTTGAATAAGGGAAAGGTAAGCTGTGAATACTTTGTGAGGACTATTAGTAAACGTAATTCATATTCTTTTAATCACAGGAAGTGGTACTAATCTCCCTCCCATCGGATGGCAAGATCCGGCGCTAACCTACATGTTAGCTTGCAGAAAGCTCCCCATCCAGGTATCTCCCCCTAGCGCGCTCTAGCGCGGCACCGCCATAGCCGGGTCTAGCTCTAAGTTCCAGACTGGTCTCCCGAGATTTGTGGTAGTGTAGGGCATGTAAGTGTATGTTTAGGTAAGAAGTGAGGATATGGCAAGGTAGAGGAAGGAAAGATCACGCTTCTTCCGTGGCCAGTTTGTTGGGGTTCTGCTCCGTCATTCACCTGTAACTCATAGGAAAATCCACGGAAAGCTATTGAGAAGAGCAGTCGGTCACTTGAATTTTCCTCTAGATAACGTCTGAATTCGACCTAGGTATCTAGCCTGTCACCGTCAAGACTAACGCGTCATTCGAAATCATCCCGATATTAGTGATTTTTTTAGAGTATCTCGCATTTTTTTCAGCAACAAAAATTTGGCACAGGAACCACAAGTGATAATAATCACTGAAATAGCTAGTGGTGCTATAACAGCTCATACTTTTGCGTATTACGTGTGACGAACTTTTATAATATTGTAACTTGTATTATAAAAATTCTTCAATCATCGCTTCAAAAACTCAAACCACTTTTTACAAACAAATGTTTTAGACATACGCGATTAAAGAAAAAGTCTCTGCTCGAAATTCAAACCCCGTCTTCTTCAGATGCCAATTTTTAAAATTCACCAATAAAAAAGTGAAAAGAAAGAAAAAAAATATTAAGGAATAATGCGTTATTTTTAAGAAAATTTGAATATGCTCTATTGGCTGCGTATGACAGATTCCTCAAATATAAAAGAATCCTTTCCCAAACGCAGGTCGGCCATGCTGAGAGATAATATTTGTTTTTTGTAAATTTCTGTGTACGGTTTATACTAAGTACATTGTTTCCAGGCACACGGGCAACCGTTTAAAAAACACTTTTTGTAAGGAGCTAGAATATTGTTTCCAATAAAATATCAACATCAATTTTTTGCAACATTATTCAACTTTCTAACGAAAATACTAATAGAGCTATACTAACTATGTTCTTAGACAATGACACACCAGACCATTTCCTTGTAAGATGTTTCTGAAGGTTATGGCAATATACAAACTCGGTGTTTCGATTCTAAAATATTAGGGATTCTTGTCTGCAGATTACTATTTTATAAATAGTTACTTATATTTATTACTGCTTATTACAGGCACAGACTCCCAATAGAAATGCCATAATTGCCGCATTGTCGTAATATATCATGAATATGAATTATGACCATTTTTAGAGGTGTCTTTTTGTTGTTATATAAATTGGCATACGCCATTATGTTTGTAAATTATTAGAACAAATACTTAAATTGTATTATCAATCTTTTTAAGTATGTTTTAAACGAGTAGGTACTGATGGAGTATTTTTTAATTAAATAATTAATATGTAAATTTTGATTGAACTTCGGAAATTGATGGTAATATTGTTATAGTACTGATCAGTTCTCTTAACGAACAATAACTCATTATGTTGGAAAATAAGCATTTGAGTTCGTCACTCTTACATTGGTTATTATGTTAGGTAATATTGTTTTACTGTAGAAAACTAATTTCGCAACCTTTTCTGTATTTTATGTTTTATATTTTGCTAGATAATTAATCTAATATACAAATATGATCTTAAATTCAGTAAAACATTATTAGGTGCATCATAATGGCTTTACATTTACTTGTTCATTTATTCCGTGAACTTACACAAATTCATGGAGCAATTCATAGCGTACGAAAATAATAGAGTTCCCTATCACGTGGTCATTACCGCCAATTACCTCTGCGAGCCGGCTAGCGAAAACTCGGCTGCTGCCTCCGTCTGGATGGGTCCCCGGGGGGAATTTGCATCCGGAGCCGCGGCTGGGGGTGGGAGACGGTGTGGGTCTGGGCGCGCGAGGCAGGAGGTGCGAGGCTGGGCCCACGCCGACAACGAGAAAGGGGCAACGACTGTTGTGGGCCGCGGCCCAAAGGGGAGACGGCAACGTTGGTGGTGACATGGACCGAGGGCGGGGAAGTTGGGTGGGTTCATGCCAGCCCAGGGCAGGAGAGGTGGGGAAAGGATGAAAGTGGTGTCAGGAACGGGGCTACTGGGAGGAGGGATGATGGTGGGTGCAGAGTTTGAAGTGGGGAGAGGGAGCGGAAACAGGGGTTGAGGGGTGGAAAGGTGGCGGAGTGAGGTGCAGAGGAGGGGAGGCGACGGTGGTACACCAGGTAGTTCGCAGGTGCGAGATGGAGGCGGCGTGATGATGAGGACGTGAGACGGGTGAGGGAGCAGGGTGTGGGAGAGTGATCGCATGACATGGCGGGGTGGGGTGATGACGGGGATGGTGTTTCGAGGGGTTAGATGTAGCGGCAGCAGGGTGGTAGAGTGGAGGGGGGTGAAGTAGTGTTGAGAGCTGGGTAAATGATAAAACACGGCTCGTGGGAGGGGGGTTTGGGGAGTAGGGAGGGGAGTGGGGGCGGAGTGGATTGCGGGGGTGGAAGAGGTGCGGGTAGCGTTGCGGAGCCGGGGGTGGTGATAGCGGCGCGCCGGCGGGGGGGGGGGGCAGCCGGGGGAGCGCCGGGGTCAGCGTGGGCGGGCGAGGCGCCTGCAAACTGAGCACGTAATTAGACATTTATTTACAGCGTGTAATCCATTCTCTGTACACACGACCTGCGTTTTCATCCAGTAAATTAGCCGGGAGTCTCGGAAGGCGCAGTTTGCATTAGGCGGTAATTGCCGAGTGGCGAGTTCCATAACAGCGAATTAAGTTCTGCACGCTGTCGCCGGACCAAGCCACTCTTTGCGTGACTCCTAGAAGACACCGTCCACTTGTGCAGGGACTTAAGACAAACGTTCAAATCGCAGCATGTTTAATATGGTAAATTTGAACTATTTAACTAACTGGATTATTTTACTTCATATTGGAAATTATATTTAACTAAATTACTTATTTCATTTCATTTTGGAAATTTGACTTATTTCAGGTACGAATAATAACTTATTTAACTAAAACATATTTTTCCCTAACGACTTTCTGTAAAAACAAATTAGATTTCACACAGTATATTTTAATAGCTTTTAGTTATAAACTTTATTCAATAAAAAGTGTTTATATACTGTCTGTGGAACGTACGATAATATCATTGTAACGTTAAAAACAGAAACGTAAAATAAATTTTTATATTCGTCCTTAAGGTAATGTCATTAAAATGTTGCAAACGTAAAGATATTATACTGGGGAGTAAATTATTATACTTGACATTTTCGCTATATTGCTTCTAAGAAGGCAACAATGTCTCTTTGAAATACATTTTCTTGATATGGCATTCCAATGTATTATATAATAAGTAATCAAAATCCACATTTTTATTCTCCAATAATAAAATAAACGTTCAATAAAATTATTTCTAATTGTGTAACAAACTGAAAAATTAAAAAAAATAATATAATAGAACACTAATGCATATGCTAATAATAATGATGAATATGTTATCTTTAAAAACTATACTTGAAGTGAACCATTATTGAGTTTGAGGAAATCGGACCTAACATGTTTGGGGATTACATTACAGAAACTAACAAAATCACTTGTTAGTACATGAAACAGTTATTTGAATTGAAATGTATTTATTATTCTTTTACCAGTTTTTAGAGAAAAATATGTGGCTCTGTTTCTAGTCACAAGTGTGACTACGTGGTGAAATTTAAAAAAGAAAAGGCATTATCTTTTTTTCTATTTTTCAAGTTTTTAGTGGTTATCCACTGAAAATGCCTCTTGCAAAAATAATACAATTTTGTCAAGTTTTCACGACAACCATTTAGTCGTTGGTAAAGATAATTATGGCTAAGTTCACTCTCAAATATACCAACTCTCTTTGCTTTATCTCACCCCTAGACAGATGATTTGCAAGTTTCTTACTGCGACTGTAAATAAGTGTCCTTGCTTCATTTGAAATGTCACTTCCAGAATCATCTTTATTACGTCAGGTAGATACAAGGTGACCTTTACGAACGCATTCTCCCTGTCGCTTAAAGCGTTGTAAAGGGACAAGTGATGACAAGTGATTAAGTACTCGTTGTTCAGAAACATTACAAAATTACGTTACATCAAAGGAGACGATTCTCCCATGCGTTTCACTGTACATCTATCGATTGAGTTGATGTGGACACTAGATACTGAACATTCATGAAACTATTATGAGCAACTTGATTTATACATTTTTCCTTAGTAATCATGTTAATTATCTCGATCCATTACGCCCTTTCGCTCGTGATTTTAGAACTAGCGGTATGCTGTAGCGTACGAACAGCTATTTCAATAACTAACTGTGGGTGACATTATTGATTTTAATTCAGTACCTCGGCACGTGAAGCGATGTGACACTTGAAAGGCGTGAAGAGGTTCTTGCAAGATGCATGCAAAATCAAAAGTTTAAAAAACATATAAATATGCTTCAATATGACAAATAAACTGTTCATTTATTTTTTTTAAATACACAAATAACGTGTTTTCAAAATATTTTTTAAATATCTTTTTTTAGTTAACGTTGAAGACACCGTTTTGGAACTGTTAAAATACAAATATTAATGTATTATATGTATATATTCGTAAATTAAATAGTATAGTTATTACCCATAAATAAAGTTTATAAAATATTCCCCTAATTTTTAAAATGACTTCTACGAAATCCCTTCTGAATCCGCCAGAGAGAGGGCACGAAAGAGAATGAGTAGGGGGCAAGGATGACAAGAATGACGAAAATATCAAACTGAAAAACGACTCGGACGACCAGGCAACGCGTGGACAGCGTCGACGCGCGCACAGTCCAGGTGCAAATCTCCGTTCGCCACCAACAGTCACTGCGACGTATCCCGACTGCATCACGCCCTCAAGTTGCCCTAAGCCTTTCACTTCTCTCCCTACACAGCACACAGCCGCACAGCTCGATTGCATCCCGGTTGGTTTTCTTCGCGAGTGCAAGGATGTCGAAATGTGTTAGTACAAGGATGTCGGTGTTGGTTTCAGGGCAATTGAAGAAGGGAGTCGTCAGGCTTTCTCCTTCAATTTTGAAGAACATTATAACGACTCTTTCCAGCATTGCTAATTTTGTTTTACTTGCTAGCAATATAGAATTAGTAAGGGAAGCTTGTTAATTTGGAAGTAAACGAAATTGGATATTTTTCATTTATTGAAACTTATTTCTACGCTGCTCCAATGATGAGAGTCAAGGGAAACTTGGTCTTCCATAAAAAAAAATGGAGAATTAAAATAATTAGATGTTATATAATATGCACGGTTTTGATGTTTTTGCCACGTTCGAGGTTTTCTCCCGATTGGAAAAAGAAGGCCGAATTACTCAATCGTATTTTTGCGTAACACAAAATGAAAATTTAACTAAATTGTTTACTCCTTCCCCCTCCCAAAACGTCCACCGGGATGTAATCTTTCTGGAGTATGCCTTTCCAGATAGCCACACTTGAAATGGAATCAACTGGGATGCGAGAGTAAGGAAAAACCGGCCATGGAATGCAATCGGGAGATTCCACCACAGCCACCTCCGCCGCGCCGCCGCCAAACCCCGCGCAGCCGTCACATCCATCGTCGCCATTCCCGCCACGCCCCCTCAGCGGCGAGCTCTGACTTTTCGTTTTCGGCCGCGCCGCGCCGGCCTCGCCCGCGTCACGCGCGCCGCCCCCGCTCTGCCCCGCCCCGCTACGCCCCGCCACGCACCTCCCCCGTCCCGCGCCGTCACGTGCGCGGCGACGCGATCACGCGAGCCCCGCGCCGGCGCTTCTGGAGCGCGCCTTTGTTGAGTCGGGTGTGGCACCGGATGTGAGGCGCCCGCAACCCCCTCCGATCGACTTCACGTGGCCGGCGGTGGGAGCGTCTGCCGACGTGTGGCTTTAGCGCCGACTGTGCGATATGCGGGGCCGCCCGGTTCCGCGTGAATCGTTTCATCGCGGAATTTTATCTTACGTATTGTTTATGCGGAGTAACGTGTGGAACGTCTACACGCAAACTCACAGCCAACCACCACACACCATATATATATATATAATAGCAATTATATATATTATATATATATATATATATATATATGGTGTTGTTGTGTGTGTGTGTGTGTGTGTGTGGGTGGGTGAGTGGGTGGGTGTATTAATACAATATGGAAGATATGTGGTGCGGAAAAAAGTTCGATAGGGGGAAACGGCACAAACTTCTTCAAAATTTTCGTAAATGAGAGTTCAATTGTCAATTGCTATACTGCCCCTTATATAATTTAGAGCGTCTGCATTTTGGTACTGTTCATGATTAGTTAATATATCTCATATACTTTTATTTCACACAAAAATATCACATAGCTCCTTCAAAGAAGAGAGGGAAGGGGATATTTGTCTTCGATAAAAATATGCAGAAATAAAATAATTTTATTTGAGGTGGATAACGTACGCGATTCTGATGGTTCTGTCATGTTTCACCTGCGTTCCAGGTTTTCTCTTCAATGATACCACTGTAAACAGCACTTGCTTGCGACGGTTGGCGTGTGACACACACGTGACTTTTCCTCGAGTGCAAATGTGGATGACCCACGCTCAGCTAGACCATTTTTCTCTGAAGAGGAAACAAATACTCAAAATTTGGAGGATACTCGCATGTTAATTGCTTATTTCTTCATGGAAATAATAGTAGTTGAAAAGACACATACCAGCGAGAACTACACATACATTTGAATACCTTTGAAATCGTAATTTCTACTGGTATAAGAGCCCTCTGCAGTCATTGTTGTGTTGGCAGTAATATATTCAGCGAATTCTTAATCTTTTAAAATTCCCTCTTTCCCTCACGTGCTTGCGATGGGCTGGGCTGCCGCACGAATGGCCTTCGCTCTGAGTGCGAACACAATCGTCCCCACGTGGACGTACATATCCTCTAAAGAAAATAACACCTCAGTATTTGGGAGATGACCGAGTGGTAATAATTACGTGTTTTTCGTGCAGCATAATGCGTCTCAAAAATATGTACATACTTAAGGTACACAACTTTTTCAAACTCTCATTACTGTAAACACAACTCTTGCAGTAAACTCATAATTCTGGAGCAGATCTCCATGTCAAGAGCAATGATGTTTAATGAAAATGAATTTTCGAAAACATCTATACTCTGTGACTTCCACGGGGCTGTGATAGTCACACGAATAGACTTTCAAGTTAATTGCTTAGTCTAGACTATTGTGTCAAAATAAATGTGGTTCTGGAGTAGTAGTAACACCCTTGAATTTCGGCAATAACGAATGAACCCGTAATAATTACAAGTTTGTTGGAGCAGCGCCATACGTATTCTAGAAATTAAATATGATCCAAAATAAGGCAAAGAACTTGCAATTCTGTACATGTTTAAATTTTGCAAACAACACCATATTGTTAACTGAATTTAGTAGAAGCGGGTTTAAGAAAATCATATATTTCTGAAACAAATTACAGATGTTTGCTGAATTAAATGCTAATTTGCAGAAACAACTTTTAAATACGTGCTCTGAAATAACAACAATTCTGTGGAATGTCTTGTCTGTAAAATGTAGCAAGGGGATGGTTTTTGTACACATTACTTTTGAAATTAGTTTATTGCGTGCGTACTCTTTTTCAATGTACTCTTTTCCAATGTACTCTTTTTCAATTTAGAAGAATGCTGAAATAAAAGCACCTTTGTAAGATATTTTCATAATAGTAATAATATAAATTACTTATTTAGTTTCTAGTATATTTTTAATATGTTTAGTACTGTTATAAACTACTTTAGAACGTATGTACTCCATGTATGTGCTGGAATTTATAACATTAAATTATCTTAGAATATATGTACTGCAGATGCCATTGACAGTTGTTCAGGCATTGCTTTGTAGATACGAATTGCGGCTCAATAAATGCTCAATAAATGGCACGAGGCTCAATAAATGACACATATTGAGAATGTTATCCTTCATTAATTAACAAGTACTTATTATTATTTAATTCTAATTTTACTCTCCAATCCATGGACAAGTACGTATTTTGCAACTGTAGTTAACTACTGATATTTTCAACATTCTCAATAAATCAATTGTATTGCACCAAAATACTCGCTTCAATTTCGAATGAGATACATTGTTAATACTAACGTGGATAAAATCATCTCCAAAAGGCTTAACATTAGCTTGAGTTAATATACTGTAATGTTTGAGTGCGATAAATATTTCAAGTGGGGTGCAGAAATAAAACTCTAGGAATTCTAATACATTGTGGGTTCGATGGGTGAAAGTCCTGAAATACGACTGGCACTAGGCAACAGGCATGAATCGTGAGACATTAGGTATCAATTTACAATTCGTATCCCATATCAATCTCAAACGTAGTCTAATTTAAAGTTTGTAATTCGCTAATGAATGAAGACGCAAGAGAGAAAATAAACATTATTTGTGCTTTCATTGATTATCAGCGCCTATCAATCTGTTTGTATTCTTGAAATAAGTGTCACGAAACAATTTTGGAGTTTGAAACATTTAGAAAGTATTAAAAGTTGTATTCTTGAAATAAAAAGATACATTACAGGGAATTTCTGATTATTGAAAGATGGACGTACAAGTACTTATTGAAAGGTACAACAATACAGACGTACTTGTATATTTTAAGCAAACATTTATTGTATTGAAAAATGAAGTCATTTATATTTATCATTACTTCCGATATTATGAAGTACCCCTTCAAATTCTCACAACATTAAAGACTTCCAAGATCGTTAGCGCTCTGCAGACACCTTTCATTTTTATGGAAATGATCCCGTCTCATGAAAATGTAGCTTGCAGCCTCATTTATATGTTGACTCACCTTGAAAAATATCGATATTCAGCACTTAATATTTTACATTGATAACATCATTAAGTGTTATCTATCCTCTCGACTAATTACATTGAGATAGAAACCTTTAAAATTTATTATCATCTGTATTTTAACCTTGCATTTGTTTACCTTGAACTGAAACAAATGAACACATGTAATCATTGAAGCGGAACTGTTACCTCACGATTGGAGCCCCTCTCCTCTCGAAAGTGGTGGCTCGAGAATGAACAAAAAATGAAAATGAAAAACATCAGCGGTACTATCTAAAAAACTCGAAACTGCAAATGAAGTTGACTTCGGTGAGTTGAGTTCAGAACAAATGGTGTGATAATATAGTTCTTAACTGGACTGGCAAGATGACAACGAAACGTGCTTTATGCCCTTTCATTCAGTTTCTGCGGCGGAGGAGAGAAAAAGTGAAAAAAATAATACAGAAGACAATTGTGGTGCTGCAGACTCGCCGTCGCGCAGTCATTTGTCGGTGCTGACAAAAGAGTGGGCGGACGTGCAGCGACACGAGCACGACGCGTGGTGCCGAAGGTGGAGGTTACTGTAGAAGCTGCAGACGGAAGTGACAGCGTTGGTGATGTCGAGGACAAAAGTACTAATGACAGTGAGGTGAGTGTAGTGGTAGAGATAACTATAAGGAATACTAACGTTAACGGTAAAATATAAACGATAAATATAAAATATAAACTCGTAATAATATAAACGATTATATTAAACGTAGTGCCGATTTTAGCTTGGTTGTGACAATTTTAGTGGTGGCAGTAGAGATGTACAAGATACTTGGAAAAGAGAGATCGTCATGGTGACATGCTGATGTGATGGTAGTGGCTAGTGGTGGTGACGTTGATTACGCCGGTATCTTAGTGTCTGTATTTAAGGTGGAGGCAACGGCGTTAAAAAAAGAAGCGTTAGTAGCTAATTACTGCAGGTGATAGGTGGAGGCATTATTGACTAGGTAGTGGTTATGATGCTATTGAAGACGACGATGATTGCGTTAATTTGACGTGGGCATCAGGAGTGTTCATATTAAAGTATTAGGTTCTAGTAGAAAGAAAGCCTGTCATACCAGAGGTGGTGAGAATAGTGATGTGATGACAACAGTGGTATTGACGAGTTGGAGACCATAAAACGCAGTTGAGATGTGGCCATTTCGGTGAGGTCGATGGCGACAATGTGGGAGTTAGTCGTGGAATAAACGGTTACGCCAAAGATCCTGTCGGTAGAAACGGTGAAGCCGGTACGTTGGTGACGATGGCCTTGATGCAGCCAATAGAAACAAAAGAGGCAGCGTTCGCTACGAAGGCGATAATGTCGATGGCAGCAGGACGGCGGTGACGGGGAGCCGCTGGTTGAGGCGGCGTTGGAAAAAGCCGACGGGTTTCATGCGTGCACTGGCATTTCGCCGTGGCCTTTCTGAGGGACTCACAAAGTATACGCGTAGTGAGCCTGCGTCTTTGTTGTTTTTTAACAGGCGTGGGAGCGATATGTAGAGCTTCTGTTATGAACTGTCAGCGTATCGAACTGTTATATGTAAGTTTACTGGTTTAAACCCGACCCAAGCCTTGTGTTTTGTAGGGACGAAATAATCATTCACACGCCTTACTTCGTAAGGATGCCTTCAGAGGCGAAGTAAAGCTGCCTGTTCATTGCTGTAGATTTATTGCATGTAAAAGATGCTCAAGACTGAAAGAAATCTCTGAGTTAAATTCTTGTTACTGTTTTGTGATGTACGAAAGGGACGTGGCAAAATTTGCTTGATCAGGCGGAAGAGCACGTCTGATGGTCTGAGCTTCGCCACGGAAAATAAGGCTTTATTGATAGATGTTGCACAGGATGGCGGTAGCACACGATAGCAGGCGCAGAATATAGAGTGCCAAAGGTGAAGAGGATAGAGTAGAGAATATGTAATGTAAACTGATCATAGTATTTCTTCCATATTTACAGCGTTAACTTACTTTGAAAACAAATATCGTCTACAGTAAATATGAACTATACTACTATGTTAACTGCTCTACTCAATATTTAGAAAATACATAATATTCTTTCAATTGTCAGATTTAAAAAAAATTCAAGATATCTCAACATGATATATAGCATTACGTATTTTCTCTTGAAAACAAATAATCATTTACATTTCACATGATTATATAGATTTATTATTTTGTACAAGTAAACAAGGTTACGGATGGTAATAAAGATAAACCCAGTTATGAAACAGCAAGTACTTTCTCCCACATACTTTCACGCAATATTACACTAAAAGTACTGAAATTTTCTAAAATTTGTACTTGAAATAATTTAAAAATCTATTTATTAAGGAAAATATCTCAAACATCTTAGTTCTTTCAGAGTTCTTAACGAAAATGAGATCAGCATCATTTTCTTAAATTTCCTTCACACTATCTGACAACAAAATTTAATCAAAAGTAATGAAGCCACTTTTTGAAAATTCTTAAAATATCCCTGGGGATCCATGTAAAGAACCCCCTAAAAATTAAAATTACAGTTTCAAATTTAAGGGGCCGCGACGTCAGCCAGTTCGATTGTGAAATATCAATTTTGGAGAAAATCGTCTTGACGGCTTAGCCGCTAGCGTAGCTCACAGAGAGACGGACGGACAGGAGTTTTGCCGTCATTCAATTTTTCGGTATCAAGGACCCACAAAACATGGATTCGTGGTACGCCACGTAATTAATGATTTTTCTCTAAATCTGGCAATTGAATTATACACTTTTTGTTACCAAGGTCCTTTAATAAGAGGTTATCAGCAAAACATTCACCATTTTTTCCAAAACGATAACATAACTTTCTACCCCATAGCGAGAAAGTAAAAGTAACGAACACACTGGACGTTTTATGTATATATTACACTTTAGTTTTTTTGCTCTTTGAATAATATTTCCTACACAAATGTGTCCTTTCGAATAAAAATACACAAAAGAAAAAGAGTGAGATGTAGAAGATGAGTACAAGATAGATCATAAGATACAAAAAAAACAATTATAAGAATAGCAATGGCGCTTTTACTTGGAGAAAATATCCTTGGAAAAAATCTACTGAAATATTTGTTAACCAGAATAAAGAGGAATAGTGCAGCAGCCGTAGTGCACAACGCAGGATGCGCGCAGAGATAAAGGTGAAAGGTCGCAGAGACCTATTCACAAATCTGCTTATTATCCTCTACTCTAAGAATTAGCACAATGAAGCAGATGACAGGTTATATTCTTCGACATGAATTACCCTGTCTCTCGAACAATAGACAATAGTCTTCTCTGCGGCAGCGACGGGAGCAAGATCGGCAGAGTCACTCTCGCTCACGAATCGGTAGCAGCGCCGGGAATTGTGGTTTTACAAGGCAGGTGTCTATGGCGACGGAAGCGGTGGCAGGTACTTTGGTTGTAGTGCCGGCGATGGTTGGGGTATTACCGTATGTGTAAACTGGTAACAATAGTGGTAGCTTTAGTGGTGGCTCAGTCAGTTTCTTTCGAAGGGATGTAGTTGTTCTTAATGATGATGGTGGTGATGGTGATGGTGATGGTGGGAATGATGGAATGGGAGAGTTAAATTATGCTCATGATGCTGGTGGTGATGATAATGGTTATAGTGGAAATGGACTTGGAGATGGTGATAGGACTAGTGATAGGTTTTGTGTTGTAAAGGGATTCCTAACCCTTTTCTTAGATTGAACTCTTTTAAAAGAATGATTTTCTTCATCGGCCTCCGATATATTTTTTACTTTCTCGTCGTATTTCGTAATAATAGAAAGTATTTTCATTGGGAAACGGAAATCAGCTAATTTTTAGATCGAAAAACTCTTATTGCTGGGTCGTAATAACTAAAAAGTGAATGAATCTTGATCTTGTGTGAAGTAAATTACTCTTCTAACTTGTTGTGAATTCTGAACACAAGTTATGTGTATCACTGATTCCGAAACATTGATTGGCGAAAAACCTGTCTGTTTGCTTTTCCGATCGACCGCCCGTCTGCCTGTATGTCTGTGTGTCTGTAGTTAACGCTAATGCTTAAACCATTCAAATAATTTTCTCCAAAATTGATAATCCTCAGTCGAACTGAATGACCTGGAGGCCTTCTGAAACTGAAACGGATATCTTGATTTCGGGGGATACTTTACACGAAGCATCAACATTTTCGAAGTTTTCTAAAATACGGCTCCAATTTCCTTTATTTAACCTTGTTCTCGGATACCGTAACGGACCCTTTAAAAAATGGCATGTGTCTCAATTACGCTGAAATTCCAGATTTTTCGAAATTTTTCTAGAATCTCAACATTCTTTAGGCGTTAGCGGTCATGGCAATGAGAGAGCCAACTCACGATTATGGTGCTGGCAGCGCCGGTGATGGCGGAGGCTCTGTATTTAGCGACAGCGTGTGTCGCAGCGGTAGGCAACTGTGGCGGGGACTGTGGTAAGTAACGGTGAAGTCTGTGTGGGCGATGGCAGTGATGGCTGTAGAGGCGAATGTAGCAAAAGCGGTGGCGGCAGAGTCTGTAGGGGTGGCGGCGAAGCCTGTGTGGGCGGCGGAGGCTATGGCAGCGACTGTGTCGGGGATGGCAGAGGCTATGTGGGTGACAGACGTGATGGCTGTAGAGGCGGATGAAGCTCAAGTGGTAGTTGCGGAGGCTGTGGTGATAGCCGTGGTGTCTATGCGCGGCGGAGATATGGGCTGTGGCTGCCACTGGGTCGGGATCGCGGAGGTTGTGGCGTAGGCCATGTGAACAACAGCTATGTGGATGGCAACGGCTATGCGAACAACGGCTATGTAGAGGCGAATGTGGCTTCAGTGGCGCAGATTGTAGCGGTGGTGGCGGTGGTGATGGAGGGGCGTGGAGGCGGCAGCGGTGGAGGCTACCATGTCGTGGACGGCGGCAGTGGTGGCGGCGGCTGCGACAGCGGCAGCAGAGGTGGTGGTTGCGATGGTAGTTGCGGCGGGGGCTGCGGCGGTCGCCGAGCGGCGGCGAATGCGCGTGCACGTGAGCGGTGTGCATTCCTCCGGTCGGCCGACCAGTCACGTGCAGCCGACCAGCGACACGTGAACAACGGGCAGGGCGTGGCGCGCCCACTAGGACAGACCGGCTGCCGCCGCGCCAAAGGCTTTCGGTTCCTCCTTCCGGTGCGGCCTTCGCCAGCGCCATGCGGGTGGCCTAGGCGCCAGGCGAGCGGAAATTTACGGGTTTCCTAGCTCCTATGACTGACAGCAGCTCTGGCCTTGGAGATATTACTCCCGTGACACGCACTTTGTGGAGCTCCATACAATGCTGATTGAAAGGTACAGATTTTCTCCAAAAAAGTATTAAGGGGTTGCTCAAAAAATAACGATGCGAGGAATGCGATTGAATAATTGTGAAAAAGAAACAGACTATTTGAAATTGGAAATTGCTGGTGTTAAGTTTTTCACAGTATATTCAATGAAGGGAAATACATTAAAAATCATAACTCGTTCTTATGTTTAATAAATAAAAAAAAACTTTTATTGTAACAAATAATATTATGAGTTATTTCCAATAAAATGACTGACTGAATTGTTCCGTCATATGAATTAAAATACGATATTAGGATCACAATATGTTTTAATTTTTATTCGCACAAAAGTTATATAATGTGAAATATTGTATTTAATCAATATTTTAGGGAATTATTCTCCTAATTTTGATCTTCGCTATGATTGAACATTTCCTACCACATATTGTATCTTCATTAATACACTTGTACTTTTTTACGTTGAGAAATTTATATTGATGTACTAGTAAGTTAGTTTTAGGATGACTTTTCGTATGTCTTTTTAAATGGAGTACAGCCAAAATAGGTATTTTCTGAAAAATGTAATTTATATTTCAGTCTTATATGCTGTACAGAATGGATCATACCTCAATTATCAGGTTTTAATTTAAATTTAAAATTTTGTACTTACTGAAATTTGATGAACAAAATGTTCTCAAACGTTTTCGGTAATGAACCCTTCATTGCAAATTCATTTATTTTGCTGATAAACATCTATGAAAGTGTTAGGTGCTTTGTAATTAACAATTTCCTGATTTTTAACTGAAGTTACCTTAAAATTTACTTAAAATATTTAAGATGAAATCGTGACTCTTTATTTATGAACAACAAAATGTTTGATATGATATGAGTGACGTTTATGGAAATGAACATGGGACTGTAATGTAATATATTGTTTGTAAAAGTAGAGTGGTTCGCTATTACAATTTCTGTGAGTGCTGAAATTTCAGCGTGAATACAAAAAAGATTGTTGGAAGACCTCCCGTGCTTAATTAACCGTTGTTAAGCAATTACAGGAACACAGGCATCGGGCGAATAGCCAGGATTCTGAAGCATGCTTTCCCTCCATAGCGGAGTGACTTTACCTCGTACCTTCGAGATACTATGAACATAAGCAATAAAGACATTTCTCCTTCTGGATGATTTATGTGTAATATAATTGTAGCTTTGACATTAATTTACTACATGCTATCGCAAATATCCTAACCTTAGCGTAGAAATGCAATTCACTAATCTGTAAAACGACTCTTTGCCTCTCGTAAAAAACGGCAAACATTGAGTAACCAGAATATGTTTATTGTAAGAAAGTGAAGTGAAGTTTCAATGCTATTTTTACACGTTCAAGAAGTAATGTTCTTATTATAAAATGTTATTAATACACATTTATTTGACAATCTTAATTATTTGATTGTGAGAAATTGGGGAGCACAAAATATACAGCTATTCTTTCCACCCCTGAAAAGGCTGACTTTTTCCTAATGGTTCCTTGTCACAGCTACCGTACTCCTAAGCTAGCCGGAACGTTAGCAATAACTTTACATACATACGAATACATTTTAAAATATTTTTGCCTGAATATTTCGACTTATGAAAAACGTTACAATATCGCGTGGCTAAGCGGTGTAATGGCCAAACAACATTCCCCCGTGAATGTGAGAAAAACGGCTCCTTGGTAAAGTTGTGATTTCAAACGCAGTAGCTGTACCATCTGTTGACTCATATTACGACTAAATAGAAGTTAAAATACATTTCGTTTTTTTATAGCTTTTCATCGGCCCGGAAACAGAATCCTTTTCGAGAAAACATTAAATTATCGCTTGCTGGAGCTATATCGCATAGCTCCCTACAATTACTAACAATAATTATGAAATGGCGAATGAGGGTGGTCGAACTGGCTTAGGTCGGTTTATCTTGTTACGAAAGATCTCGCCAAAGGTATTAATGGGCACGAGTTTGTATGTGAGTAGAACTTACAACTCTAGTATTAAAATGAATAAAAAGCCTTCCGTCACATAAATGTTACGAGACTCTGAAAACGATTGGACTGGACTACCGAGATTGAAGGGAAAGAAGCAAATGAAGAATGATTTCGAAACACTCACAACTCCATCATCACAGTACAACCTCTCGGGCCCACTCACATGAGTGCAACCTCTCAGTCAAGGTCTTTTGTTTTATTTATAACCATATTTATTTGTTTCAGGTGGATTACAACGTTCAGTATAAACACTTTATGCAAGTTTCAGTGTAAGCGATTTTTCAGGCTTACGCTAGTTAAAAATCTAAGCTAACTTAATATAAACATTGAGGAAGATACTCAAGGAGAGAACCTCGGGGTTATACATCATGCTTTATCTGAGTTTGAGAAAGACTGAACGAAAATATATTTTTTATGCTGGTGTGAATTGGGTTTTCCGCTAGTTTGAAATGGGATGCTGCTGGTATGTCTGTTAGACTTGAGACTGGTAGAAATTGAGAAATATGCTATTTGGTTTATTATTGTTTTGATGTTTAATTTGGAAAGGAGGTGCTTATTACTTATGAACAGGATGCATTTGTGAGTAATCTGATATATTTATTTTGAATTATTTGGAATTTATTGATATTTGGAGGGGCCACGTTTGTCCCTGTTGGAGATGCATAGAGCTTGAGTGGCCTTAATATTTTAGTTTTATATGTTGTTCGTATATGACAAGAATTTGGGTTGGTTAATTACTGGCTGGAGTTGAAACAATTTGTTTCTTGTTTGTTTAATTTTAAAATCTATATGAGTTTTCCAGGTTAGGTTTGCGTGCACGTGAAGTCCTAAGCGTTTTATCGGGCACCGTACCTCACTTCCCGCAGATCAGCGCGTATCTGCTTCCGCATCAACCCATTACAGATGCCACGAGGCAACCGATCGCCCGGCCCGGATGCTTTGGCCTCCCGCTGCCAGCGGCTACGCGCCAGCGCTCACAGAGGTATCTGCAGCACGCCGACGCGAGCGCCCCTGCCAAGCAGCGGCGCGTTTTTGCCTCGGCGGCTCACGTGCCGTTGCTCGTCGGCAGCTCGAGTACTTCCGTGCGCCGACAGACCACCGCCATCGCCCCATCGCCGTCGTCGCCGCTGCCGCTGCTGCAGGCCGCTCGGCTCGCGCAGTATGCAACCTATCTGCGGCATCTTTCCGCTTCAGTTGGTGCGTTTGCCGGGGCAGCTCTCGTTTGAAGCGCCTGCGGAATAGGAGAAGGTCGATTAGTTGGAGTGTTTGGTCACGTCGTTAGTCGCGGAAAGGAAGGAATTCCATTCTGGTTGCAGCTTACGTTTAGAAATGAGTGCGCATGCGCACGCCTTGCGGTCCGTTTGCGTACCGCATTCTTTCGAGCACGTCTGTCTGTTAATGTCGCTTTCTACTCCTCTGGCTATGAGGGTTAAAGGTAGAGTTAAAAACGAAATAATATTTACAACATTTTGAAAAACTAGTACTTAGACATAAACCAACTCTATAGAAATAGGTAGGTACTTAAAAAAATGTATTCAAGGAATTTAACCGATGTATTTGCTTTTCAAAAATGAATGTATCAATGCAGCTTATTATAAATTTTCCGTATTATTTCTTTACAGATACAGCTCTTTTTGGGTTTTGGACTATGTGGTTAATGACGGTGTTGCTAGGATCTTTCAAGAACATGCATGGTGAGCCATATTGAAAAGGGAATTCAAACAATCGCTAAGATGTAAGATTGGGTGTTGGGACAGAATATGGAAGGAAGGATTGCACACGATCACGGGACTCTTCTTGCAAACCTCTTGCATTGATCAGAGGAAATTATGGAAATGACGAAAGAGAGTACCATTTTGAAAAATTTTCCTAACTAGCGATAACGATTACAGACCTGAGACTGTTTTTTATGGTCCACGGCTGATGGTATGGGAGACGTGGTAAGCATGACTTATTCCCTCCATAGAATATTCAATTCTTGGCCGACATGAGCATTTCTTTCGTTAAACAGATTAAAAACTGAGATGATCTAATGAAAAGCTACATCTCTATTTTTATCTCGATTGGAAATCGAACGCGGGGTAGGACCAAGGGAAGCTAGGCACTCGAAGCGCATGCCATTATATTGATTACGAACTACTCAACCCAAACATTAAATGGTATCTAAAATCCGACTTCGTAGGGAGTGGAACCTATACGTAGGCTACCTCGCTTCGTCTTATGAGGGTTTATACCCTACATATTTACAAAACTACAAATTTACAAATCTTACATTTGCTGATAAATATAGTTGTTGCTACAAAATGGAAACTATGCTCTTTTTAAAATGCTTATTATATGCAGCTTCATTGCATATTCTATGTATACTGCCAGAGCCATTATACATTTTAATAATATTATTTGGAATATTTTGTTGACCACAATATCTCATAAAAAGTCGCAGTTTATTCGATCAATATGTTGATAAATATCTGACATGCGATCAGGGATTCTACTAGCTGTGCTATGAGTCATCAACGTGGGCAGCTCATTACGCAAAACGAGCACAGGAGCGCGTCGCCGTAAGGAGGGCTTGAGCAAGAAGGCGCTGCGGCGTCTCTGAAGAAGGCACGTACCACGTATTCCGCTGCTGCAGTCGTAAAACCCGGCTCTCCGCCGCTCCTTCGCCACTGCCACCGCATCAATGCCGCGTCCATCTCTCAGCCGCACTCGCTGCCACAGTGGCCGCTGCTTCTTCTTTGCCTGACATTCCAATTCAATTCAATTCCACGCTTTTTCTTCCATATTCTTTGATTTTGTACATTGGTTTCTTTTCGTAAAGTCGGTTCTTCGGTCATTTAATGAGCGTTTTCAGAATAACTGACGCGGTATTACAGTTGCTCAATCGTACGCTCGTTTCTAGATTTTGTGCATTGGTTTCTTTTCGTAAAGTCGGTTCTTCGATCACTTAATGAGCGTTTTCAGAATAACTCATGCTGTATTACAGTTGCTCAGTAGTACGCTCGTTTCTAGTTACTTATTTTCATTTTTTTAAAATTTTTATATAAAGCTCAAGCTCAATACGGTTAGAGTTGCAATCGATTAGAGAAAAAATGGATGGATTGGTTTATGATATTCTTGGTTAGTCATTACATTAAAAGTTATTTTATTTCTAAACCAAATTGTCCCTTACTTTCCCAGTTAATGTAAACAGTTTGCGAGAATACCCTTCGGCTTAATTGAAAAATAGTTCGGAATAATTGATAAAATAAATACCTATTGTGAATAAATAATATTTAAATTAAATTTTGAGCAAAAGGTGGAGGACATTTCTATATTTTCAATGCAATTAATAAGGAGATACGTTTCTAAGTTCCCGCTCAGCAGCTCTGGGAATGGAAGTGGATTGATTAAATTCCTCTATAGCGCTTAAGTATAACAAAATTCGTTTAAATTGGGAAAATTACTTTTTCTTTGCTTTACATCATGCGAGAATTCTTTTTTGTTGTCTTTTATTTTCATATTATACATCAATCATCTTAAGAAAAAACTAAACTTAAGCTACAAAAATACAATAGCACATTAATGTCAGTGAACAGTTCTAGACTGTTATAGTTCTCTTCATAGCGGAAAAGCTTTGCTCACACAAGTAGAATGCGAAGCCGAACGTAGATATAATTTTTAACTGCGTATTTGTGAAGAGGAGTTCGCTGATCCTTTGAATGTGATTACGATGCCGCAGTGATCTGCGCCTGAGCCTCCCTTGAAGGACATGTGCGAGCGCCCGTTTTCCTCCATGCGAGTAACGAGTTCTTGCACTGCCCATGGCCTTTGTTGAACAGAATTGCTGTACTCCCTTCATCAACCTTTTAGTGTTAAAAGGGCTTTTGTTGAACAGAATTGCTGTACTCTCTTCATCAACCTTTAGTATTAAAAGGGTTTAAACAAACTGACACTTGACACCTACCCACTTGCAAAGATTCATAAAAAAATTCATGATGCTGTTTTTATCTTCTTTCATATATGTAACATCATTTTTTTTTATTTTGTAAGAACTTTCAAAATTCATGTAAATTAATTAGGGTAACGCACTTGAATACTCAGTGACTATTTTCAAAATTGAAATATTTTATAAATTAACTGAAATACCAATTACAAAACATATTCAATATGTCCATTCAAAATATTTCAAATTAAATTTCTAATTAGGAAGAAACCTACCTCTGTTAAAAAATATCTGCCGAAATCGCCGCCTTTGTTCTCAAATTTTTACTTTCTCGCCTTTATTCAAATTGCTGTGCCTCACTCTACAATACTGTATTTCGAGGCTCTAGAGTCATAGGCTTGTTTTCTTAACATTACAAAAGCAGTTGAAGTCACTGTCAGCGATTTAATTTCTGGAGCACGTCGTCGAACATAATTGTAGCATGTCGATAATGAGATGGAGGATTTCCAGTCTGACCACTTCTACTTTTGTCGAGCGGTGCTGCAGAGCGAGCAAGCAAGGTCGAGCCTACTGGATGTTGCAGTTCCCTGACCTCTCCATTTACTTTCAAAAAGTTTGTTTATTATTTTCTGTTGCTTGTCCTACGGCAAGTTTTAAACATAAAACTTTTTGGTATATTGCAACAGAGTTTATTATATAAATCCTTCCTGAAATACATACTCTAATATATAAAATAATATTCATCTCATTTCATTAGATCGTCATATTTTGTTCTCCTGTCAACATCCTTTTTCTCGAATAATACTAAGTCTACAGCGAAGAATAAGATATACGCAAGTAAGTAATACATTTTCCAGACTTCAATGGAAGAACACAAACCTTACGTTGTGTTGTTGTTTTGCTGAATATTTAAGTTGCCTAATTCGCAAATTAGGCATTGGCAGTTTGCACGGTCAATACACAGGAGCTCCAGAGCAAGAGTTCGGATTTCACCAGGCGAGCTCTCGCAAGATGACACAGTCGCGATACACAGTACGCTCCCTGGGCCCACGGTGACACGCAAGCATACGAGAGTGTGGGGAAAACAACCCAGCAACTACAACAACAACAACAGATCTCACCAATTAACCATTGACCATGAGTTTGTGATATTTTTTTATTTAATTGGTAATTATTAGTAATTATTACAAACAATTGCATTACTTGCTAACTATGTGGCTAGGTCGCATAAGCATTTAAGCCTTTATAATACCCACATCCTACCACGTTCTAATCTTTGGAATTTTGGCATTCAGCAAATGGTATCTCCATCGCATCAGCGCCACGGAAAAGAGACCTTAAGGTGCCACTGAAGGAAAAACTCACGTACAATTTTTACTGTTTTTTACTAAATAAATCTAAATCTAACCCGTGAAGGGGGTAAACCTGCAATCGGAAGACGAGTACATGGTAATGTACCAGTTTTCTGAACTTTTTATTTCTTGGCGTGGACGATAATCTTCTCCTTCTAGTGTTTGGCCCCCTCAACACCTAAAATCAAACAGCGCCACAGAAGATCGCTCGCACCATCGCATCTGCACTTCTCGAACGAAAGATCTGAAGTGCTAATTTAATTATTTGATGGTTTACCTCTTTATTTATTTACTTAGTACTTACTAGTAATTACTGGTTAACATAATAATGGCTTACTTATTAACTTACTTACTTTATCACTTAATTAATTCAATGATAGAATTATTCTATGTGAGTCTTGGAGATCTATGACACTGAATTCTAAAACATAATTCCAACAGAAAAATACTGTACTAAATTTTTTTTACTTGTCTTTTATCTTGGGTCATACAATTTTTAGTTAGTAATACGTTTGCGAAATAATTAAAGGTAGGGAGTTAGGTAAAGGTTTTAGAAAATGTATAATCGTAGGTCAATATAACTCATCCATACAGGTTTTCTGGGAGTGAATTTCCTTTCCAGGATATTTTATTTGTATTTCTCTTTCAAAATAATAATACTTAATCGTTTTCAAGAACATTTATAATTATTCGAAATTCGTCAAGTTCCAATTTAACGTGGATCTTCCTTGCTTAATGCAGGATTATCATACTCAAGTTTCTTTACACTTTAATATAGGTCCGTTTTTCGGCACTAATTATAAAACAAAATACAATAAACATATAAAACAACATAGATAAATATCCTTTAATAAAATAAATATTAAGTTCATTCCCACATTTAACATGTTTCACACATTCATTCCTTTCCTAGCACACCGTGCATTACCATTGTTTTGAACACGACTTTTCTTTTATTGAATTTAATACTCTACTCGCTACAATGTCACAATACTTCATATTTCTTTAATATGATGAAACTGTCATTCCCTCCCCGTTTGTTGTCAGTCCATCCTCTTGACCACCGGAAGATGAAACCATTCCAAGTTTTGTGCTTGGCCTCTTCCCGCCATTTTGAGTATTTCTTGTTCACATTCTAATTTTATAAATTCGTTTTCCACTTCAAATGTTGCTGAAAATATTACCTATTATATTTCACTACTTTTACTTTGTTCAAATATTAGCTTCAAACTGATCAATCTATACAAAAGTTTAAAAGATTATATTGCGATCTTGCGCGCCATGAGCTCTACAATCCTTCTCTTTCGTTTGCACTAATATGTTCGCCTTTTAACTATTCTCTTCTATGACCAAAAAGTTCATAAAAGTGTTCCTTCGTTATAATTCCTACGCACAATCTTCAAATTTTATGTCATATTTTTACTCTTATTGCCTCCTCATTCCCAACAGTCAATACATTGTTTTTTTACCATTACTATTTATTATTAAACATGCTTGTTATTTGCATGAATGTAAATTATTCCCTCGTGACCCATATTTTATTTCACTTGTCGGTGCCTTTATCTGTTTCTTTTATTTATTTTCTCAATAACCACGATTGTTTGTACCCTTTACGTAGTTCATTTGCCCCTTTCTAGTCATTTACATAATGAAACGTAATATTTTATAGACTTTTTTGGGGGAGGCTTCCTAATATTTTGTATACGACCCGTTACAATATTTTTTTAAGAACTGAAAACAATTTTTCACACTATTTATAAAACGTAAAAAATACTAATAAATAAGACTTATAAGGCCTCTTAATTTGGGTCACATTTCAATTTAAAACAATTACAGCGTGAGTGACCATAGTGTGTGCATGATTGACAATTTTACAAATATTTTTAAAGTGAAAGTCGAGATAATGATTAATGCAGAATGAATAAATATTTCATCCTGGAACTAAGAGCAGACCGTTGAATGTAATTTTTATCCATAAAAATGAACATTTCATCTACTCTACATTTCTAAGAGCTTCAGTTCAACGATATCGCAATAATAGCTTTATGTTACATTTAAGTGCCTGTATTACATTTTGCTTAGCGAGTGAATCAGCAGTCGAAGAAGACTGCATAGTTCATGGCAACAAATAGTAGAAAGGACAACGACGGTGTCTGGCTATTAACTGAAGCCACAGACGGTTTTAGATGTCATAAAAGTAGTAAAATGGGCGAGTCTTCATTGCAGAAGATAAAAAGGCGCTGAAAAATGTAGATGGGGGATTTCAAAAGACGCTAAAATATTTTTCAAAAGAAGGAATGCTAATAAAAATACAGTATTGGGTAAGTGAAACGTAATCTAAGCAGGCATTTCACAACAATTCTCTAGGTTTCTCTTTCACTGAAAGTGAACTAAGCAGACACTAAAGTATAAAGTAAGTATTCTAATATTAATTATATTCCTGACTAAAACTTTAATAAAAGAGTGTAAAACATTTGTACAATATTTTTCTGTGGGAATTATTTACATATGAACCACCTAATTTGGCCACAACATCTTCGAAACGGTTTGAGATATCGGGATGCGGTTTGTGGCAAGATCTTTTTTACGGTGGAGAATATAACATATTTTGGTTTATAATTTATAACTGTTAATTTTTCAATTATTGACACAACTTAATGAACTATTTTCTGCTACCGTTCTTGATTATTTAAAGAAAACAATCCAAAGAAAACCGATTTACATTTAATATACGGAAAGAAACAGCAAAAAATAAGAGTTACACATTGTTTCGCCATGTTTCCTGAGCAAAAAGCTGTCCTTCAAATTTTGTCCACTCTATAGATAGAAATTTAAATTGAGACTTCATATGTTCGATTAATTTCTATTGTATTCTAGAATTAATCTGCTTCTTACATGTTTGTCTCTTTCTGTTTTGCGTTGAAGAATATCAAACTAATTTTTTATTACTCACTTGAAGAGAGAATAATATTTGAATGAAATGTATTTAATGGCCAATCAGTTACGATAAAAAGAAACAGAAGATGCGATTACGAATACAGAAAGCAAACAAATTCACACATCACCTGGAGTGATTTGTGTGCATTATAATGTAAATTTGATCTTTATATCATTGAATTATAAATATTTTGCATTCATAGGTTCCTCTTTCATTGATAACTCATTTACTACACACTGAAAAATAACTCAACACAGTGTAATAAATTTAGCTGAACTTTTTTTACTTTCCAGGATCAATACAATTAAAATTAAAAATGGGTGATATCGTATCCTTTGTGTTCCAAACAAAAACCTACAATTAAATATATAAAATTAAAATATTTTAAATTAAGTTTAGGTTGTTTAATAAATGTGATTAATCATTATTGCAACTTGTACGGTTTCGGCAGGCATCACCTTGGTATCACTTTACTTACAATCAATTTCGTGAATTGTTGACGCGCAGGAATGAGGTAGCACACAAGAGGTAGAAAGACAGGTAGAAATATAAAAACTGTGAACAGAAGCAAGGTCAGGCCCACTTCCCACCAAAGATGACACATTCTAGGGAATTAACAATGGGGAAAAGTTATAATTTAATTAATGTAATATCAAGATTATATTCTTATACATGAATATATATATATATATATATATATATATATATATATATATATATATATATAAGAGTATAAGAATGCGTGAGTCAATGTAAAGTGCAAATTTATTAGCTTTCTGATCATCTTACTTAATTGATCCCAATTGTGAAACAAGGAAACATTTTATCCTCTTGCCACCCAAAGAATTACTTTGTTTTGCTACAAGCTAACACAGAAACAAATAAACTTGTAGACGCGAATTTTTAATTTTGTCTTCTATTTAGAGAGCGCAGCGAGAGCGGAAGACAGACTCTTTTTGCCTTTCGGAAAACTGTTGCGAAAAGGCGCTTTCCGATGCCGATAATGCATCCATTGTACCCGTACGTAGGCCCCAGTTCAATCAACTTTCACAAATAATCGTTTTTGTCCAGAAAAATAATGTGTTTAGTAAGTAAGTCGGTAGAAGTAGAAACAAGTAACAACATGAACGCGGAACCAAATTTTATATTCTCGTAGAATAACAGGGGAATTTTTGAATTACAATATAAGCATTAGGAAAATAAACAATTTTAAGAATCACACGGAAGCATTTGGAAAGGCAGGTACAAAAATTAAGAAGAAAAACCTTAAGAGACAGAAAGATACGTACACGGAAGAACATTCGAATACAGGCAACTGATGTGAGTAGCTTTGTAGTGTATTGTAGAAAATTTAGTAAACCTTGAAACAACGTAGATGGTCATCAAAACTATGTCGTACACGGTGTTAATGGGCATGATGTAAATATTTTGTTATAAAGTGTGAGTGTTGAATTTAGTTTTTTTGTTATTGTATTAAATTGTTTCTTGTTTTTGTGCAATGATTTAATCGGCAGCGCCACAGAGGAAAGTGGCGACGGAGCATATTAACGCCGCCGAATAAACAAACAGTACCACTGACCACGGTAATGAATATACATTTGAATAATGTCTAAGTCTCTTCGTAGGTAAAGGTTGGTAAAGAAAAATAATTTCCCCTCCCATTACCAATAAGATAATGAGAAATAATATTTTTCCTATCCTGTACAGGGGGAACTAATTTCAATTCCTTAATGAAGAAGTATTCTCTGTTTAAGAATATATTTCACATTGTTACATTGTTTTAGATAGAACACAAAAAATAAATTACTTTAATTTCATATGAAAACAATTTGAAATGGAGGTAATTGGTGAGAAATTCAAGAAAGCAGTTGAATTTAATAAACTGTGACTGTTTAAGAGAATGATCATTGAAATAAATCACTTCCGTGTATGCAGATAGTATTTCCACTTACCTCAAATAGTAAAATTCGAGAATTTATAATTTGACCTTACATAATTAACTGAAAACTGGAGTATAAAGGTTGACTCTCAAGCTAAAATATCCTCGAAACGACACCCTGTTGCTTACCCGTTCCCAATACGTAATGACACCGTAGTTCCTTGAATGTCAAGTAATATTCCTGTAATGTAACATTTTCTGGATTGTAATGTACTATTTTCATCATTGTGAAAAATGTAAATTTCAGATAAAAGCAAGAGTATGAATAAAAGTGCGTTGTGAAATTTCTTGCCGCTTAAACCTTCATAAATCCAGTAACTGCGTCTCTATGGATAGAAATCAATTAGGGAACCACTTATTAAGATATAGAACGCTATTGGAAACATGTGGGTGAAAAAAAAATATCTGAAAATGCACAGTGAAAACGATAACCGTAATTTTATGCGCGCGCGGGGCAAAGAGCGCGCGCG